>JAJSOF020000023.1:2377500-2602500 GCA_025594305.2 Periplaneta americana | reverse complement strand
CGTGCGTATTTGCTTGGTATCCACACAAAACCAATCCGCGGAAAGTCTAAAATTCCACATCCAGTATTCCCAACCTAACACATATAACAATTTCCCTCTTCTTACCGCTTGTGACATATTGATTTTACTGCTTTAGGCTTTTAACATATTATTTTTACAGACGTCCAATATAATAATAATTATAAATTCGAAACTTACCACTGCAATTTGACCTAAATTGCAATGTTAATTATTGTTTTTAAATATTTGCAAAAATTAAGTAAACTCTACAACTCCACTAAAGTTACTGCATTCGTGATGCAAGTAACATTAAGGAAGCCGTGAAAAAATCAACAAGATTCCAGCCGCATCATAGACTGGGGAAAAAAAAGACAGACGCATACCACGGCCTGCTGGAGTATAGTAAACAGAGAAAACATTTTAAAGCAACAATTTTGAAGATAGATATTTTTGTTTTGCAAATTTTCCGTCATTGAACAGAAACCAAGATGGAGATTTCATTGCAACTAATTAGAAATTCCTCTTTCAGGTAAACGATCTTCGCACAAAATAATGTACGATACACGAGCGGTATGTTTTCTTTCAATTCTCGGAAATTAAAAAAGCTCAACTACGTTTCGCTTTTTCAAACTTTTCCTCGAACATGAAAACTTCAACATACCGCTCTTGTAACGCATATTACTATTAAACACAATCACCATCGAAGTCTAAAATAATTTCATATCATTAGCACATATGGGAACGAAATTAGTACACAGCAATATTTGAACATATCAGCGGATTTTAATAATGAGATATTACATCCAAACATGCGGAGTAAAAGCAAACTCTTAATTACAACCACTATGAATGTCTAAATTTTTATATCCTCCACATTCATTACTTTCGACGGTATTATGGCAAAAGATCTAACTTAAAAAATTGAGAAATTATGATTTTCACACCATGTATTTATTCATGACAATTCTTCATATTCTATTATGAAAAAGCATTTAACCCTCAGAGAATAATTTTCTTCTGGTATAATAAAATTAATAATCTTTTTAATTTTGTAATATTCTTTTAATATGTAGTTTAGTACAACGTTGACAATTAGTTTACAATGTGAAGTCACGTGACTTACTCATAGAAATAAATACACTAAAATAAATACAACTTTTAGCTCTCTTGGAATGTTTTTTTTATTATAGTTATGGCCCTTTTGATATTAATAAAACGGTAATTTATACTTTATGGAAAAATATGGAAATAATCAAATCTTTTGTTCAATATCACATTAATATAGTTACATTTTCTTTTTAAATATTGTCGGATACATGATTCGTATACCTAGGTTTATGATATGAAATTGTCAATGTTCTGCTGGCGGTAAATTTTGTAATTATTGAATTGAAGGGGTGAGATTGACATAATCCAAATCTACAATTTTAACAAATATGTACATATTTTTTGTTACGAAAATATAAAATAAAGATAAATACAACTTGAATAAAATAATAATAGGCCTTTATTTAAGCAAAAAAAAAGAGGATGTAATAAACTCTAGTAAATTTCAGGAACAAATTAGCAGAGTTGCTATTCGATCACTGTTCAAAAACTATTATTAATTACAATACGAATAGAGAAACAAACTAGAAACTAAAATTAGATCAGAACTACAATATCATATATTATATATCAATAAATTAATAGTACATTATGCAACGAGCCTATAATGATAGTAATTAAGAAGCGAGTATGGATGTTTATGAAACGATCGCTTGCGCTCGTTTCATAATTTTCATACGAGCTTCTTAATTACCATTATAGGCGAATTTCATACGACTTTTTATGCTCGATCATATTTCTAACTTGAAATTACCGGTATTCAGATGTATACATTTTATTTGTATCTGACAAGATCGGAAGTGACCTTGTTCTAGGTCATGAATTGTGAGATGTGCGCAGACGCGAAAGTATTGATTTTTTCCGAGGAACAATAATGTCATTGACCTTGTGTAATCCCGTTAAACTTGGTATAACCTTGATTATTGAATTCGACATTGAAAAACGAGATGACAAATTGAATTTATTTGAATATTATTTACAATTAACGCTAATTATTATGGTAAAAGAACATAACCTTCTGCGACAGTATTCGATTTCAAGCCTCCGTGACTTTTCGCTAATTCTCTTTCGATTGCATATCCGATAATAATCGATACTTGCGGTTTTATAACGGTACAAAGCTGACTTGTTATTAGCTGAACACCTGTAAGCTGAGTTGTCATTGGCTGAAAACACTTGTACTTTAATGAGTAGGTGTACTTTAATGACATGCATTAAAGGACTGCTACCAGGTGTATAATTACTACATTTCGGCATGGTCGAGCATGAAACAATTTATGAAAAGGAACTAAATAAATATTGAATATATACATAGCTTTAAAAATATTCTGAAGTTAGTACAAATACAATTTTCAGAGAATTGCATATTAAAAGTTCTGGGTGTAATTTAGCTACAGAATTATACAACCAAATTAATGATGTGCTTTAGACAAGCAGATGTAAAACATTCGATTCTACTGATGTTACATTTTGGTTTCTTCTTGTACCATGATCTTGTGCGTGTAATATGAACTTATTACGATTTTATTACAGAATTTTAACTGGGTATATTATTAAATTTGTTTAACCCATATATGCCTGAAATATTTTTTTTTGCAATTTTTGTGTATTTTTCAAATCTCATTTAATGGAGTATTTGTATGGTGTCGAAACATTCTAGTTTTAACTGGTTGAGCTAGAAACAGATGTCCTTTTAAAAGGACAGTAGGCATATGAGCATACATTTTGAGGAATAATTGTATACTATGGTTACATGAAAGGAAACAATGTAATTGTTGTAATTTACAATTATTATTATTATTATTATTATTATTATTATTATTATTATTATTATTATTATTACTATTATTATTAACAAATCATTACGTTATTATTTTATTATATTTTCTTTATTATTAGTACAAATATTATTCTGAAGATTGATGCATTGTGGCTAAATTCGTTTTAACTCTAGAATGCTTTCGTCATTGAATAGTACCGTATTGCTATTGATACGTAAAAATAAGTAATAGGCGAAAAGAGTGTTGAAGTTTCGAGGAAGAGATTATATTGAGAGTGAAGTGACGATACATATAATGAAGCAGTTGCTGTGGCAACGTCGAAACACAGGTTTCAGTTCATTTTCTAAAATCTACATTGTTATGACACTGACAATTTATAAAGAAAATAAGACCTCTTCCAAAAATACTAAATGAAAAAAACAATAGAAACTGATGTCCGTTCAATACCTCCCTCCAGAACGTCACCCGTCCTCCACTTGTAAACAGATCTTGCTGTGCAAATCTGGCTTTCAGGTATATCTCCCTGTGAAGCACACTTGAATAATTTCAACTGAAAAATTGTTCCGGAGCCGGGTATCGATCCCGGGACCTTTGGCTTAGCGAACCAATGCTCTGCCGACTAGCTACCCAGCAACTACACCCGACACTGTCTCAACTTTTCCCTTCATATCCACACACCTCAGTGGGCTGACAAGACGCCAGAAACCCAATTTTGAGTGCACACGAACTCTGTGTGGCATTTGTAGGCTGCATTATAGTGATATGTCTGTATTTGAGATGAAATTTCGCCTGTAGCATAATTTTCAAACGTAGATAGCATATCATGCAGGGAAACTCCACTAAAATTGAAATAGCGAAACGATTTCAAAATATATGGGGATATGCCTACTGTCCTTTTAAAAGGACACATAAGTTTTCGTCATTGTCATGTCGCAATGAATAGATATTTCGAAAGCAGTGTGGTTTCACGTTATATTTATGTTTATTAGGAGTCATTTGATCTCCAACAATTTGTAAAATAATTCCGAACTGTCAAAATATTTAACATTCTTATCTGATTTGCGTCTCGGATGCCATAGCTGAAATAAACGAACAATTCTCACGTCCACATCTTAAACTCAACGGTGACCAGAACTCTAATGACCAGTCTTACCACATCTAGCAAGCCTCTAATTAAGACCAGTAATAGTGACACCTGTGAAAAATCAAATGTGTTGACTGTGGAGAGGGTAATTTGAAACATTGACAACTGTCCTCTTTATAGGACAGTAGGCATATCTGGGTTAATATTAAATACATGAAATCCAGACTAAATTAATTCAGTTAGATAATCAAAAAGTTTCTTTAAATTAATTTTGATTATTCTTTTTTGTAAAAAATTAATAGAATAAAATTACTTTTTTTTTTTTTTTTGTAATTCCATCCCAAACAATAACGCCATATTCAATCATAGATAGATTGCAATACGTGTCTTTAAAACGTTTTATTTCTAGTAATGTTTCTCTCTTTTTCAGTATTGCGATAAGAAAGACCAAAAGAAAGGTAAGAGAATGTGTGTCCTGTCACTGCACATCAATGTGTCAGAAACAAACAACTATGAAAGCTTAACTTCCATGTATCCGATAAACTAACACATTTAATCCGTTCCCTTTTCTCCCAGGTCCATTATGCGACAGACGCAGAGAACAGCTGAAGAAAAAATATCCGTAGCACTTTCGAAACCATGGATACAATGTCAACTGATTTAAAATACTAAATATAGACTAGATATAAAACGTAATGTACTGTATAAACTATGTTAAAAATAATAAAATTAGAAGAGAATAAAAAATGCATCCTTCTTACAGTGCATTTATTTAACACAGAATATGCAAATCACAGAAACCTGCAGAAAAGTATATTCTATTATCCATGTGCTAAAAAGGATAAATGTTCATCTCCCCTCTTGCTTAAAAAAGTCCCTTGTGCAGACGCTTGTATTTCCCTATTTCGACTATGCGGACATTTCACTGACTGACCTCTCCAGCGACAACAAAACGAAACTTCAACGTGCTCATAATTTGTGTGTACGTTTTGTAAGCAATGTTCGTAAATATGATCATATTACCCCATCCCTGGAAGCAATAGGTTGGCTTAAACTAGATAAGAAAAGAAATTTACATTCACTTCTCTTTCTCTACGAAATCTTGAACTCTTCTATTCCTTCGTACCTGTCGTCTCGTTTCACTTACCTTTCTTCCCACCATAATCTGAACACACGCTCTCGTCATGAAACAATACTAACAATACCATCCCATCGCACCTCCTCATACTCATCTTCTTTCACAACAGCCCTGCCAAGACTCTGGAATTCGCTACCTTCTAGCATCAGGGACTGTCGAAATAAAATTGAATTCAAACGAAAACTTACTAGGCACTTGATCAATAATTGATTTCTTGTAAATAGTTTCTTTAATCTATCACAAAATATTTCAATATTCAGTAATTTCATCACTATTCAATTTTGTTATTCTAGATTTAATTTGTAATTCAGTAAATATGAAATATTCTTTGTTTCTCTATGATAAATTATCTAGCTTTAATTATTCAGATAATCTTTTCGTACTTCGATTTTATTGTAATTGTAATTGTAAATTTAATACTAATTGTAACGTTAATTGTAATTGTAAATTTAAAACTAATTGTAATTTTATTGTTCATATTGTAGTTGGAATCTCCTGGTAGAGGGGCAGAGAAGGCCTGACGGCCTTATCTCTACCAGGTTAAATAAATAAATACTACTACTAATAGACAATCCTAATCCATCTTTCCTAAAGTAAAGGATGCTATTCATAGACATTTCGCTAGCCCCGGCTATCGACTGATTACTTGTACAGGATTCATATCATATCATATCGCTAACACTGGTTTATGAATACGAAGAACGATAGTTCGCTAATCATCCACCGGAAGCCCGTGCTAAGAATGTCTATGAATACGGCCCAAATTAATTACACTGGCACGAGTGAATTCCAAGTCATGGCGTGATGCAATTGCATTTACTACTACATTTCGTGTAACAAAAATTTTCTAGAATCAATCGCGAGTAAATTTGTTTTGTGTATGTATTTCTTAATGAACATCCTGTACACAAAGACACGGTACGTCAAAAACCACTTCGAATTAAGGTAAACTGTGAATGTGTCAATATAGAAACTATATGTTACACACCATCACAGAATTTTCTGTTTTCCTTTAAATGAATGAACTTGACTTAAACGGTCCTTCGTTTTGTTTCAAGTGGTTATATGTTACTTATAAATTACTTTTAGAGAACCCGGAGGTTCATTGCCGCCCTCACATAAGCCCGCCATCGGTCCCTATCCTGAGCTAGATTAATCCAGTTCCTACCATCATATCCCACCTCCCTGAAATCCATTTTAATATTCTCCTCCCATCTACGTCTCGGTCTCCCCAAAGGTCTTTATCCCTCAGGTCTCAAACTAACACATTATATACATTTCTGGATTCACCCATACATGCTACATGCCCTGCCCACCTCAAACGTCCGCATTTAATATTCCTAATTATGTTAGGTGAAGAATACAATGCGTACAGTTCTGCGTTGTGTAACTTTTCTTCTCATGTAACTCTATCCCTCTTAGTCTCAAATATTTTCCTAAACAACTTATTCTCGAACACCCTTAACCTCTGTTCCTCTCTCCAAGTTTCACAACCATAAAGAAAAACCGGTAATCTAACTATTTTATAAATTCTAACTTTCAGTTTCTTTTAAAGCAGACTGGATGTCGAAAGCTTTTCAACCGAATAATAACACTTATTTCCCATATTTATTCTGTGTTTAATTTCCTCCCACGTGTCATTTATATTTGTTACTGTTGCTAAAAATATTTGAATTTTTCCACCTCGTCAGAGGATAAATTTTCAACTTGTATATTTCCATTTCTTACTATGTTTTGGTCACGAGACATAATCATATACTTTGCCTTTTCTGGTTCAATTTCAAACCTATCTCCTTACCTGCTTCAAATAAAATTCCTGTGTCTTTCCAAATCGTTTGTGGTTTTTCTCCTAGCATATTTACGTCATTCGCAAAAGCAAGCAGCTGATGTAACCCGTTGAATTCAAAACCCTCTCTGTTATCCTGGACTTTCCTAATGGCATACTCTAGAGCAAAGTTAAAAAGTAAAAATGTGATATTGCATCTCTTTGCTTTAGCCTGCAGTGAATTGTAAATGCATTAGAAACTGGCCTATACGGACTCTGCTGTACGTTTCACTGACACACATTTTAATTAATGGAACTAGTTTATTGGGAATATCAAATTCAATAAGAATATCATATAAAACTTCTCTCTTAACCGACTAATATACCTTTTTGAAATCTATAAATTACTGATGCATTGTGCCCTTATACTCCCATTTTTTCCAATAACTGTCGAATACAAAAAATCTGACCAATAGTCGATCTGTTACGCCTTAAAACAACATTGATGAACCCCAATAATTTTGTCTACATTCCGAGTTAATCCTCTCAAAATAATATTGGAGAAAATGTTGTACTCCTCAAAAGTTACTACAGTTAGTATTTTCCTCCTCCGTAAAGATAGGTACAGGGACATCATTTTATTTTTACTTCAATTTTTATTGTACCTCAGTTTTTTTAATGTACTTCACTCCCACCCCTTCTACTAACGAAGTCCAACCGTCCTCCACACAGATGCAAAACAGCATATACAGTCATAGTAGGCATACGGTCATAGTAAACAGTACGTTCCAAAAATATGTTCGCGTTTTCAAGTGACGAAATGGCTTTTAATATTGAATCATTTTCGCACAGGTACTTTCGTCCATTTACCTACGTCGCATCCCAGTTTCCCCCACATGCTTCTATTCGCCTCTCTGTAAAGGCTAGTGGCTGGGATGTCTTAGCTCTTTTCTAAGAACATTAATTTTTGTTAGGAATTGGACGTCTACATAATATTATACCCATACAACTGCTTAAAATAATGTGAGTTTATTTCCACTCAACAAAAGGATTTTATTCTTCCAACAATAATTCCTTTCTACAATTCACCTTAAACGCTCTCGTCAACAATTGGATTTTCACTTAACACAGTATTCGTTATAGCACTCCACCGACGACAATGACAATTTACTTGGATTAGTACGAACAACAATGAACTGTTAATCTTAACTAATATTTACAAAGCACTATTTACAAATCAGAACTATCAGTTCTCAGTTCACAGTTCTTCTATCTCAGTCACTCGAGTTCACAGTATCTCGAACCACAGACCTTCAGAGACAGTTCACTGTACTCGAACTCGGGTCCCTCCAACTGCGGTCCACTGCACTCGAACTCAGGTCCCTCCAACTGCGGTCCACTGCACTCGAACTCAGGCCTTCGGATGCTGACGCAGATGCGGACGCACACTCGAGTCGAACTCCGGCACACAAGTCTGGCTTGCTTGCTCTGGCTTACTCACTGACTGAATAACTGAAAACTCTGCTCGAGTTCGCTGGCGCTTCTTCTTTTATAGCAAAATCATAGTTGCGAGAAATTTCTACAGGTGTGTAGAGAATTATCTCGATATCTCCACTTCGACGCACTTCTGGAATAGTCAGGAAGGTCGTTCCACATTCACTGCGTTAAGTAGCAGCTGCGCGCGCAGCCTCCCCTCGCGTGTAGGCCCCTTTCCCCTTTCCCCGTGAAGCCCGCGCGATATGCTCTCTCGCGGGACGCTGGTCGTGAGTTCGAATCTCACATCGCTGTCACAATAATTTAAATATAAGGGCCTAGTTAAGTAATTAACTGTCACGTGATCCCCCCTTTCTACGATCCTGCGACATAACCACTTGGACGGACAGTAGATAGCATGTCTGAGTAATTTTATCTTTTCGGATCGGACAGAAGTGAAGATTGAATTTACAATACGTAAGGTACTCTTTTATAGAGTAGGTGCAGAATTATTTCAACATGAGTTAGTACGAAGGACGAAACTGGTAATTGGGATTAGGTACAATAGCCTATAGTGCGATAATATGCACATTAGAACTCAAGCCTGTACCGGAATGAACGGCCAACATTTTCAAAAATGTGTTTAAATATCCATATTATGATTATTTTTAAATTTAACTTCATTCTCTATATTGTATGCTAATGTGTTGTAGACAGTATAATATACACTGTATAATGAATACGTCCGCATGGACAGCTCAGTTCGTGAGTAAAAACACTCATTGTTAATACAGTACTGTATTTTGATTAAACAAAAACTTAATGGAAATTATCACTCTCAAAAGCGTGATATTTCCTAATTTACGTAAATGGATGAACTACTTTTCTTCCTCTTCTATACCTAGTAAAATGATTTGTTTGTATTTTACGCCAGTATCATCGAACTCCAGTCGTGGAAGGGGGTAGCAAGCTGTGTTTTCGGTTCTCAACAAAGTATAGCCAAGTTAATATTAGAAATTTTAGTAAAAATAAAATGATGTCCCTGTACAATTATGATGTGCTACCTAGATAATTAGGATCCCCTTTCAATCCCAGACAGGAAAATGCAAATATTATAGGAAATAGCGAACTTTTGGCGACTGATCAGCAAGTCTGGTTCTTATAAATGTGTATTTATAATCCTCGGATGAACTGATGTAATTCATCCAAGGCACTCGATGAAGGAGTGGTGGTGATGAGTCCATGTCCACCACTCTGCTGACCTACAATCGGGACTAATTCAATTAGCCATAAAACAGGCCATAAAGCACACAGCGTGGTGTTTACACCTGACTTCTTGTTTCATAATAATGAGTTCACGCACTGCTTCCACCCGTGACCTAATTCATGTATTTACTTGCCTCATTCGCGATGGATGAAATCGTGTGCTCGAGTACAAGAAACAAATGCCTACGACTTTTGAAGAATTCTATCGTTACTGCTGTATTATTATCTATATCTAAAACACAACTTAATAGTTTCCATTTCACAGATCCGCATTTATATGACATTCAGAGGGACTGGGTTTAGTGTCACTCGGATGTCTCATAGATTTATTCAAATCCATAACAATAGCAAAGGTGAAACGAACCAAAGAATTCTATTCTCACAAGAATAATGTTACGATAAAAGTCGTGTTAATGATTATTATTACTATGTTATACTTTGAACTAAGTACTTCTCAAAAAAACACAACTTTCGGCACGTATTAAATTGTGATACGTGAAGTTCCGAATTCAATGAACCTTTTTCGTATCCTCTGCTTCAATCTTTGCGTTAGTTACGTACTACTAGTATGGTAGGCCTACTACCGTTTTAGATAATTATTCATTGTGCAATAGTACGCGTATATTACGATGGAAGTTTGAGAAGTATTTTTACAAAATCGAGAAAAAGTTTGAAAAAGGACCAGAGCGAGTTTTTCTATTTCTGAGATTCTGTAATGCACTTCACAAACGTGTACTGTACAGTATTTCTTGTACTACAGTATATTTTGAAAATAAGGTAGGTAAAGGTATCCCCGTAACATGCCATGAAGGCACTTGAGGGGCATGGAGGTAGAGCCCCATGCTTTCCATGACCTCGGCACTAGAATGAGGTGGTGTGGTCGGCACCACACTCTGACCGCTTTTTACTCCCGGAAAAGACCCGGTACTTAATTTTATAGGAGGCTGAGTGAACCTCGGGACCCTTCTGAAAGTTTGGCAACGAGAAAAAATCCTGTCACCACTTGGGATCGAACCCTGGACCTTCCAGTCCGTAGTCAGCTGCTTTACCAACTGAGCTACCCAGCCGCCCATTTTGAAGTAAGTACTTCTCAAAAAGACGAAACCGTTGTCACGTATTAGATTGTGATACGAGAGGTTCCGAATTCAATAAACCTTTTTCGTACCCTTTGCTTCAATCTTTGAGTTAGTTTACGTACTACTAGTATGGTACTATCGTTTTAGATTATTATTTCGCACTTCCACTCATTGTGCAATAGTATGCGTATATTACGATAGAAGTTTGAGAAGTATTTTTACAAAATCGAGAAAAAGTTTGAAAAAGGACCAGAGCGAGTTTTTCAATTTCTGAGACATTGTAATGCACTTCACAAACGTGTATTGTACAGTATTTCTTGCAAGTATATTTTGAAAATAATATTTTTAAAAATCTTTATATACAGTACGTACTGTTATTGCAAGTTATCTTGAACCTTCTGAGCGGGGACAGAGGGGCAGAGGGAAGGAAGCGCGTAACGTGGGTGGAGCCAACTGAGTTGTTTGCGCATGCTCCGCAGCATAATCTCTTGTCAAGAAACATAGAGCTATTTCCTTCACTGCGTACCAGTAGTGTTACCATGGAGCAGCAACCACAGGGTAGTAATTATGGTGAAATCACACCACCGCGGAGAAAAAGTAACGCTGTTATCCATAGCGGAGAAAGAGAAATTATCGCAAATATAATAAAATTAAGCGTTGCGAGGAGGAAAAATTAAACAAATAGTTGCTGGAACCTCTTGCTAAGGAATATGAGAGAGCGGCTAAATACTCTGGCAAAAGTACTTCCGTGAAGAGAATTAAGAATAATATTGAATCACAACCGAATGAACCTCACACTGCTCGGGAAAGAATAGGTATGTAATGTTTAGAAATTATTGCTATGATAGTTATGTACAATAGTGTGTGTATTGAGAGCGACATAATGAATTATTGTTGCAAGTTATTATTTTCTTATAGTTCTACTAAACATATTATTTCATTCCAGAATTGGACTTGTGTAAAGTTGAAGTGGACGACTTCGATCAACATGTTATTCGGGATACAATCGAAGAATTCTATCGTGTTCAGAAAGTAGTACCTACGATTAAGAAGATAATTCCGAATGGATGATGCCATTGGCGAAATAATTAATTTTGGAACAAGCGATGATGGCAGCAATGATGGCGATATGGATTGCGTATAATTGTAAATTAATGTAAATTCAAATAATAAGCCTGTAAAATATTGTTATAAGAATATGTACTTATTAGCTGAAGGTGTAAGTCATGCAGGCCTATATAATGTACAGAAGTAGCTGTAGCAACTCCTCCATTGCCGGTCCCCAGCCCGGATGAGAGAGGAGTGTACACACGATTATATTTAAATACTTACTCATTACAGGTTAATTAAAGCTTGCTACGAAACTATGTTCTCCTCTCAAAATCGGAGGATCGAGAGAAGATGATGTCTGTATTGAACCAAGTTCTTTTACAGTAGAGAGCCGTAAGGTAAAAGAACCAACGTTTTTTGAAACGAGTCACGTTACCCGAGGGAGGGGCATCCTTGCCTTGTCGTTACGTTGATGAGTACACGCCGTACCGAGCAGTTCCAAAGATAGACTTAGGTGATGTAAGGTTCAAGATAACTTACAATGACAGTAGCTGCATCACACTATGAACAGCTGACTGATGTTAGCAGTCTGGCCAACGTACAAACTTCACCATCAACTTCAATATGAAGTTGTAAAAATGATTCAGGTACTTGTAATATTTCGTGTTCAATTGGAATAATGTTCATTTCCTTTTGTTAAATGAAGTTTCAATTGTTTAAATAAAATTCAGTAAATTTCAAATGCAGTGATTTGTTTAGTATAATGTATATCTGTCCACACCTGTGCAGTAACGGTTAGCGCGTCTATCCGTGAAACCAGATCGCCCGGGTTCGATTCCCGGTCGGGTCAATTTACCTGGTTGAGGTTTTTTCCGGGGTTTTCCCTCAACCCAAAATGAGCAAATGCTGGGTAACTTTCGGTGTTGGACTCCGGACTCATTTCACTGCCATTATCACTTTCATCTCATTCAGGCGCTAAATAACCTAAACTGTTGATAAAGCGTCATAAAATAACCTACTAAAATAAATAAATAAATAATGTATATTAATTAACATTGCCTTTTGCATATCAATTTTAGATGCATTGTAGGATTGTAACATACATAGGAGGCAGTGGTTTTCATTACATATATAGAGCAGTTATTTGTAATATTTCAACATACGCATAGCCTATAGGTTGGCAATTCTGAATTAAGTAAAATCAACATTCACTCGTGGTGGCCGTTTGCTGTAACGACGAGAAAATACACTATCGTGCAAAATTGCTTATTTCTTTATATTTTAATCACCATCGTCGATATCATCAAAATCATCATCCTGACATGTGGTGCCCCTTACTGGCCTGTTACAGCCCCCCAAATAAATAAATACAATCGTTGCCCACGCTTTTCTGCCATATATCAAGCACAAGTTGAGACACTGTTTTATAGACTATTATTCTGACGACTTTTTGGACGAAGCTCAATTTTGAAACTTGGCTCATTGTACCCATAACTGAATTATAATTCCAATTATCCACCCCATTATTCACTGATGCCAAGCAAAACATCATAGAGACACAATAAATATATCACTGGATCCGCAAGAACAAACTGCCATCTCTAGATCATGAAATTTGTGGAAGGAATTTAAAAATTCCCACTGCATGAAGTAAGAAATTGAACAAGCTCCTCCACAAATGACGAAGAGATGATGAGGAGCAAAATCAAATAGACATCATTAAAAAATTAAAGTACATAATATCATGCATATGATTTAAGGGTTATATGTACGTGAACGACCACAAATGTCAGAAAATGCAGGCTCTAAATTTCTAAAATTTTATAAGAAAATGAACTCACAATTGGACAAAAATTACAAGGTACCACAAGACTTGTTAGAACTTAAATATCCGATAAATTATAAAAAAGTTACCAATAATATTTTTCAAACCAGTTTTATGAAAGTAAGAAAAAAAAATTCTGCAGTTACATCATATGGTAACCATAACATTGTTATGGTCTCTCTGACTTCTTTAATATTTTTCCTGCATGTAATAAACACTTATTTCTGAAAAGCAGACTACTTTCAGACATGTACAGTTCTTTATTTTAATACAATTAATTTTTATTTGTCCTATATAAAATATATTAAAATTTACATAATGTTTTGTGACCTAATTTTTCTATTTTCAAAGAAATAGGTATTATTGTATTCTACCTTTTGCATAAATGCATGTTAAATCAGTATACAAAATTTCAGAATTCTATCTCTCATGGTTGTGTTCTGAAATAATGTGTGTGAAAATTTCCAAATTTTGGAAAATTTAATTCAAAGTAAAAAGTGAATTCTAAAAAAAAAATTATTAGTAATCTTTTTTATACTTTTATCAGATATTTAAGTTCTAATAAGTATTGTTGTGGTATCTTGTAATTTTTGTCCAATTGTGAGTTCATTTTCTTATAAAATTTTAGAAATTTAGAGCCTGCATTTTCCGATAATATTTGTTGTCGTTCAAGTACATATACCCTTAATCTAACCTGGAATAAGCAGCAACAACAACGAAGAACGACACAATGTCGGCCACATTTAAATTAGTATTTGCCCTGCAAAGTTATTTTGAAGTGAAATCTTACTTAGATTTTCATCTTCCCAATGTTTTACAGTCAAATGTAATTAATAATATTCAGGAATAATAAACATACAATATATATATATATATATATATATATATATATATATATATATATATATATATATATATCTAACCCATGATCACTGTTCAATTGACCTTACATGTGTGATTTAAATATTCAGCAATATTTGTGATACTGGAAATTACACAGAAGTAATCTTTCGCTAAAATACTGCCAATTATCTGCAGGCTTTTTAACATAAACATTTCACTCGGCTTTGTGTGGCCTGACAGTTGTCGGCTGTGACCTCATTCATCTGCCACCCACAATCCGTTATGCATTGACCCGACGGAAGATGGCTTCCGCACAGCGTTGCGTGTGATAGCAAACCGATTCATTTGTCATTTTATCGCCGCCATGGCCGCGAGCAGCGTCACGCTGTGGTTGTCGCTCTTCTGCGTTCTTCCGAGAGGTCTTCAACATGCGCCGCACCCAGGTTTGTGTCACTCAGTATTTAACGGCCATATTCGTAAGTTTACTTGGTCTCACATTTATCACTATGCTGACATTTAGACGTTATTAATAAATTGCAAAGCAAGGATTGCAGAAGCAAGAAAATTACAGACTTACAGAGAAGTATTTAGACTTCATTACATAGTCAGCAGCTGACGAAGAACCTCCAAACCATCCCGTGACCATGCACATAAAACGAATCGGAAGACGAGAAAACACTTTTGTTCCAGCAACCGGTGGTCAATCAGTTTCGTTTCATTTCATTTACTTCTTCCTCATGGAATTAGTCCTTTGACCTGTTTCCACATCAAGAGATTGTATCTTTCCATCTTGTAATTGGACGTGCCTTTAGGTTGATATTGAAGTGTCAGCTGTGGAAATCTATTATGTGGCATCCTTTCAATATGTTCTAACCAGTTAGTTCTTATTTGGTTTATTCTGTCATTTACATTGTATATATTTAATTGTGTTCTTATGTCTTCATTATGTTTTTTTGTCTAAAAGTGTATAACCCGCTACGGAACGCAAGAACTTCATTACGGCTGTCTCTATTTTTCTTCTGTCTGATCTATTAAGTGTCTAGTTCTCACAGGCGTACGTTAACATAGGTACTGCCATTGTTTTGTAAAATTTTAGTTGAGAGGTTCTTAATGTTTTATTTTTTAATGTTCTTCTTATTGTTCCACACATATTATAGAATCTATTTATTTTTATATTGATATCATTTTTTGGCAGTAGGGTACATTGCATCCCAAATAGTTAAAGTTATTTACTTGTTCTATTATTTTTCCGTTAATCACTATTTTGCATCTCAAGTGGTTTGTTCCTTCAAAAGTTATAACTTTTGTTTTTGTTCCGAAATTCTCATATCATACTCGTTAGCTATTTGAGTTAATTTAAATATAGCAAATTGTAAATCATCTTCTGTGTTGCTTAATATTACTTGGTCGTCCGCAAACAGTATAGTGTTTAAGGCTTTGTCATTTATTTTAAAATTATTACTTAATTGTTTCTGCCATTGTTTAACGACATCGTCAATATACATACTAATTTCATTTACTGTATTCCATAATCTTATATTAGCATTGTACCTTTGAGATGCAGAACATATCAAAAGTTGAACAAAAATATAATTGTAATACACTATATGCAGATTAATTCAATATACTTACAAACCTAAATAATTCATCAGTTGAATAGAAGGTTATCTCTGAAACGCAATATCAGCATAAGGAGAGATTTTCCAAAATAATCGACACTTCGATCCCAGAACCACCATTCATGCGACAGATGACGATTAAGGGAAGACGGTTATTGTGGTATAAACGTTCTCAATCATTCAGTTCCTGTCGGAAATCGTGTGAATTGAACATCATTTACAACCAGCGATGCGCCGTAAACGTCCAAATCTCCCGAATTTCCATCCTATTGTGCTACATGATGGCGTTCGCTCTCACATAGCTGGCCCTGTGGTTAATTTACTTCGCAGATGGAACTGGCACTGTCGTGAGGTACATTGGGTCATGGAGATAGAGCCCCATGCTCTCTTGACGTCGGCACTAGAATAAGGTGATGTGACTGGCATCACGCTCCGACCGTCTTTTTCCCCAGAAAAACACCCGGTACTCAATTTGATAGGAGACTGAATCAACCTTCTGGTAGTTTGGCAACGAGAAAATCCCGTCATCACCCGAGATCGAACCCTGGACCTTCTAATTGCCCGTAGCCAGCTGGTATGTGAATAATTACAAATAAAACTAAAATAAAACTGCTAGAGAGTTGATGGTAATGATGGTAGCCTTTTAAAATTGTTCGTGCTCAATAAAGGAACGCTTGACTATTGAATGAACTTAGAATGGTTGTTGGTTGTTGCCTACTGCATTGTAATATAGAAATTATTACTTTTATTATTTTAACGGAACTTTTTAGATTCATTATTGCCACATTTATTCAGATAATTTTTTTAACTTAGAGTTATGAAATTTCCAGAGTATATTAACGCATACATAATAGTTTTAATGATGAAGCTATTTTAATACACTTCAAAATATTGTTGATTTATTCATTTTTATAGACGGAAATATATAGCCTTTTCAACAACGAATATTTATTTCAGCATAGTACAAAAATGGTACTGTATGGTTTTAATTTAATGCCTTCTGACAATATGTGGTCGAAACTTCTTTGCCACCAGAACTGTAGAAAATGAATAAAATGCACCGTGTATAGTGGCGCAATAATAGCCTGAAAAGTACGCTTAAATTTAGAAATTAATTTCCAGTTTACAAAGAACTAGGTAACAGTTTTAGGTCAATAGTTCCCTTATTCAGCACAAAAAAAAATAAATAAAAAATCTACTATCATCAGAACCAAATCTATAACAACATAATTTCAGACAATTTGTTTTCCATACACCATAACAACCATCTTCCCTTAATTAACGCTAATAGCACGTATACATCGTGATGAACATGTATTTATTATCACAATACATTATCTTCCATATATGGGTAAAATCTTGAAAACATGCGACTTTGGTTTATTGATCCGATCAGATCTTATTCTGCAATAAGTTGAGTTTAAAGGAAACATCAACTTCAAAGTTTTTATATCCCTCTTCGAAGAACACATCACTCTGTCGTTTGACAATACTAGTCTACATTCCGTTTAGCACACAATGAATTTCACCTCCATGCTGCCTCAATGAAGGCATATCTTTTAGTTCAGTATTTAACACCTTGTACGTTCTTTTTATCTCCTCTTAAGCTGCTGATCTTTACAGTTTTTCCACCACTCTCAATCTTATCTAAAACCTAACCAATACGCATCGCGCCCGCCATTACTGCGTTCTATCTAGCGAGAAATACAGTAGTATAGATACGATACAAGTTTTGTAATTGACTTCAAAAATGTGTATTGTACAATATTTTTTGCACTATACTATATTTTCAAAATAATGTTTTTAAAAAATCTTAATATACAGCACGCACATTACACTATGAAAGCTGACTGAAGGATAGCAGTGTGACCAACGTACAAACTTGACCATCAACTTCAATGTGAAGCAGTAAAAGTGATTCAGGTACTTGTAACATTTCGTGTTATATTGTAATAATTTTTATTTCTTTTTGTTACGTGAAGTTTGAATTGTTTAAATAAAGTTCAGTACATTTCAAATAGAGCGATTTGCTTCGCATAATGTATATTAATTAACACTGCCTTTTGCATATGAATTTTATATGCATTGTAGGATTGTAGCATTCATAGAAGGCAGTGCAGTGGTTTTCATTTCAACTCTACAGCAGTTAATTGTAATATTTCAACATGCTTATCTAGGTTGGCAACTCTGAATTCAGTAACAATCAACTTTCAATCATGGCGGCCGTTTGTTGTAACGACGAGAAAACACATTATCGTGCCAAAAATGTAGTACAAATGTCTCAAGTACTTTCCGTGTACATTACCCTTTCAAGTGTCTGAATTGGTATCACTGATGTGCAGAGAATAATATTATAGAACTACATTAAATCTTCATAACTGTAAATCTGCAGGGAAAACGAATCAAGAATGACTGCCTTAATGGTGAGAATGAAATACTGGTCACTGCGGAATAACAGCAATGTAAGACAAATTGTGATCGCACCTAGCTTGTTTCTCGTCAGCGCATTCACCAACTAAACAACGCGATTTTCATAAATTATAACTGCGGAAGTCCCACAGTATTATGTCTTTAAAAATCTAACTCCCGCGTTCGAATTGTGCAATGTCTCAAACAAAACAAAGAAAATAACATCACTTACCGCAAAACTGAGTCTTCTAGCGATATCCACAGTCTCCAGACTTATGTATAGATGCTGCATCCAGGCTTCCCTGAAAGTAGAAGATTAAAACAATATTACGGTATAGTTTGGTAGTATTTACCATAAATAAATACATTTGATCTCCAGCTCAATGTAAACTCTCGAGAAACTCTTGAAATTGTAAGAAAATATTATTGCCATTGGTGGCAAAAATCGAAACATGTCCATAACAGGGCAAAGCCCCAATTACAATAGACAGTAAAATTTTATACCAACAATTTTATTATTAATAGCACTTTTAATATTACTTTTCAAAGCTAAAGCGCACAAAGATTTATCTACGTAATTTCACTAGAAGTTTTGATTTATCAAGGAAAAATCAAAGCTCGAGTGGGATTTAATTGACTATTACACGATTAGAGGAAAGTATATAAAGATTAGAAGAAATAATGTAATCTAATACATTAAAATATTAACTGACTTACTAAAATACTAAACTATCTTGGAAATGCATTTTTGTACAATGTCATCATTACAAATATTACGCTAGATGCCAGTAGTGTGTTTCATCAGCTGTTCTCTTGTTACCAGTTGTGCCAACTCGTACAAATAATTTATCAGCAGGGAACGGATTTATATGGACTAAAAATATATGAAATATGTAAATATATATGTAGTTATTTTTACCAAAATATGGAATTAAATATGGATTTTTACCAAAATATGGAATTAAATATGGACTTAAAATTATAAAAAAATGACTATGTACGTTAAATATTGGTACATTTTAATCAAACTAAACAAAAATATAATGGACGTACCTTATCTTCCAATGTAGTTTCAACAAAACACAATTTTTATTGTCTGTTACCATAACAATAGGTTACAAACATTTCTTTCAAGTGCTGAAAAGTGAATCTTCTTCTATTGTCTCTGAGGATAGATTTATACTGACTAAAAGAGCGTTCGACGTCACAAGAAGTAACTGGTACATAATTCAATTTCACAATGTCTGCTGGGGATAAGTCCAAGTTAATCTTCACTGTTGATTCACCACTCATCACAGCAACAACCTTTTGTAGTTCTTCATATCCAGGGTTTTTGAAAGTACAGTGTCCACCTTAGCTCTTACTGCATCTGCAACTTTACCTCTACCACGATTCAGTTGTTCCACAGTACTATTTATAATTTCAAAACTTTCAGATAGTGAAAGGTGCCTATTTTGGAGACTTTTGAGCGTTTTTATGATGCATGAAAATGTATGCTGAATGTGAGCTAAGTCATTCTTCACACTTATGTCACAGGTAACTGTTTTCGCAGTATCAATTGAGACTGCATCTTCAGAGTCCAATGCAAGGAGAACATTGTTAATAGAGTCTATATGTTCGGCATAATATTCAACTGCTTCTAGCCATGTACCCCATCTAGTTAAAATTGGCTTTGGTGGCAATGGAATTTCAGGGTACATTTCTTTCAACACGTTAACTCTACTGGGAGCTTTGAGAAATACTTTTTCACTCAACAAATCTACAAATCTACTTTAGGAAATTGTCTCTGACCACTTCTGCCACACGATGAAATGCATGCGCCACACAAGTAAAATGAGTCAATTTAGGATATACAACAGATAATGCTTGTCCAGCTTTGACCATATAAGGGCAGCATCGCTAATAAAGAATAACACATTATCGTACATAATACCCTTTGGCCACAGGATACCCATAGCTTCGTTGAACAGTTTAACTATAGTTTTGTTATTGCACTTTTCTAGAACATCACAATGTAAAAGAATTCGTTCAGAATATTGTTCACTTAACAAACCGATAACTACATTACCAACAAGTCTACCTTCTTTGTCGGGAGTCTCATCAATGGAAACCCAAATTGAACTATCTTTAATTTCATCTCTTATCTTCTGTATTGTCTCATCGTAGATGGATGGAGCATACGTCTTCCTAAGTGTTGACTCATCCGGGATTGTATGTTGAGTATATTTTTCAAGGAATTCCCTGAAGACCTTATTCTTTAGTTTGTAGAGAGGAATATCAGCAGAGATGAGAGAACGGCACAGGTCGATGTTAAACTCAGATCTTACATTCGATCTTGTTGGTTGTGTTAAAAACAATTGTCTCTGCTTGGAATTTAGTTGTTTGTTGGCCTGATGTTTACTAGTTGTAATGTGTTGTTGCACCAGGAACTTTTGTGTAGATGATACTGCACACTGACACAAATTACAAAATAATATTTTATTGTCAGTTGATAAACCATCTTCTTTAAATTCTGAAATGTAACTTGTTAGTTTTGATTTTAAATTGACTGAATGACGTACTTTTGGCATATTTACCGTCTTTATAGTATGATTTACAAAACTGAACCTATGTGTACTCTGACTGGCATTTAACTGTTGAGCTGCACAACTGAAGTCTGTTAAAAATTTTAAATTAAATTAATACAGTTTTGTAACTTACTTTCCCATTGTTGATAGGACTGCTAATTTTCAAATAACTCTGATGTTAAAGGGATTACTGAACATGTGTTTAAATCTCTATTGTTGAAATGTATTTTTAAAAGTTAATGGAATTTTGTTTTGTTTTATTGTTAAACCTAATATAATATGGACTGTTTTATATGAAATATGGAAAATATATGGAAATTAACGAAAATATGTACTAAACTCTAAAATATGGAAAAATATGGAAAATAAAAGTAGGATTTTTCAACCCTACACATTGTGAAACATAAAGATAATGCAAAATATAAATTATATTAGCTTTATAAGTAAATATGTATTTACATATAAATCCTTTCCCTGTTTATCAGCATATCAATAACAACCTCATAAAACTACTTACAAAAAACACTCCCAAAAATAATATACACTTATGAAAAAATAAATAAATGAATAAATAAAAAATTATTTGATTAACAATATTTTCACCGTTACAATTACACATATATAAAAACTAAATATAAACATTTACATAGAGATAATAAATTTTACAGGAGAAAAAGTTCGTCCAAAGGGCTGGACTCTGGAAGAGTACCCAAAACGATCATTGCATTTCCGCGTTGAATAGCAATACTTAAGCGTTGACGCAAATAAGTAGTGCAACGGCGATCACCAGTAATGGAGATCAAAATTTGGCCGATTTGAGATACCAAAACTTTAGCGTCATAACTCCAAGGACCGAAGTTCTCCACAGCAAAGGGGACAAAGATATAATTGTCTAAAAGATGAACATATTTATTGACTTTCTTCTTCACGGCTAATTCAGCAGCAGATGCTGTGCGTCTGGAGGTATTCGGCAAGTGAGGTGGAGCTAGAGTGTCAACGCAAGTGGAGTCCCAAATTAAAGATTTTCCTCCAGACCATGGAATTAAGGTAAGACGATCGGGTCGTTTACCATCTGCGCGACTAATACCTGGTGGTTCCAAAAGAGACGGGATGCCACAAGAAGTCAGAGATCTTTTAATGATATCATTGAGTGATGTATGTCTGGGAATGCGACCCTTGCTCCTCGCACAGCTGAGTGCATGATGACCGTAAATATCAGCAATTCCCCGCAAATACATTGATGTGGCTGGCAGAGTTTACAACCAAGGCGTAAAGCTATTGCGATTTTAAAGTATGTGCTATCTATTAGGGTGCCGATGTAAGGAGAAGGTAATGCGTGTAACCAAGCTCCAGACTCACTCTCTTGAAGAGCTAGGAGACGTGCAATGTCTTGTTCGGATGTGAAAGAAGAAAGGAGTGTATCTAAAATTGCCAACTATATAATCTTCATTGAACTCTATGGACGATTACTAGTCAAAGAAGGCTTTGTTATTCAGTTTCATTTCTATTAAAACAGTTGCATTCCACTTCAATTATTATCAATATATATTAAACAATATCTGGTACGTGACTATCCATAATCTCATACAGCAGAAGCTGTAACATAACCTAAATAATATAAACAAGATAAATGACAGAAAAGTTTTAATTAAGGATGATTAATTAAACATGAATCACTTTAAAAGGTACAATTATTAAAGGCTGACAACAAACAAATGCTAGGGAGATGATAAAAACAAACAAATGCTAAGGAAGTGATAAAAAATTATAAGATACGCAGCCATGATTGGTTGAAACACGTCGTTCCGTACCGTTTTATTGGTCAAATATAGTATGACGTAGTAAAAGTGTAATAGTCAGTTCAAATGAAATGTTTTATTACAACATGCATACTACATAATTATGGTTTTTAATTTAACACATGCCTATGAATATAATGGTTGAACTTTAAAATGAAACCATTCACAACAGATTTCCTCTGCTACCTGATCTGTTCACATCAACGGCCTCTGTCTTTAAGACATATGAAGATCGCCAACACCTAGTTAGACCAGCTGAAGAAAAGTAACCAATATGGTTACTTCGTATTTGACTGGAATTTTAAATCGCCTATACAAAAGACGATTTTACACGTCATTATTAATAACAATGTTATAAAACTGGAAAATTATGTAAAACGTTGTTATTCATAATATAAGTCTAAAATTGTCAGATTGGCAACACTTATCATCATTTTTCCCACCATTCCCATCGGAACACAGCTAGCAACACTCCGATCCCAATGCGGCAAACTGACTAACTTCCATGATGATACACCTTGCATCATAAGAGTAAAATCCTTTTGGTACTTTTGCAGTATTTCGTTCATTGCAGATGACTCGAGACTGGTGTCAGTTGGCGGCCCTGCAGAAGTGCAGAGTAACACGACCCGTGGAAACGTAAAATCTCTGACAGATAGCACAACGGAGAATATGAACGCTGAAGATGAAGACGACTCGATGAAGGAGCTTGTGGTACGGACTTCTTTTTCATTATTTTCTAAGTCATAAATTCGTCATAAATTCGCTTCTAGAGACCACAATTAAGGTTCTGAGTTCGATCACTGAAGTATCACCAAATGCTTAGCTACAATGAATACTTATTAATGAAAAAAATTCGTTGCGGCACCGGGAATCCAACCCAGGACCTTCAGTTTGGAGCGCTGAGTGCTCTTACCATCTGAGCTACGCCGGGACGAATTTTTCTCTATTAATAAGTACCTAAGTAATGACTACATAAAGTCACTGATTACACAATATTCAAAAGAGGACGATGAGGTCTTCTGATGAAGAATCTATATATATATATATATATATATATATATATAATTTCAACTGGTAATGGAAATTACGGGAAAACGGCTGAACGGATTTTAATACATGACCCCTCATTTTGAAGCTTGGAACTCAAAGTTTTTCAGAAAAATAGTAGCTTTTAGTGAAATGTCAATTTTTCAACATAATTTTCCTATTTTCCAAAATCCATCTGTCGTCAGTTTTGAGAACTACCTAAACTAGCTAATATCATTTCACTATAAAACAAAACACACACTACAGTAAACAATATTACACGAAGGCCATGATCTGCAAGAATGTTGACATATTTAGAGCTCAAATTAAATTGGTTATTAAAAACTTAACTTACTAAAAATAATTTACAGGTTCGATTCTGTGGTGTGTAATTTTCTGGGTACAGCTGTGTATTGGATATTAGAAACTACAAAACTTGAGGTGGTTTGATGACATTATTACCATTAGAAATGAAATATTATTGTAGTTAATGCCATGATGTGACTATTTTTCATTAATTATACATATTAATGCTAAGTGATGATATGAAAGTGAATGTTTTGGGGTTATATAAGTAGATTTAGAGAATATCTTAAAATAGATCTTCATTTCTATAATTTACTGAGTGGCGGCTATATAGTATATCTAGTATATGTTACTGAAAACTATAAAACTTACGCAAGATAATAATATTATTAAAAATCAAATATTTTTATAGTTATTCATCAAGCGGGGTTGGGTCTTTTTCATATATTTAATGGCGATGTGGTGTAGATATTTATATGCGTGGTTCTCTTCAGTATTGGCTCGAGAGAGAGTATCTTTCATTATTATGGAAGCAAATAACTTTCCGAATGTCTGGTGTTCTACATTGAAAATAAATCTGAAAAATGTTTATTTGAACGTCTAATAAACTTAGTTTGCAGCATTTGCTGCACAAGCCACTAGTATATGTATAAATCTACAATGAACAGTTTTACACAGAACATATGTACGTGTTTAGTTTTTTGTTAGTGAAAATATGTCTCTGGACAAATAAATTGCGAGAACAGATATTTTCGGAGTATTTTCCTTTATTCTGTCATTAAAAAATCTTAAAAAAGAAAGGAACAAAAAACTACTACTACATCATTTATCACAACACAAATTCTATGTGATTCGTACAGAAACTAACAGAAGAAATCTTTGGGAATGGCACCAACGTTTAAGTCTGATAACTTCAGGGCACTCCAAGTCAACTATTTTTCTTCTTATCAACTCTGTTATACAAGCGTAGCATATGAAAGGTAGGTTTTCTTTCCCCCCCCTCTACATGCTACTGAGGAGGAAGGAATGTCACTCACGTCTCCCTGACTTCGGAATTAGATACATATCATGTGGTGAGCACCACAGTTCATTTGCCTTTGTCCTCCACGTCAAACTAATAGGATACTAACCAGGGGCGATTTCTCCGGGCATGCTAAGCTTGCTGCGCAAGCCCAATATTTTCGTAGAATGTGTATTTCTCAAAATGGCGTTACGTACATTAAAATTTATTTTGATTTTTGGAATACTGTATAGGCGTATTACCATCCGTAGGTTCCACACCGCCAAGTATAGCAACGCTTGCTCGTTTCTCGGAGCTACAGGAAAGACGTAGAAACAGCGAGAATATGATGCGCGCGCAAGTGCCTTCCTCCTTAGTGCGCACATGCTTCTGTTGTGTGTTGTTTGAAGCTCTGGTCCGAGAGCTACACCAACGACTATTTAACGTTACACAGATCAGTATTGACAGCGGGAATGTGCTGTGCAATGTAATTGTATGAGCGGAATGCATGTGTTAGCTGCTGCATGTATTATTAATTCTTAAACACTAATTTGAAGTATTGCAATGAGTTCGGAATTGTGTGTTATTGAAACCTTATTATTAAATCCATTTTCCCGAAGGACTATTCAAGAGAAGACAGACATTATAGAGAATATGTGCGCTCGTTCAGTGCAGCTCAATACAACAATGTGCATTGGTTGGCAGGGTCGAAAAAACTAAATAAACTGTTTTGTTGGCCATGTTTGTTATATTATATCGAACTTCTACATCTGGTAAGCAAATATGATCCATGGCTCATAATGATTTCATAATTATAAAATAAATTATTTATGTGGGTCTGATTATTTTTATTAATTATGAATTATTATATCCTCCCATCTTCCCCTAGGAATAAAAGAGCAAGCCTAACTTTCGTGACTAGCATTCGCCCCTGATACTAATAAGCAATGCAATAGACATTAGGAATCACAGTTTTAGATGTTACTGTTTCTGATGAAAGCTAATTACGTAAAACGTGGCATATGAAAGGCAAATTATACAACTTCCAAAAGTACCCGAATTATTGATAGCATTAGGTATAATATACCGTCTCTGTCTAACACATCCACCTTGTTGCCACTCCTGGCAGAAATTTCGGGCAGTTGAAAGTTTAAGAACCGGGCTGGCAATGAAGAGAGGCCCCTAGTTAGATATCCGTCTAGTTATGTACAGGGACATCATTTTATTTTTACTTCTATTTTTATTGTACCTGAGTTTTTGAATGTACTTCTCTCCCACCCATCCTACAAATGAAGTTTCAATTGTTCTCCAGACAGAATCAAGGCCGCATATAGTAAACAGCACTGAGTTAGTGAGTATAGTACGTTCCAGAAATATGTTCGCGTTTTCCAGTCACGAAAGAACTTTGAATATTGAATCATATTTTCGCACAGGTACTGTCCGTTTGCCTACGTCGCATCCCGATTTCCCCCACCTGCTTCTGCACACCCCTCTGTAAAAGCAGGTCTGTCTTAGCTCTTTTCTGAAAACATTAATTTCTGTTAGGAATTGGACGTTTACGTAATATTACACAACTGTTTAAAATAACTTAAATAAAAGGGCCTCGTTAAGTAATTAACTGTCACGTGAGTTCCCCCTTTCTACGATCCTGCGGCATAACCACTTGGACTGACAGTAGATAGCATGTCTGAGTAATTTTATCTGTGCGGGTCGGGCAGAAGTGAAGATAGAATTTACAGTACTCTTTTATAGAGTAGGTACAGAATTATATCAACATGAGTTACTAGTACGAAGGACGAAACTGGCAATTGGAATTAGATGCAATAGTCTATAGTGCAATATTATGCACAAAAGAACTGAAGCTTGTATCGAAATGAACGGCCACTATTTTCAAAAATGTGTTTAAATATCCATATTATGATTATTTTTCAATTGAACTTCATTCTCTTATTGTACGCTAATGTACTGTAGACAGTATAATAGACACTGCATAATGAATACGTTCGCATGAATAGTTCAGTTCGTGAGTAAAAGCACTTATTCTTAATACAGTACTGCATTTTGAGTAAACAAAAACCTAATGAAAATTATCGAACTCAAAATCGCGATATTACCTAGTTTACGTAAATGGATGAACTACTTTTCTTCCCTCCTATACCTAGTAAAGTGATTTGTTTGTGTTTTACGCCGGTATCATCGAACTCCAGTCGTGGAAGGAGGTAGCGAAAGGTGTTTCCGGTTCTCTAAAGGTATAGCCAGGTTAATATTAAAAATGTTAGTAAAAATAAAATGATGTCCCCGTATTTTCTAACATGGAAAGAAAGGATAAATGGACGGGTCTCGAACTCCCGATTTCTACATTATCTATCCAATACTTATGCTCTGGAGGTTAGAGATTAACTAAGTATTTTGCAGGCAGCTTATTTAGGTGCCAGTAACTTTGAGACTTGTATAATTTGGCAGTGCTTTGTTTAATTTAAGATTCTTCCTGCCTCATATATGTTGCCTATCAACAGAAGCAACTCACTTTTAAAATCAGCGTACATAAAGAAATCTTGGCATGCATGGATATTATAGCTTCATTTTTTCAGATACAGAAAATAATCTTTTAATACGTATCTTAAAGTGTACCATCGTCATTTTCCAGTGGTGCTGCAATGGTCCTTCTAGTGATAAAAATGACACAAAGGAATACGAAGGAATTATGCAGGAATGCAGGACTGAAGTAAGCAAGAAGCTCGAAAGTAAGTAGACTTAATTACTTCATATGATGATATTACTAATTTTTGATCCTACAGAATTCTCTGTTATTAATATAAAATTAATTACTTTACTGACGGGTTCGCTTTATAAGAGCAAATTCACAGGATGTTCCAATGAACATGCAAAAAAATTACCTAGTACAAATGTAATGTTTAAGTTTACTATCTGACCAATTAATCCGTTCCGTCCTTGCTGTTTTTAGTCGCTAATACATGAGCAAGTTCCAAAGTGATAGAGTGAGTGGATGGTTTTGATAGATTGTTGTTCTTCTAAACAGCCTCACATGATGAAACGTTCAGAACATGATGAAATTCGACATTTTATGTTGAAACGATGGCCTGAATATCTGGAGTTTTCACTAAACTCAACATTTCCATTTGAAGAGTCCACTGCAAGAATGATGGATGTCACTTTCTTGTCGAAAATGAACCAAGACTGTCAATGCATAGCTTAAGACATATAGAATGTACATACAAAGTTATATGGCATTAACACTGATAGTCATTGTCCAGTAATGATCGGAAAATCACAGTTAAGCTTTGAGCGCTAAGCATTTCAAACTTTCAATTGCTTCTCCTGCAAAATGTATTCCAAATGACATTCATCATTCTTGCAGTGGACTCTTCATTTCTTTCCGTTATTATAAGATTTTTTCTAGATTCATGTGGCTCTCAGAATGAAAGTTTTACCATGATTGCTATGCTTACTGGTTATCTAGAAGATTCCACAGTTTAAAATAAACTTTCTTCCTATCCCTTGTAATAGTTACTATAATCGAGTCATTGGTTTATCTCCTTTCTAGCGAAATAAACTATGTCGTCATGGTCAAATGTATTCTAAGATCCACAGAAAAATGTTCTATAATTCTATTGAAAACACCGCATTTGTGGCTTAGCACTATCGCTCTAATCTTTCATGCAGACTATCCGTGTTCGATCCCCGACCTAATCGTTATGACGCAGAAATTTTCTCAGGATACTCCCGTTTTCCTTTTCCATTCCACTAACATTCTCCATCTTTCCCTCATTGTATCTATCATTTCCACTAGTTAAAAATAAGCTCGGGCGTTGTATGGGTGTCCGATGTTGATACGAGACTTAATGGACCCAGGAATGGAACCTGGCTCTGTCAAGACTGAGGCAGTATGACTCGCATGTCGGCATATGGACACGAATACCAACCAGGTCACCTGTCAGACTAGAATAATCGCGTATAGGATATAAAATGAGCCCTGTGCATAGGTTCATTGCGGCACCGGTCCTTGAAAATCCAGCCAGCTAAATAATCTATTGAAGTCACCTTCCGCTATGCGAGACAATTAAATATTCGCTTAAATTCCACACATTATGCAGTCTATTCGATTATGACCTTCGAAAATTAGTCATAACTTGAAAAGAGTTACAACTGCACTACAGAAATATCTTAATTCTTTGAACAACCAAAAAAAGAAACAAAAGTGTCACATTTTAAAGCCAAAATTACAAGTTGTTACGCAGATCTATACTGATGAAGTGGGAAATGTACAGTAATTTCAATCTTTTGCGTCTTACTTTATATTAACCAATTCTTTTTATTCTTCTTCCTCACCCCTCTCACATTGAATATCCCGACCGTGAATAATTTCACACTCATTAACTGTTGTCTAAATTTTCAGATATGACACATTTACCGAACAAACAACGCACTCGCAATGAAATGGACGTAAGTAAACCACAATGCTTCCTATCAATGTCTTAAATTTTTGTAACACTATCGAAATGTACGACGAATATTCGGATAAAAGCATTGTTATGTTTGGGAATATTCCTTTAACAACATTGTTGTGTGTAAAGAATAATCTTTTAACAATATTGTTGTCTGCAATGAATATCCCTTTAACAACATTGTTGTGTGTAAAGAATAATCTTTTAACAATATTGTCGTCTGCAAGGAATATCCCTTTAACAACATTGTTGTGTGTAAAGAATAATCTTTTAACAATATTGTTGTCAGCAATGAATATCTCTTTAACAGCATTGTTGTGTGTAAAGAATAATCTTTTAACAATATTGTTGTCTGCAATGAATATCGCTTTAACAACATTGTTGTGTGTAAAGAATAATCTTTTAACAATATTGTTGTCTGCAAGGAATATTCCTTTAACAACATTGTTGTGTGTAAAGAATAATCTTTTAACAATATTGTTGTCTGCAAGGAATATTCCTTTAACAGCATTGTTGTGTGTAAAGAATAATCTTTTAACAATATTGTTGTCTGCAAGAAATATCCCTTTAACAACATTGTTGTGTGTAAAGAATAATCTTTTAACAATATTGTTGTCTGCAAGGAATATCCCTTTAACAACATTGTTGTGTGTAAAGAATAATCTTTTAACAATGTTGTTGTCTGCAAGGAATATTCCTTTAACAACATTGTTGTGTGTAAAGAATAATCTTTTAACAATATTGTTGTCTGCAAGGAATATTCCTTTAACAGCATTGTTGTGTATGAGAAATATTGAAAAGGTCATAAAAATATCAACAAAATTATCAACAGGCGACAACCTAACTCAAAGCAGAAGCACACACTTTTCAATGGGATGTAGATCCTATCATATGCAGCAGCAGCAGCTGATTATTAATAATTTAGTAACAGTAACAGTAGTACAGTATAATCATGAAGATTTATGTATTTCACTTCAATAATTGTTGTGCTCATTTCTATTTTTACAACGTTAATTTTTCAATGGGTTTTGTGTTCACCTTTCGTCTATCTATCTCAAACAAAAATCTTACTAAGTCACAACTTATATGAGAGCAAAACAAATCATGCAAAAATAGTAGCATAATACAATATAACAGTAAGTTTTGTGTTATACTGAGGTTCATTACTTCACTGCTTTCTTTCAGTGCCTCATGCAGTGTACATTTCGGAGATATAAAGCGGTGAGTACTCGACTGAACCATTTCACATTATAAAATTATGAACACTTACATTATTCTGGTTTCGATGGGCACGGATGTTTCTAGATTTACACTGGTTTATACTGAGACTTGGCATCCACTAGACCTCAAAGACACCTGCTAGATTTCGCAGGATAATTTTATGATTAATGAGTATCGAATAAAGTCAGTTCTCCCTAGAACTACATTACCAAGGATAACACATTCTTTCACTGCTCATTATGGAATGTTTTTTTGAGTACACTGCTATCAAATTTTTCTAGCTAGTATTACTTCCTTCAGTTGTACAATTGTGTTAATCTGTGCAATAATTTCTAAAACAAATATCAGTTTCCAATGTAGTTACATTTTCAGAACTTCACAAATTTTTATATTAATGCTTCTGATAAGTGTCCTGATATAGCCAGTTAATCATTAGGTCAATTCAGCGCATAACTTGTGTTTTTAATTCTTTTTTTTTTCAGAAAAATTGTTTGTTGTAATTTTTTTAATATTTATAATTTTTTTCCTTCGGAATGGTGTACTTTTTTTATCAAAATCTTTCACCTATTGTATGTAGTTAAATGTTCTGTACACCTACAAAAAATGTCAGAGTTCTAAGTCGAATACTTTTTGAGAAAAGTGTACACGAAATGTAAAAAATCAAACTTTCGGGAAATGGCAAAAAAATGGGCTTCTTTTAAATACTAACTAGAAATCTTTGATAGCAGCGGACTCAGAAAACATTCCATAATGGGCAGTAAAAAAATTATTATCCTAGGTAGTGTAGTTTTAGAGAAAACTTTCTTTCAACAGTGATTAATCATAAAATTGCCCTGAGAATTCTACCAGCTGTCCTCAAAGGGTCCAAGTCAGGAGTATTAAAGGGAATGCTGTAGCTCAGTAGAAATCGAGCGACCAACGTCTGTATATGAGTGCAAATAAATGACAATCAAAGTCCAAATCTTCCCAACCTTGTATCATAATATACTGCACTATTACAGCTTATGCTCTAGAATATTATTAACGCAAGTTTGATCTATTGTTAAAGCTTACACGTTAAGCGTAAGACACTCGCATTACGCGTGGTCAACACGACGCTAAGCCTTTATTAAATCAATATCGAACAAGATACTGACAATACATAAACATCTACGCCCTGAAAAGAATTCGAACTCATGAACGTGCTCACCAATTCTATATCTTACCTATCTGAATAACACGATCTAAAAAGTGTATTTATATTTAATTAATCATAACTTATAGTTTTAAGATACCAGCTTTCATTAGGCGGAATACAGTGTTATCAGAAATTTGCTTATTCTTGTTTCAGGTGGATGACGAAGGTAACATTCAGAAGTCCGCTTATGATATAATTACAAACCAATTAGATCTCAGAGACCAGCTGATACTGGAGAAAATATCACAAGTTTGTGTCAAATCACATGAAGGTAAAAATAAAAATAATGTTACGCCTGATATTTTAAAAAAGTACTATTACTGTCCAAAACATAGAATAAATGTCGTTATATAATTTTCTTCAAAACCGATGAAAATACTTATACTTTAATCATTCACTCATAGTGTTCTGCCCAACGTCAGGTCTTTCACTGCAAACCCACCATTCTCCAATATTTCCTATTTCCTACCTTTCTTTTAGTCTCTGCATATGATCCATATATCTTAATATCGTCTATCATCTGATATCTTCTTCTGCCTCAAACTCTTCTCCCGTTCACCATTCCTTCCAGTGCATCTTTCAGCAGACAGTTTCTTCTTAACCAGTGATCCAGCCAATTCCTTTTCCTCTTCCTGATCAGTGTCAACATCATTCTTTCTTCATCCACTCTTTCCAACACAGCTTCATTTCTCATTCTGTATGTCCATTTCACACGCTTCACATGGTTCTAGTCGCTTCTCTTCACTTCGTCGTACTGTCCATATTTCTGCCCCATAAAATGCTACACTCCATACAAAGCACTTCACTGGCCTTTTCCTTAGTTTCTATATTATTATTATTATTATTATTATTATTATTATTATTATTATTATTATTATTATTATTAAGGTAATTCCGGGAGAGTTGCCCCACTTAAAGTTTTTATCGTTTAAAAATTAAACAAACCAAAGCAGATATTTTATTCATGTGTTATAGCATGTGAAATACATTAAAGTTTTATGTAAAATATGAAACAATCGATAATTCGTATACAATAAGTGGTAAAATAAAAATTAATCAGATACGATATCACTGTAATATACACACATATAGGGGAGAGATGCCCCGCTGTGGTAATTCCCAAATTAAACTATTAATTTGATAAATAACACTCTAAATAATGTTGGTTATTTTATTTTTGCAATAAGTTCATTTTCTGAGCTCGTTTTTCAGTGCGACCACACATATGGCACTTAGCCCACATGTTATGCAACTTCTTGCAGGAAAGTCACTGAATCAAACAACAACTTCCTTCATTTGATAAAATGTTCAAGGCACTCAACAAAGTAGGAACTATCTACTTTGTTTCCTTTGACGACACTCTCTTCATATTTTCTCCAAAAGTGTCTTCTATATCTACTAGACTTCGAAGAATTTGACTTTGAGCTTTTTGGAACTGGGAGGCTTTCAAAGATGGTGTTTCCATTTTTATCTCCACCTGTAGCGCGTTCTACCGATCGCTTTCTTTTCTTCACAGCAAAAGATATTGCTGGCACATAGTTTATTTCATGAAGTGATTTGAAAGGAGTCGCTGTTGCTGAATTTGCCATTGTGGCACTTGAGCCGAAATTACAACTTCTTATCCCGTTATCATTAGAACTTGTAGCCGATAAAGTTTTCTCTTCTTTGAGATTTCCTGAAGAGGCACAGAAAGGAATTCTTACAGCTGTGTTGTTGATTGGTGCATCATAAATACTGAAGAGGTGCTCAGGAACAGCATCTGGATTGAAATGATAGAAACCTCTGGCTCGAAATCCAAATGACCTCTCTATTACTACCAACGCAGCTTTCTAGATGGATAGTCAGGCTTGCTTTTTATAAGCTATCCATTGCTGTGATTCTCTTCTTGAAATAATGCTTGAGAGACTTAAAATGTTGGCGATCAAGAGATTGAAGTGCCTGAGTTGCATAGGTTGGTAGGCAAACAATTGTGATTCATTATCCTCATTCTAGCATTTTATATTATTTGATTGTGCTGAATGTTCATCCAAAATTAAGAGAATCTTGCCAGGGTTCTTTCTTGGAGTAAAATTTTCCTTCAATCGCTTCATAAATAATTCTGATGGAACATAGGACGATTTTGGATTCATATAAACCCCCGTTTCTGCTAGGAATCCGTCAGAAAACTTCCATTTTTCCTCTCAAACATTTCCGGTGGAAGAAATGTTCCCTCCGAATTGCAACATGTTATGACAGAATCACTTCCACCTTTTTCGCTTGAAGTTAAGACTTGAACATCTTTGGATCACTTTTTCTCAACCACTTTTCCTTGTAAATTTGTTTAGTTGGATGCCACTTTCCTCTATTTTATGTGGCTTTCCTACAAATTGCGTTCACATAGAGTTGTTTCCAGTAGGTCAAAATACTACTTGTCTCGACATACCTTGACCTCTTCAGAGAGATGGATGATCCTTCTACTGCCTGACAGGTAACTCTAGGTTTCGCTCTAGGAAGAATTGCAGCCATTGGATGTTTCTTGAAGACTCCACTAGATTTCAGTCGGTGGATTGTTCTCTAAATAATTCCATAACAATGCGATGCTTCATTAATTCCCAATTCCCCAAAAAGTTACAGTAAGATCGAAGAAATCTCTGGGATTGCATTGACTAAGTTTGATCGTGAAATGTGTCTTTCAAACAGAACTTTGGACATCCCTTAAAATTTTGAAGGCCCTCAACTTTGGGCACCTATTGAAAATGTCGCTGCAACAAATTTAGAATACCGGTATTCCTTAAAATGTTCATGGATTTCAACTTTGGACACCTCTTGAAAATATGTGATCCTCTAGCAATTTTGGCCACCCTTTAAAATTATTGGCCTCTAATATATAATAATTATATTCTAATATAATAATTCAATTAAATTTCCAATAAATGCAGCAAGGACACTAATAATAATTAGTTATGTACCTTAATATCACTCTTAAGTACATGGGGCGTCTCTCCCTCAAACAGGAGGGGCATCTCTCCCTTTAGCATGATCATTACGCCTTATGTATTTAAGGGTAACTGTAATGGGCAATAACTTATTTTTTTTTTTAGAATGGAGTACAATGCATGTACTTGTCAAATATATTGGATTAAGCAACATATACATACCCATTATCCCAATTACGAATTTTGAAAAATTATAAATATTATAACAAAGCCTACGAAAAACAGCATTTCCTTTTCCTATTCACTTTTCACACACAAAAAAACCGTCACAAAGATTGCACTGCTTGCCTTCGAGGGTGGTATACGAATTAAACAAATGGTGCCAAGGTCGATTCCTTAGAGGTTTTGAGATAAGGAGAAAAGGAGGGTGGGGCGACTCTCCCCGTGGGGCATCTCTCCCGGAATTACCTTATTATTATTTTGTCATGTGCTGAATGGTAATTGGCCCCTGGCTCTTGTACAGCACATTAAATATTAGTAAATAAATAAATAAATAAATTATTAAATAAATAAATTATTATGCATGATCTAGGCGTTAGCGATTAAGTTTATATGAATTGTCATCCCTTGTTCAGGTTTCCTAATGTACATATACACACATAGTACATTCAGGATTTTTTGGACGACTGTGTGACAAACTTTGAGATGAGATAGGTGCTGCCAAATGGAACAACTTTTGCTTACAAACCCATATCCAGTACGAAGCTACATACCGTTGAAAGCAGCGAGTTTTTCGCATGACAGTTTTGACTCACCATTGTTCTGTATTAAATGCCTGGAATTACAGCAACCTGATGAACGTATCTCCATCTTCAGTTGGGTAATACTAAGGGGTTCTTTTAAGTATTCGACAGTTATTGATGACACGATGCAACGTATGCAACCAGCTGGGTGGGCGCCATGTTTAGAACCGACTTTAAACCACAGGCGATGTACTGTACGTACATTAAATGTGTAAAAATATACTGACATGTAATCACTTGTAATTTGTGTAGTACATTTGTTAATTTAGAAAATGTACTCACTTGAGTTGTAAATAAAGGAGAGAGAAAAAGAGTCCCACAAAAACATTAGTTATTTCCTTGCTCCACGCATCCTACCTTTCAAACGAGAGAAAAAAAAACTAATTGAATAATAGCCATGAATGAAACTATTTTCAAAGTTATGTAAATCTGTACTGGAGTAACGCAAGATATGGATTTATAAGTAAACATTGACACCACATCTCAAAGTTTGTCACACACTCACCCGAACTCCCTGTATACACATACACGAATGCTTATACGCATGCATACATATCTGCATACATTTCTCATGTCAATTTGCATTGTTACAGAAAACGGTAGATACAGTATGCACCATGCCTGTAGGCCTGCTGCCAACCAGTTCATCCACTGTGTGTACGACATGATGAACATGGTAAGTCTTTGGACCTGAACCACTTATCAATGTCTTTCATTAGTTATTTCTTGAGTTGTATCAAACATTTTGTTATCCATCGCTGGTAGAATTCATGATGGCGAGATGATGCGGAAGATTCGCCATAGATTACCTGACATTCACCTTACGGTTGGAGAAAACCTCGGAAAAAAAAACTGTTAATCAGCACAAGCAGGAATAGAACTCGAGCCCGAGCGCAATTCAGGATCGGCAGGCAAGCTGCTTAGCCGACTAAGATCCAGTTAAATGCACGGAGAGAACAAATTAATATCACTAAAGTCAAAACAAGTTAAGAAGAACCGGAGACAACTTCGTTAGATGCTATACACAACAAACCAATTAAACTGAAGAACCATACTTCCAATTTTTTAATTTAATTTTTATTTTTGTATTTATTTATATAGTTATTCAATCATTCATTTGTGCCCTGACTGATTTAGAGATTCATTTGTCCATTCATTAATTTACTCGATTTTTAATTTAATTTATTGGTCTGACCCAATATTTTGGGTTTGCCTTGCAACACAGAATAGCTCACAATAAAATTTAAAACGAAAAATTATATAAACAGGTTTATTTATTTATTTATTTATTTATTTATTTATTTACTTATTTACTAAATTATTTATTTACTTCCTTATTTATTTATTTATTTATCTATTTATTTATTTATTTACTTATTTATTTATTTACTTACTCATTTACTTACTTATTTGCTTATTTATTTACTTATTTACTTCTTATTTATTTATTTATTTATTTATTTACTTATTTCTTTATTAATTTATTCATTCATTCATTTAATTATTCATTCATTCATTCATTCATATACTTACTTATTCATTTATTCATTCATTCACTTATATATTTACTTATTCATTTATTCATTCATTCACTTATATATTTACTTATTCATTTACTAATTCATTCACTTATTTATTTACTTACTCATTTATTCATTCATTCACTTATTTATTTACGTATTAATTTATTCATTCATTTATTTACTTATTCATTTATTTACTTACTTCTTCATTTAGTCATTCATTCACTTATTTATTTACTTACTCATTTATTCATTTATTTACTTATTAACTTATTTATTTATTTACTTATTTATTTATTTACTTATTCATTCATTCATTCATTCATTCATTTTTTCATATATTTATTTATTTATTTTATTTATTTATCTATCTGTTCATTTATTTCATTACTTTTTTCCCCGCATTAAAAATTTACATAAATAAATTGCAATGGTGCATTTCAAAATTACATGTACTGTATCTAGTTTACAATTGCATTAATAAATCTAGCATTTACGTCGATACACAGTTATTTAGGCTTGCTTCATTAATTTTTTTATTTTACAGCACTGTCCAAAGGAGAAGCAACCAAATAGTAAGTTTTTCTCTCTTTCTGTCTATGCTGATTTTACTCACTAATAATAACAAATAATCAGCAAGTCAAGTTATGGTTATATAAAAGATACAAATACTTCTTTTTGTTTCCTATATTTTAGTGTAACACGACTGACTGCTTCCTCGGGGATCAGCTTATAATTTTCTCATATTTATCTCACACATTAATTGGAAATTTTTCTACCTCTATAGCTTTCTATTATAATCACAATTTTCTTTAGACGTAATTTACAAAATTGATTAAGCCTGTTGTCAAAATAATTCCAACTTAAATGACAACAAATTATCCAAGTACAGTATTCGAAAATGTATAGTGTTAACATAAATTGTTAAACGTACAAATGAGTTAGGGTAATTCTAAAGATCATAATATTTTTCTTCGTTCAATGATCAAAGCCAAGGCACGGCAATTTTTGTAACAGATTTTTTATGATGTCACATCATGATGTACAAGGGATGGATAAAAAGTTATGGCAACACTGCTGTCACGTGACGATGGTGCGCTCGAGAGCTGCCAGCTGTGCGGACATGAACAAGGACTGTTAGACGAGTTAGTGCAGCCAGCGGCGACAGTACTCTGTCAATCTACTGCAGTGTGTAAAATGTTGACTTTTATAGGGAGAGTGCGAGCGCCCTAAGATCACGTTTACAAAACTAGACCAACGTTCCTGCATCAAAATTGATGTGGCACGAGGTCGTAGTGCACAAGAATGTTTTCAGGGACTGCGTGAAGCACCACCACCTTCGTCCAACTCTCAGGAGAAAACGACGACACTTGGTGGTACAGAACCCCATCATTCTTCATGACAATGCAAGGAGTCACACCGCTGCTACTGTCAAGGACCTCTTGCACCGTTGGCAATGGGAGATTCTGGAACATCCACAGTAGTCACTCGATATGAGTCCATGCGATTACGATCTTTTCGCCAAAGTGAAAGAAAAACTGTGAGGGACCCGGTGCAATACCAGAGATGAAATTATCTGTGCTATAGAGCAGTCAATACGGAACATCAACAAAGATGGACACGCTGATGGTGTACGACGCTTTCCAAACATTTGGTAAAAGGTGATAAATAATGAGGGTGACTATATTCAAGGTACGTAAATGTTGTATCCCTGTGAATAAAGCCATGTCAGAATTATCGAACTGTTGCCATTACTTTTTATCCAACCTTTTGTAGATGTATTCATAATTTGCGAAATTTAATTTAGTTCTACAAATTACTGAAACACGGATGAGTATTTCGAAAATATATATATATATATATATATATATATATATATATATATATATATATAAAATCAGTGGGTCATGTTTAGAAATTAGGAGACTTTGACACTTTGTAAAACAAGGCAACTTCAATCTTTCATAGCTGATGCTGATAAGCTGATTCGTTTTTTTTTCCCCCGCAAGAAACAGCTGAGCGTTAGTATGCTGTACTACATCAGGAATATTTCATTTCTCATATTGTTCCCTGTTACTCAAAGATTACTCGCACTTATTCCCTCATAGCCTAAACCTGCACATATGCTCACGTATGCATACCTCTGTGTGTCTTAACTCAGACAATCTCGTAATTTTATTGCAGATGAGATATGCAACATGCATCGTGAGGAACTGAAGATGAAGTATAATATATGAATATGAAGGAATAAAAGGAACAATGTATTACGCAGAAAATAAACGGCAAGCTTGTATTATATTACTTCCGAATTTCGGAGAATAATCAACTCTCAAGTTTCGAACAGCTGTTATTTCACTTGAAATACAATCTTGTGTCACAATGGAGTATGTGCAATAGATACATTATATTGTAAGTTATTCACATATATGAGAGAAATGTACAATTAAATGAGGTTGTGGAAGCAAATCCGTTTCTGTAATGGTGTAACATTCGAAGAGTCCACTTCAAGAATGATGGATGTCGCGTTCTTGTCTAAAATGAACCAAGACTGTCAATGCATAGCTAAAGATATATAGAATGTACATACAGAGTTATATGGCATTAACACTGATAGTCATTGTCCAGTAATGATCGGAAAATCACAGTTAAACTTTGAGCGCTAAGCATTTCAAACTTTCAATTGCTTCTCCTGAAAAATGTATTCCAAATTACATCCATCATTCTTGCAGTGACTCTTCATTTGTCCACGTAACAGATACTTCCACAAGATAATTCGTGAAGTCGTTGCATGAATTGTTATGATTTACAGCACATATCCAATGGGTATCGTCGACAGATTTCGCATTGTTACAATTAATGATAAAGAGTAAAGATGTTAGCATAGTGTTTGTTGTATAACCTAGAAAATAAAACTTAAAAGTGGTAGATTTCAAAATATATATGTTAGTTCACAAATTATCTTATCATTGTTAGTATATTTCATCATGAAATTGGTGGAAAAATGACTTGTGTACAACAAACTCTGTTCAGATATTCACAACTCAGGAACGTAGGTAAGACTATAAAGTATAATGGATGTAAGAGTAATAAATGTATTTAAAAATGTAAAGAAATGTTTTATCCTTTAACGCAATTTATGCATATAAGCTTATGAGAATTTACACAGCTGTGAGGATTCATTCATTTAAGATACATTGTCTAGGTTTATTGTTTTATTTGTATATACATGACCTGCACGGAAAAAGAATAGCATTTCCAAGTTACTGTAACATTCCACAAATTACACTAATAAAATTACTTGTAATTCTTGCTTCTCTTAAGGGGACACTCAACTATATTTTGGAACTTTTTTCCTATTTGACCAATCTTCTTCAAATTTGGAGAAAAAGTTTGATATACACATGGAAAGTAACATGCAAAATCTCAGCTAATTAGATCCAATACTTTTCAAAATAAAAAATATTTGAATTTTTAATCAATCATTAATTGAAATATCACTTTTAATTATCATTTTTTATTTTTTGGCTTTGTGCATTTGACTGTGACTTCTCAATCAATAGGGGAAGAATTCTGCGTATTGATTTAGTTCTGCCACGTAATTTAGTATAAAAATTTATTTTTTTATTTCTATGAAATTAAATTTTAAATTTGTTAATGATTGAAAAATCATAAATAGCTTCAAACAGATATATTGTAAAACTGATACATAAAATGACACTTTTTCTCCAATTTTTAAGATGAGTGTCCCCTTAATGTAATTACACTTTAAAAAACATAATTATCAAGTTTAGGGCAATGAAAATTATGAAAAAATTGTATATCAAATAAACGATAAAATTAACAATTAACTTAATTTTACTGCAGTGTACAGTTAAGACCCGTGTAAGATAAAAATTGTAATATATTATGTGATACTTCCACAAGTGTCACACTTTAATTATTTGGGAAATATTATATTATATCTACGATAAACTCCTAAAAAGAAAACTTTCTAGATTCCAACTTGCGTGCGGAAAAATTAGGAGAACATATTATTAAATGCGAGAGTATCTATTTTAAAGTTATTAAACTATAAGAGTTGTATCACTTATTTCACTTGCTTTCATTTGGAAACTGAACGACGGAAGAGTAACTGAACTTCTCAGACAAAATCCAGTGTTATACGACTGTCTGCCGTTTACCAACTTTCGAGGGCATCAATGTATATTCTGAACAGGTGACTTCAAAGTTAGTATTTTTTGTCACTTTCCAAAAAATACTTTCATTTAGAATTTTTCTATGCTTTCCTTTTCGGGATTTATTTATTTATTTATTTATTTAATCTGACAGGATTAAGGCCATAAGGCCTTCTCTTCCATCCCACCAGATAGCACATATAAATACAAAAAAGAAATACAGACGCTGATTAAAATAATACAATCTAAGAATCCTAAAAATTACAGAGAGTTTGACATGATAATAGCGCCTTCGTCTACAGCTACTGACTACTCTCCACTGATCGCCTGCACCAGGTACGGCAACTTTCTCCTTCTCCCTTCTACTCCGATACAATCCTTATCCGATACCCATTTCAGGGAGGTGCTGTCGACCACCTCCTTAGACAGACTACAAAGGCAAGCACATATGTATCATTCTGTAGGAAAGCGTGACCTGAGTAGACCAAGGAAGAGATGGACGGATTCAGTTAGCCTCGGAACGGGACAGCAATGACCCAGCTTTCATAGGAGGAGGAGGAAGAAGAAGAAGAAGAAGAAGAAGAAGAAGAAGACTACTCCTGACATCTTGTGACAAAGAATTCCAGGACCGGCTATAGATATTGTTAAGGAAGCAGAGTAGAGAGATGTCTGACGTTTAGGTATTGACAGGATTACGCTGCGAGCATGTACCACGGTTGTGATGGGAAGCGAGCAGTGTGAAGGGGGAAGCCAGGTAATTAGGCTTGCAAATATTTAGAATTTGATATAGCAGGCACAGAGAATGGAGTGCATTTCTGCACAGTTGTAGGCAATGATCATAGCGGCGACTGTTAAAAATAAAGCGGATACAAGCATCACGATCGCGTTGAAGTATCGACGGCAATTCAAACCTAAGATCACTATAGAGAATATTGAAAATGTCAAAGTGGAACATTACTAAGGTCTGTACTACCATTTGAGTTTATAAAAAGTAAGTTCAAGGTAAAGGCTGGTTCACAATAAACCGGGAACGAAAACGAGAACGAGAACGGAAATATTGTTAATAAATGTTTTTAAATGTGATCATTCACAATTAACTATTGTGAACGCTCAAATTTAAATACATTTATTTTAACATTATTTCCGTTCTCGTTCTCATTATCGTTTCCGTTCCCGGATTCTTGTGAACCAGCCTTAAGGATGGGCAAGGGAAGTGAGATGCACAGTTAGAACACAACGTAAGAATATGGTCTCAAAACTCGTTCAGTCCATTTTTATGAAAGGAATGGTTTATTTTTTTTTATCCACCAGCTTATGAACTGAGCGAGTTTTCAAGTGACATGCACAATAAAACAAACTTTCAGACAAGGATTGGCGTTGTTTTGGAAGAAAACAAGCTTAGATATTATAATGATAGAGGTCTCAAAAAATCATAATTACTTACAAATGGCTTTTACAGAACCTGGAGGTTCATTGTCGCCCTCACAAAAGCCTCCCATCCATCCCTATCATGAGCGAGATTAATCCAGCCCCTAGCATCATATCCCACCTCCCTCAAATTCATTTTAATATTATCCTCCCAGCTACATCTCGGCATCCCCAAAGGTATTCTTCTCTCTGGCTTCCCAACTAACACTCTATATGCATTTATGGATTCACCATACTGCTACATGCCCTGCCCATCTCAAACGTCTGGATTTAATGTTCCTAATTATGTCAGGTGAAGAATACAATGCGTGCAGTTCTGCGTTGTGTTACTTTCTCCATTCTTCTGTAACTTCATCCCTCTTAGCCCCAAGTATTTTCCTACGTACCTTATTCTTAAATACCCTTAACTTCTGTTCCCGTCTCAAAGTGAGAGTTCAAGTTTCCCAACCATAAAGAACAACCGGTAATATAACTGTTTTATAAATTCTAACTTTCAGATTTTTTGACAGCAGACTGGAGGACAAAAGCTTCTCAACCGAATAGTAACAGGCATTTCCCATATTTATTCTGCGTTTAATTTCCTCCCGAGTGTCATTTATATTGTTACTGTTGCTCCGAGATATTTCAATTTTTCCACCATTTCAAACGATAAATTTGCAATTTTTATATTTCTATTTCGCTCTATATATATATATATATATATATATATATATATATATATATATATATATATATATACAGACGTGGACAAATTATTAGCAAAATTGAAGATTTTTATTATATATTTGTATAAAATATGATTTTTCAATTTAGACTACAGTTGACATTTTTGTGTATTTCCAAATAATTAGCCAAATTGAAGATTTGTATTGTATATTTTTCAACATTTAACTCCTCAATTTGGACTACATTGGATATTTTTGCATATTGACAAATTATTAGCAAAACTGAAAGTTTTTATTGTATATTTTTACAAAATTCGATTCTTCAATTTGGACTACAGTTGACATTTTGGATATTTCCAAATTATTAGCAAAACTGAAGATTTTTGTTTTTATTTTTACAAAATTTGACTCTTCAATGCAGTTGACATTTTTGCTAATTTACATATTATTAGCAAAATTGAAGATTTTTATTATATATTTTTACAAAACTTGACTCTTCAATTTAGACTACAGTTGACATTTTTGCATATTTCTGTCTACTGTAATGATGGAAATATGCAAAATTGTCAACTGTAGTTTAAATTAAAAAGTCAAATTTTGTAAACAGAATTATCATAAAAATCGTCAATTTTGTTAATAATTTGTCCACGTATATATATATATATATATATATATATATATATATATATATATAAATCATAAAAAATGGCCAGATGGACTGACCAGTATTGAGATCACACTCTTCAATTTATATATTTTTAAGTAGGTTATTTTACGACGCTTTATCAACATCTTAGGTTAATTAGCGTCTGAATGATATGATGGTGATAACGCCGGTGAAATGAGTTCGAGGTCCAGCACCGAAAGTTACCCAGCATTTTCTCAAATTGGGTTGAGGGAAAACCCCGGAAAAAGCCTCAACCAAGTAATTTGCCCCGACCAGGATTCGAACCCGGGCCACCTGGTTTCGCGGCCAAACGCGCTGACCGTTACTCCACAGGTGTAGACTTCAATTCATATTACTGACGCAGGACGGATAGGAAAGGTAGATGTACAGTGTAAAGCAACATTTAAGGATATATGTACGTGAACGACCACAAATATTATCATAAAATGCAGGCTCTACATTTCTAAAATTTTATAAGGAAATGAACTCACAATTGGACAAAAATTACAAGCCACCACAACAAGACTTATTAGAACTTAAATATCTGATAAAAGTGTAAAAAAGGTTACTTTTAATATTTTTTTAGAATTCACTTTTTACTTTGAATTAAATTTTCCAAAATTTGCAAATTTTACACATATTATTTCATAACTCTACAACCATTAGAGAAATTTTGTACACTGATTTAACATGCATTTATGCAAAAGGTAGACTATAATAATGCCCATTTCTTTGAATATAGAAAAATTAGGTCACAAAACTTTATCTAAATTGTAATACATTTATATAGGACAAATAAAAAATTAATTGTATTAAAATAAACAACTCTACATGTCTGAGAGTAGTCTGCTTTTCAGAAATAAGTGTTTATAATAATAATAATAATAATAATAATAATAATAATAATAATAATAATAATAATAATGGTTTATTTTAACTGGCAGAGTTAAGGCCATTCGGCCTTTTCTTCCACTCAACCAGTAAAGTTTATTACATGGACGAAAAATATTAAAGATGTTAGAGAGACCATAACAATGTTATGGTTACCAAATGATGTAACTGCAGAATTTTTTTTTCATACTTTGATAAAACTGGTATGAAAAACATTATCAGTAAACTTTTTCATACTTTTATCAGATATTTAAGTTCTAATAAGTCTTGTTGTGGTACCTTGTAATTTCTGTCCAATTGTGAGTTCATTTTGTTATAACATTTTAGAAATTTAGAACCTGCATTTTCTCATAATATTTGTGGTCGTTCACGTAAATATACCCTTAAGCAGTCCTAGCGAGGAATAGACAAATCACTACCACCAGCATTAATGGCAAACAGGATGCTTCTTACGTCTTTGTGTGTCATTTCTATCATTTTATTAATAAGTTGTTTTTGCACATACTATATGACCTTCTATTTTATGAATTAATATTACGCAATGTGATGTCAGGCACAGAGTAGAAATTCCATTTAAAACTCATTTGAGCCACTTCCTTGGTTTTTCCGACACAATGCTATAGGTGCCTTCATCCACAAAGGACGCAGACTCCACGTATCGCTAGGAAAAAATTTAACATGAAATGCATTAGTGAGAGTTTGATACAAGCAACGCTACGTGTCTCATATTGGAACCCAGCGGTCGTCAAGCTACCCACTCTCATCCAGAAGCAGACATGTTGACTTTCAAGAGAGTGCTCTTACTGGTGATATGCTTAGCAGCGTGGATCTGTTTGTTTGACATTAGTAAGTTAATTTTCGGTAGATTTTTAAAATGTGCTGATTTTCATACAACAATCAATCAATCAACTCCTGTATCTCTTCATGAGGAGCATAGGGCATTCACAAAGTGCCTTTATCGGACCCTATTTGTAGCCAACTTCTTCACTTCGCTCCATGTTTTCCCCTCCCTAGCAATTTCCTCCAAAACTGTTCTCTTCCATGTATTTTTTGGCCTTCCTCTTGTTCTACTATCCTAGGGGTTCCAATCCATAGCCTTTCTTTCTACTGCTCCATCTTCTTTCCTGATTGTGTGCCCTATCCAATTCCACTTTCGTCTTTTGATTTCTATTGCGATTTCTTTCTGATTTGTTATCTTCCATAGTTCTGAGTTTGTGATTATATCTGGCCATCTGATTTTTTAAATTCTTCGTAATCATCTATTAACAAATGTTTGCAGTTTATTTTATATAATTTTATTTGTTTTCCATGTCTCACAGCCATATAATAAGACTGATTTCACATTACTGTTAAAGATTTTAATTTTTGTAGATCTAGATATAATATAAGATTTCCATATTGGGTGCAACTGGATAAATGTACTATTTGCGTTTTTTATTCGGTTTTTTACATCCTCAAAGGCTCCACCATACTTGTCAATTATACTACCCAAATATTTAAATTCTTGAACAGTATCAATTTTAGTATTATTTATTATAACTTTATCTGTCTTTTTACTATTTAATCTCATTTCTTTAGTTTTCTTTACGTTTATTTTCATATGAGCCCCTTTTATTACTTCTAATAAAGTATTAACTTTATTCTGCATATCACCAAAACTATGGGAAAGCAAATATAACATCAGCGAAATCCAGATCTTCCAAGGTATCATTTAATCCCCATCTTATACCTCTTCTAACATTGCCAACATACCTTTCCATAATATCATTCATAATAATCAGAAATTTGATCGGAGAGAGAATACAACCCTGTTTCACTCCGCATGTAGTTGTTATATTTTCTGACAGCATACTTTCATGTATGACATTACAAGTATAATTTTCATACATAAGTTTAATTAGTCTACAAATTTTTTCTGGTATACCAAATTTTGTTATTGTTCTCCATATATAATCTCTATTAAGCGAGTCAAACGCTTTCTCAAAATCGAGTTTCACACATGGATTGCGTAAAATTATAAAAGCACAAATTTACTAAGACAACTCCGATGAAGATATAACTCGGTATGGGGAAGGTGACGCACAATTTTTTGTTATTTTTCTATGAAAATTCAAACAATTCATTCACTATTCAAGTTACGAAAGATATTACCACTTCCAGCATGTTCCCTTTATCACTTAGAAACATTCGAAAGTGAAATAATTTATTCATCATCATCATCATCATCATCACCATCTTCTTCATGGTATAGGCCTCATGGCCTGTTCCGGCTCAATACTCCATCTCTTTCTTGGTCTGCCAGGGTCCTGTCTTCCTCGTGGTTTATAATTCCATGCCAACTTCGGAAACCTTCCATAATCCATTCTCTGTAAATGGTCGATCCATCTTTTCTTATCGTCACAGACTTGCTGAATTATAGATTTAATTTCTAATTCCTCCCTTATGCTTTCATTTCTTATATGCTCTAGTCTCGTACAGCCCTTGACTGCTCTTAGAAATTTCATTTCCGATGCCTGTATATTATTAATTTATTTCTATCTTAGGACCCAATTCTCACTACCATACAAGAGGGGTGAAACTGCTATAGCCTTATAGAATTTTAATTGTGTTTCCTTCCTCGTTTTATTTCGTAAAACTCTTCTGATTGTACCACACATATATTGGTACTTGGAAAGTTTTATTTGTACATCTCTATCATAGCTATAGGATAAATCATTTCCCAAATAATTAATTATGGAATTAAAATAAATACAAGATTAGACTTTTTGGTATCCCACTGTGCCCTGGAACTTGACATCAGAGCACCTGCCCTGATTATGGAACCTGTACAATTTTAGAAAAAAGTTTTGTCGCACAGATATTTTGTAAGTCCCAGAAAGGATGCAGTGCGCATGATCAGAGGACGAGCGGCCTGGTTCAAAAGAGAAGGACTAGTTGAGGTAATAAAATTAGTTTTGTTTCGTTGTATGTCTGATTATGCGCACTGTCTCATTTCTGGGACTTACAAAGTATCTATGCGACAAAACGTTTTTCTAAGACTGTACATAGTTCCGAAAAACAGCACATTTTAATTTCCAGGACATGGAGGAATACACAAAATGTTATATCCGATCACATTTTTCCGTGAAAGCCTAACAACGCATATAGACTAAAATAAAATAAATTGTTATTAAACATATAATTATTAATGAAATAAATTTCATGATTTCGTTAATAGTAATTGTATCATTAACAACATCATATTATTATTTACGAATTTGCTATGCAAGCTTCAAAATTCTACATTTTTAACCAAAATTAAATATTCTATTATTTCATAATAATAATAAAGACAGTTCTGTTGTATGAGCATCATAATAAATAGGCCTAAAGCACTGCTTAGATGTGACAACTGTTTTTAACTGTTTCTAAAATTTCTTAGCATGTAAGTTTATAGTCAATGTATCTTTCCTAAGTTAATTATTAATCGATAAATTGGAAGGTCCGGGGTTCGATCCCAGGTGGTGACAGGATTCTTTCTCGTTGCCAAACTTTCAAAACGGCCCCAAGGTTCACTCAGCCTTCTATAAAATTGAGTACCGGGTCTTTCCCGGGGGTAAAAAGCGGTCAGAGCGTGGTGCCGACCACACCACCTCATTCTAGTGCCGAGGTCATGGAAAGCATGGGGCTCTACCTCCATGCCCCCAAGTGCCTTCATGCCATGTTACGGGGATACCTTTACCTTTTTTACACATAACATGTTAAAAGTACTGAAGGAATCCTCCTTAGTTGCGAATACAATCATTGCAGAGAAGGCTGTGCGACCTACACCATACAGTAAAGGCCGAGGAGAAAAAAAACGCATTTCTGTGCACTGAAGTGCAGTTCATAACTCGACTACAATCTGAGTAGAAGCAGCACAGAGTTGGACACTGCACGATATAACCTACTTTTTTCAAAGTCCACTCCTTTTTCAGGCCGCCTAAGCAGAATAATTAGCATGTCTTTTCTTCGCAATGTCAATTTCAGTGTATCTGCAGATCGGGTCACACCAGGAAGACTACCAGAGAAGTCTCTTGAGGAGGCGCCGTTATTCTGCTGATATAAATGGCACTGAAGAGTACTGGGTAAGTACTAACGTACATTATTAAAGGAATTTAGGGAGCTTTCCCTGCAGTAACCTTCAACCCGCAACTAAATCGCAACTGGGTTGCTTAGTGAAGAAATTTAGGAAGCTTTCCCACTGGAGTAATTCTGAACCGTAACTGAATCGTAACTGAGTTGCATTGTTGAAGAAATTTAGGGAATTTTCCCACTTGAGTAACTTCCAACCTCAACTAAAGCGCAATTAGGTTGCATTAGTGAAGAAATTTACGGAGTTTTCCGCTGGAGTAACTTTCAACCGCAATTGAACCATAATTGAGTTGTATTATTGAAGGAATTTAGGGGCCTTTCCCAGGAATAACTTTCAACCGCAACTGAACCATAATTAAATTGCACTGAAGGAATTTAGAGAATTTTGCCATTGGAATAACTCTCAACTGCAACTGAACAGTAATTGAGTTACATTCCTGAAGAAATTTAGGGAACTTTCTCATTGGAGTAACTTTCAACAGCAAGTGAAGCGTAATTGAGTTGCATTATTGAAGGAATTTATGGAATTTTCCCACTAGAATAACTTTAACCTCAACTGAATCGTAATTGAGTTGCATTATTGGAGGAATTTAGGGAATTTTCCCAGTGGAGTAACTTTCAACCGCAACTGAAACGTAACTGGTTTCCATTACTGAAGGTATTTAGGGAGTTTTGCCACTGTAGTAACTTTCAACAGCAACTGAACCGTAATTGAGTTATAGCTGAAGCTTAATTAAATTGAAAATTCACATCTGTCGCATCTGAGCAACTTTGAATTTAGTGACTGCAAATTCGGTATCACCTTTAGAGTATGAACACGCCATTTTGTATTACGAAGAGCAACTGTCAACTGCAACCACTAAAATACATCAAACACCCAGTTACTATCAACTGAGTTGATAACTGAAATCTCAGTGAAGTTGAGATTGAAAGAGTATAAACATGTGCACCTTGTTGCATTGTTGTATTAATTGCAACTGTAGATGCACTTAAGTGCAGTTGGGTTGCGGTTGAGAGTTGCTCCAGTGGGAGACTTCTCTAAGACTTTCAACGTGTTCCACCAATGCGAGTTTTATGGATATCTCCACAATCTCATTGAAGTAGAGGCATTCAATATCTGGGATGAGCATTGGCTCCATCGTCAGGAAAAGCAAAGCAAAACGAACATATCTGTGACAGCGTGAGTACCCATACAGCTCTCAGCACAAATGATTGAACCACTTATGCATACATAATGTTGTTACTAGTTGACAATGTTTGCTCTAACGTTTAAATTCAATGGCGGGAAGTTTCCTTCTTTATAAAGAAGAATATGAAAGAGTTGTCGTTGTGTGTTGCAGAGATGCTGTGATTTTGACAAAGAAGTGAACGAGACTAATGCACAGGAGTGTCGCAACTTCACCTACCATATCCTCCAAGAATGGAGTAATTACATGATGATTGGAAGTATGCTGCACTTTGGCCTATATTCTATAACGTACCAAGTTTGAGAAGTCTTACTTTTAATCAATTTTTGCAATGCCATATTTCACTTTCTACACAACTTTTACATTTCAAAACATTAATTTACAGTCTTGTATAAAATTCTTCTTCCTAATGTAAGTTATTTCAAATTCTGATATCAACATTCATTAATATCGAAATTCCTCATGATTTGGAACTCAATGTACGTACATATTCAATAATTAAAGAACCATATAAAAAAGCATATCTGCCTATGTACCTATGTACCACATGTTGTGGACATACTTCCGCAACATTTGGCAATATTTCGCAACATCTATCAAATAAAATAATATATATAAAATATCCTACTGCTAGAAGTCCACTATGTTTCTCGTAACACAACATATAAAACCTGCAGAAGTCTATTAAAGAATAGGTATATGCGAACAATATGACGTCAATAAATTGTGCGAAATTTGCAAGTAGCCTTCCCCGCGAGCCGACAGAGTGATAAATGATGTTCTCTTGGTTTACAAATTTTCAAAGCCTGTTAATTTCTAAACATGACCCACTGATGAAGTATGTTTCTTCATTGTTTTTATACATGGGTTTCTTATGACAATGTTAAATTCCTTATCCTATATCCAGAGAAACACACTACTACTACTACTACTACTACTACTACTACGATGGCATCACAGCCCAAAGTCGAGCCTTAGCCTCCTCAATTTTCTTCCTCCAACTGTCCCTGTCCTGTGCTAATCTCCTCCAGGCAGTTGTTCCGAGATAGTCCTGAGAATCGATCGTTACCGCATCTATCCATCTATTTTTGGGTCTTCCAATTGGTATTTTACCATGTATTTTCCCTTCTAAGATCTTCTTTGGTATTCTGTTCCCTTCCATCCGATAGACATGTCCGACCCATTCAAGCCTCCTTAATTTGATGAAAGTAACAAAATCAAAACTTTTATATAATTTATATAGCTCGTTATTATAACGTATTCTCCACTGCATATTTTCTTGCACCGGTCCAAAAATTCTTCTGAGTATTTTGCGTTCAAATATACCTAGTTTAGCTTCTGTCTCCTTAGATAATGTCCAAGATTCGCTTGCATAACAGAGAATACTTCTAATAATTGTTTTGTATATTTTAAGTTTTGTTTCCTTGTGCACACAGATTTCAATATTGCGCTTAATGCAAAATAGGCCTTATTGGCTGCAGTGATTCGACTCTGTACTTCAATTAATTCGTTATTGTTACTTGTCATTACTGTTCCAAGATATTTAAACTTCTCAGTTTCTTCAAACATGTTTATCGTCAGATTGGGAGGGTTGTAGATATTCTGTTTCAGAAAAACACACGGTAGACGTTAAATCGATGGCGTTTGGGTTAAGGGCAATAAAGTCATTAAAATTAGTTTTGAAATAAATCAAAATTAAATTTCGGATCCTTATTGCAAATAATTTTCTGCACAAGTAAAACACATCAAGTGCTAGTATTATTTTGTTTTTTGTTTGTTTTTTTTTTTTTTTGTGCATCCAGTTGCAGATTTTAGCTTGTGTGCTCATCTGGAGAACAAAACTCCATTTGTACAAAAATGATTTAAACCACTTTACCTGAGCATCATCGAAATAGTCCTGTCTTACCCCTCGTGCATTTCATTTTTGTATAATTTTTTAATAGAATGTTTAAAATTTATTTTCGAAAACTAGAATATTGCGCACTGGAAGATGTGTACACATTGTTAAACCAGTTTTAGATAGAATATTTATTTTCTAGTACATGTGATTAAATAATTTAGGTGATGCCTACGTTAAATTATGAATATTCACTATTCATAGCAAAGGATCAGATACTGTTCTCGTTGTTTTAATGCCAAGTCGTGGTTCTTTACCAGAAGCTAGAACGGAATAACCCAATGGGCCGAATTCTCGAAATAGGCTGTAGGACATAAGGATAATGATGCGAATGATTCTTACAAGTATACAGTACAGAAACGAAAATCTGAATGAATTCGATTTATTGAGGGAGGAGATGAGTGAAATTTTTATCATTTTTCGTGGGAAAGGTTTTTTTAATATAATCAGTGACCTTTCTTTTATATGTCGGCTAAGCATAGCCGTCCTATGAATTAATGATCCAATTACATTTCACAATTACAAACAGATTTTCATGATACTTTTACTGCAGTTATTCACATTCAAATGGGTCGCAACAAATTTCATGCTAAAAAATTGAAATTTTTACTGCATACTCTAAAAAATATGATTAACAAACCTCCAGAGCCTCTTTTTTTTTTTCTTTGAAAAGTGAATATTTTCAAAATTGAAAAAAAAAAAACAAAATATACTCTCTGAACACTAAAAAATAAGATATACATTTTTTAAACTGACTGCATTAAATTGCTTCATGTCACTCATAAATTCAACATTCAAATCATTACTCCGCCGTTGAAATGCATGCATGTGAAAGATGCTGTACATTTTCTTTCAGGCCTAACTTAAATTTTGTGGAATTAGATACATTTTCAAAGGGTCAATTCTTTAATAATTCAAAAATTACTCAACACATAGTAATAAAATTTGGGACATTTGTATTAATAACAAGAAATTGCTGTATACAAAAAATTAAGTTTCTAGCTTAAAAAATGTAGAAAATAAATTTTCATGCCTGAACAATATATCCATTTCTGTACTCAGACGCAAGCTGGACGACTAATTACACATCGACAAACTTCACAGATTATGATTACGAAGATAATGATTACTATGACTCCTTCATCGCCAATGCTTCTGCTGTGAGTATTAATATAATGTATACAATTACGATTTTTACAATAATTCCAATTTGTGAATATCTTTCATATGAAGCTACATAACTCTGAACTTAAAATACAGTGTGTCCCAAAATAGATAGAGAAATTAATTTTGGTAGCACCCACAGAGTACAGAAATATGCCACACTCCTCTATTAAATATTTTTCAAGTTATAGTTATGTGAGTTTGTTGAAGTTCAGTGTTCCAATAATGAAAGACTTAAAAAAGGGAAAATGTATGTGTGATTTGTAGGAAAGACACTCGCGATGTTTTGTTTCTTTTCGCTAAAATGGTTTCCATTTCTTAAGTGTTAGCCAAAATGATAAAAATAAATATTTTTGCTATTTTAAATAAATAATTACGTTTTATATTTGTTTAAAATTCTGCCATATATTTAGCCACCACCTACTACGTTTAAAGGTCTGGCGGCCATTTTTAAAATTCCACAACCACTAAAAATATGTTTACTCAAAACTAATAATAAAATTCCTAGTGGCTTTCATTTGCCCCGATTTACATGAAACTTTGCAGGAATACTCAGCATATTGCAATACACAAAGCTGTGCATGGAACAGCTCTTCACTGAACAAATTGCATAATATGAATTTTTAACTTATAAAAATTAAAGAAAATTATCAATCAAAAATTATGTTTTGTAAGAAAATTTTTATCGTATGAACCAATTCTCAAATTTAAAAATCAATACGCAATTTTCTTAATGATGAAATGTAAGTCCTTTACAGAAGATTTTTAAAAGCAAAAACAATTCTGAAGCCGTCAGGGATGTTTTCAATTTACGCATAATTTAATATCGTACGTGAAAATTAATATCTAAGAAACTAATGAATTAAACTTGATGAAATTTGGTATTGTTATTTTAACGTACAGACACAACAAACCCGACGAATTTGAAAGAAATTAATCAAAAACTTTGAAAATTTCAAAACTCAGTCCCAGTGTTCCTTAGTAGGTAAAATTATGTAAATTCAACCTAACTTAGAGAGATTATGCAGTGAATGGAAAGATGTTCTCGGATGAACAGATCGATGCCAGGTAATAACATTTCCAATAGTATTACGTACACCAACACACTGGCTGATCACGAATCATGTATATTAAATCTAAAGAACTATTTGAGATAGAAGTTTGAAATCTTTTTTTTTTATTTTTTTATTAAACAACATTCCAGAAAATTTCGTCGACTTATTTCTGAGACATCCTGTATAAATAAAGAAGCTCAATATACACGGACGTATTACTGTACAGGTACGGAAGGATGGGAAACATTTAGGTTTCGACCAACCCACGAATGCTTAACCACTTGTAGGTCTCATTATTTTATCGCCACCTGGACAAGGAATGGAAGAGAAATTAATTTGATGCTTTCACATATTGAGCCAAGGTTCCTTGATATAGCGTATATCTCCAGAATATATTTTCCATGGAAGCCACGCTTCGGATCTTTATTTTATAAACTAAAACGCCCTCGAGATGAAGGTAAGGTGGCTCAAAAGTTAAAAAATGATATTCCTTGAAATACAGTACACATGTATTGACGCTGTTTTATTTTCTATTACTTACAAAGGAATATTTCTATTTTAATAAAATCATAAAAGTAAAGTCAAGATAAATAAATATTCAATAATGTTGTTTATTATTTTGAATACTCTCGTGAATACTGTATTGCTGGCGTGGCTTTTACCGTAAGTAGGCAATGTAATATTATATTTAACATGCATTTCATAAAAGACTGCACAAAAATAGAGATGGTGCTCAACTTAGTTTCTATGGTAACGCAGAACATGCAGTTATAAAACACTATCAACGTCGATATGCACACTACATGCACTATACAGCTAACTAGTAAACATGCTAAGTGATGTACTTCTGCAATTTGTTTATTACTGTAAACAATTTTTACAATTCTAATAACAGAGTATTTCCTTATAAGTGTTAGTATATTCACTGTGTTAATGAATATGAAGGCAGTCTGAAAATTGTTACATTAATATAGGATTAATTCTAAATGTCTTTGTAATATATTTTAATCGAAACACAGCGTGTTTATTTTATAACCTTACCAGCAAGAGGCACTCCACTCTCGCGGCTATGTGAAGAGTTTCCATTACGCATACCCCGGCTAAGAACAAGGCCTGAAGTGAAAATCGTAAGAAACTTTCACTTATGCAAGAAAATAGACATCCTTGAACGATCGACATTTCGAACGAATATTTATTTATTGTTTTTTAAGGAGTGATTTTAATGGATGTTGCTAAGTTTTATCTACGAGCACAACGTCCTATGTTCTTTTTCACTATACTCACTAACTCTGTCTGAGAAGTAAAAACGTTTTCAGAGGTTTCTTAGTCGTCCTATAGTGCATAACTACTACAAATAATGCCCATGGCTTGTCAGTATATCTTTTCATTAATAATCTTCCTCGTATGTAATCGTGAAAACTTTGTAACTAATTCAACAGTTCATAGCATAAATACACGTCAAAAATGACTTTCATACTCCATCGGCAAGTCTATCATGCTATCAAAAAGGAGTGCGTTATATGGCAGTAAAAATTTTTACTAGCCTCCCTATCGATATAAAAAATGAAACTCAAAACATAAGATTATTTAGGGCCAAATTAAAGAAGTACCTAATTTCTCACGCCTTCTATTCTGTAGGTGAATTCATGACATTCAATAACACTTCATAAAATTGATACTAAAACTTTGTGTTGTACTAGTAGACTATATTGTAAATCTCGTCTATATATATTTCATCTAGACTGTGACTATAAATTAAGATTTTATAATAGTATTAAGTTTTTTTACTTGTTTCATATTCTAGCTGTAAGCATGTATGAATGCCATGGAATGTTAATAAATACAATACAATACAACCTTTTTTACAGACTCCAAGTATACAAGACAGAACGCGTAGCGGGGGTGATATAATTTTATCCTGCAAACTCCATTCTAATTACAGATGCAAAAGTTTTGAAATGCACAGAGCTATGTAGGCCTCTTTTACTTCTCTTTTTAACTTCGGAATGTGTATTATATGTCTTTCTCGTGATAAATTCTATCGTGCATAGTTAACATGTTTCGGTCTTGTATGGGCCTTCTTCAGAACTGGTTGTTGCTGGTCTTGGCTCCTTTTGTTTTGTTTCCTGTGGGGGTGTGTTGTGTAGTGTAATGTGGAGTCAAAGAGTGTGCGTGTGTGTGTGTGTGTGTGTGTGTGTGTTTTATGAAATTGGGTTGTATGTTGAGAATTTCATTTGGATGCGTTTTTGTGTGTCTGTATATTTCATATTGTTCTAATGTGTTTAGTTTCTGGCTTTTTGGTTGAATGTGTAGAATTTCCATGTCTGTGTTGATGTCTTCACTAGAACAATACGAAATATACAGACACACAAAAACACATCCAAATGAAATTCTCAACACACAACTCAATTTCAGAACAAACACACTCTTTGTTTCCACATTACACTACACAAACACACCCCACAGGAAACAAAAAAAAAAAGGAGCCAAGATGAGCAACAACCAATTCTGAAGAAGGCCCATAACAGGCCGAAACGTAAACAAGATACGATGGAATTTAACACGAGAAAGACATAATACATATTCCGAAGTGATATAGTGTTAAAAGTTGTGTAATCAAGATGCATTCTCTTTTTAATGTAATAACAGTGACTTACTTACTTACTGGCTTTTAAGGAACACGGAGGTTCATTGCCGCCCTCACATATGCCCGCCATTGGTCCCTATCATAAGCAACATTAATCCATTCTCTACCATCATATCCCACCTCCCTCAAATCCATTTTTATATCATCTTCCCATCTACGTCTCGGCCTCCCTAAAGGTCATTTTCCCTCCGGCCTCCCAACTAACACTCTATATGCATTTCTGGATTCGCCCATAAGTGCTACATGCCCTGCCCATCTCAAACGTCTGGATTTAATGTTCCTAATTAAGCCAGGTGAAGAATACAATGCGTGCAGTTCTGTGTTGTGTAACTTTCTCCATTCTTCTGTAACTTCATCCCTCTTAGCCCCAAATATTTTCCTAAGCACCTTATTCTCAAACACCCTTAACGTATGTTCCTCTATCAGAGTGAGAGTCCAAGTTTCACAGATTTTTTGACAGCAGACTATATGACAAAAGCTTCTCAACCGAATAATAACACGCATTTCCCATATTTATTCTATGTTTAATTTCCTCTCGAGTATCATTTATATTTGTTACTGCTGCTCCAAGATATTTGAACTTCTCCACCTCTTCGAAATATAAATCTCCAACTCTTATAGTTCCATTTCGTACAATATTCTGATCACGAGACATAATCACATACTTATTATTTTCGGGGTTTACTTCCAACCCTATCTCTTTACTTGCTTCAAGTAGAATTTCCGTGTTTTCCCTAATCGTTTGTGGATTTTCTCCTAACATATTCACGTCATCCGCATAGACAAGCAGCTGATGTAACCAGTTCAATTCCAAACCCTCTGTGTTATCCTGAACTTTCCTAATGGCATACTCTAGAGCAAAGTTAAAAAGTAAAGGTGATAGTGTATCTCCTTGCTTTAGCCCGCAGTGAATTGGAAACACAGCTGACAGAAACTGACCTATACGAACTCTGCTGTACGTTTCACTGAGACACATTTTAATTAATCGAACTAGTTTCTTGGGAATACCAAATTCAATAAGAATGTAATAATAGTGACACTGAGTATAAACTTACTATCTAGGGGGCTTCATAACGGAAGCCAGCTACGGAGATTCATAACAGTGGCAATGCCTCTTAGCGGTAAGGTTACAAACATGGCGCACTGTCCAAGATTAATTGAAGACTTCCTTCCCCAGGAATAAGGATGTAACCAACAAAACTGTAATTTCTGTTTCAGCAGAAAGAAAAATAATTTTAGAGGCATATTTAATTAAGTCTATATTTACAAGCAGAACTATTCGAATAAATAAGGATACAAGTTTATTTTTCTACTGGATGCAATAATAGATTGTTATGATTATATGAAGGCTTCAAAATTACTTCTTCCACCTAAGTCATACATTTCAATAATTTGACGTTACATCCTTTTCCCAGGAAGGTCTTCAATTGTAGCCTGTTAATAGTTATATAACGATGACATACGCATTTCTGAAGACGTTTATTCTAATTGAATGTGTTTCTTTAGTGTTACAGCGAATGCATTTTCGCAAGAGCGGGAGCCGTAAGTAATCAATTAACTTACTTATTGTATTAATCGCAAAGAATATAACTTATTTATGAAGTAGGCAAATTCATGGAGGAAAACTAGTGATAGAGTTTTAACGAAATAAATTACTGCATTTCATAATAATTTATTAATCATTATTTACCTCAACTTACTATCCATTGAGAAGATACTCGTATATTGCACTTTGAAAGCACAGCTATCGCTTGTTTACTTACTCAAACACGCCGTATTTGAAGTATATACTTTTCAAAATGTGATTCCTCCATTATTTCAGATTGGCAGGTATAGGAACATTGACTTCAAGACTGCATTGCAATACATTAAGTCGTTGCACCTCGTAGACGACGCCATTATTTGGGAACGAGCAGAGGAGAAATGCAGAACAGGTGACGTCACTCGTCTTACTGCTCCTCCCTTTCCTTACATCTCCACACTGAAGAATGCGATAAGACGAACCTAGCGGATACAAATTATGAAGATGATGTTTTATGAAGGTTCTCCCTCTAACACACATACTGGAAATTGGTCAACTTCAAGTTGATTGGTCCTGACCACTACATGACATCAAAAGACAACAATGAGTTCGCCTTGCAAATTCATCACCTTTTCGGTCTTCAAAATTCATCACTCCTACTCTAACATCCATAATTTCTATTAAGCCACCCACTTCCATATTGTCCATACCCTCTTCTTATTCTGCGCACACTTCCTATCTAATTCATCTTCCCAGTTATTCTCCAAAACTCGTCAACTCCTCTTACTATTTCTGCAGCTTCTACTCCTGATACTAATACTTTTACACTTCCCTAGTCATAATCAGGGAACGGATTTATATGGACTAAAAATATATGAAATATGTAAATATATATGTAGTTATTTTTACCAAAATATGGAATTAAATATGGATTTTTACCAAAATATGGAATTAAATATGGACTTAAAATTATAAAAAAATGACTATGTACGTTAAATATTGGTACATTTTAATCAAACTAAACAAAAATATAATGGACGTACCTTATCTTCCAATGTAGTTTCAACAAAACACAATTTTTATTGTCTGTTACCATAACAATAGGTTACAAACATTTCTTTCAAGTGCTGAAAAGTGAATCTTCTTCTATTGTCTCTGAGGATAGATTTATACTGACTAAAAGAGCGTTCGACGTCACAAGAAGTAACTGGTACATAATTCAATTCCACAATGTCTGCTGGGGATAAGTCCAAGTTAATCTTCACTGTTGATTCACCACTCATCACAGCAACAACCTTTTGTAGTTCTTCATATCCAGGGTTTTTGAAAGTACAGTGTCCACCTTAGCTCTTACTGCATCTGCAACTTTACCTCTACCACGATTCAGTTGTTCCACAGTACTATTTATAATTTCAAAACTTTCAGATAGTGAAAGGTGCCTATTTTGGAGACTTTTGAGCGTTTTTATGATGCATGAAAATGTATGCTGAATGTGAGCTAAGTCATTCTTCACACTTATGTCACAGGTAACTGTTTTCGCAGTATCAATTGAGACTGCATCTTCAGAGTCCAATGCAAGGAGAACATTGTTAATAGAGTCTATATGTTCGGCATAATATTCAACTGCTTCTAGCCATGTACCCCATCTAGTTAAAATTGGCTTTGGTGGCAATGGAATTTCAGGGTACATTTCTTTCAACACGTTAACTCTACTGGGAGCTTTGAGAAATACTTTTTCACTCAACAAATCTACAAATCTACTTTAGGAAATTGTCTCTGACCACTTCTGCCACACGATGAAATGCATGCGCCACACAAGTAAAATGAGTCAATTTAGGATATACAACAGATAATGCTTGTCCAGCTTTGACCATATAAGGGGCAGCATCGCTAATAAAGAATAACACATTATCGTACATAATACCCTTTGGCCACAGGATACCCATAGCTTCGTTGAACAGTTTAACTATAGTTTTGTTATTGCACTTTTCTAGAACATCACAATGTAAAAGAATTCGTTCAGAATATTGTTCACTTAACAAACCGATAACTACATTACCAACAAGTCTACCTTCTTTGTCGGGAGTCTCATCAATGGAAACCCAAATTGAACTATCTTTAATTTCATCTCTTATCTTCTGTATTGTCTCATCGTAGATGGATGGAGCATACGTCTTCCTAAGTGTTGACTCATCCGGGATTGTATGTTGAGTATATTTTTCAAGGAATTCCCTGAAGACCTTATTCTTTAGTTTGTAGAGAGGAATATCAGCAGAGATGAGAGAACGGCACAGGTCGATGTTAAACTCAGATCTTACATTCGATCTTGTTGGTTGTGTTAAAAACAATTGTCTCTGCTTGGAATTTAGTTGTTTGTTGGCCTGATGTTTACTAGTTGTAATGTGTTGTTGCACCAGGAACTTTTGTGTAGATGATACTGCACACTGACACAAATTACAAAATAATATTTTATTGTCAGTTGATAAACCATCTTCTTTAAATTCTGAAATGTAACTTGTTAGTTTTGATTTTAAATTGACTGAATGACGTACTTTTGGCATATTTACCGTCTTTATAGTATGATTTACAAAACTGAACCTATGTGTACTCTGACTGGCATTTAACTGTTGAGCTGCACAACTGAAGTCTGTTAAAAATTTTAAATTAAATTAATACAGTTTTGTAACTTACTTTCCCATTGTTGATAGGACTGCTAATTTTCAAATAACTCTGATGTTAAAGGGATTACTGAACATGTGTTTAAATCTCTATTGTTGAAATGTATTTTTAAAAGTTAATGGAATTTTGTTTTGTTTTATTGTTAAACCTAATATAATATGGACTGTTTTATATGAAATATGGAAAATATATGGAAATTAACGAAAATATGTACTAAACTCTAAAATATGGAAAAATATGGAAAATAAAAGTAGGATTTTTCAACCCTACACATTGTGAAACATAAAGATAATGCAAAATATAAATTATATTAGCTTTATAAGTAAATATGTATTTACATATAAATCCTTTCCCTGGTCATAATACTTCATCTACTCCTGATACTAATAATTTTACAACTTCCTAGTCATAATACTTCATCTACTCCTGATACTAATACTTTTACACTTCCCTAGTCATAATACTTCATCTACTCCTGATACTAATAATTTTACAACTTCCCTAGTCATAATACTTCATCTACTCCTGATACTAATACTTTTACACTTCCCTAGTCATAATACTTCATCTACTCCTGATACTAATAATTTTACAACTTCCCTAGTCATAATACTTCATCTACTCCTGATACTAACACTTTTACACTTCCCTAGTCATAATACTTCATCTACTCCTGATACTAATACTTTTACACTTCCCTAGTCATAATACTTCATCTACTCCTGATACTAATAATTTTACAACTTCCCTAGTCATAATACTTCATCTACTCCTGATACTAATACTTTTACACTTCCCTAGTCATAATACTTCATCTACTCCTGATACTAATAATTTTACAACTTCCCTAGTCATAATACTTCATCTACTCCTGATACTAATACTTTTACACTTCCCTAGTCATAATACTTCATCTACTCCTGATACTAATAATTTTACAACTTCCCTAGTCATAATACTTCAGATACTCCAGATACTAATACTTTTCCACTTCCCTAGTCATAATACTTCATCTACTTCTGATACTAATAATTTTACGACTTCCCTAGTCATAATACTTCATCTACTTCTGATACTAATAATTTTACAACTTCTCTAGTCATAATACTTCATCTACTCTTGATACTAATAATTTTACAACTTCCCTAGTCACAATACTTCCTCTGTTCCCGATGCTAATAATTTTACAACTTCTCTAGTCACAATACTTCCTCTGTTCCCGATTCTAATAATTTTACAACTTCCCTAGTCATAGTACTTCATCTACTCCTGATACTAACAATTTTACTACTTTCCTAGTCCCCATACTTCCTCTGTTTCTGATACTAATAATTCTACTACTTCCCTAGCCACCATAGTTCTTCTACACATAATGATATACTTTCCTTACTACTTTTTCACTTCCCACACTACCAATAATTCTGATAATAATGCTTCTACTATATTTTCAGGTCATATTTTATTAGTACTCCCGACAACAATACCTCTACCACTTTTCAGTTCCCCTACTACCTCTACTCTTTATTCACTTTTCCAGTGTCCGTACTTCTCCTTCTCCTGCGAGTCCTTATTTCCATACTTCCTGTACTTGTCCTATTCCTCCAGGTCCCTGTTAGAGTCAATTCCCCTAGTTGATATTGATAACAAATTCTATGATAAGATGATTTTTGTTATGTCTATAATCACTGACATATTTATGACCACAACATTTTTCTCTTTTCAAAATGCTACAAAGATTCAAGCAATCCACACTCAAGAACTCATAATTATATCACTGTTGTTAAAAGCAAATTTCAACCTTCTCCCACACTATTGTTCTGACTAGTTTGTTTCTTTCTTCACAGTTAAACCGGATCCAAATCGTCGGTATATATGCGATCCGTTAGCGCTGAGTTTCGAGGAGTGTGTGGTTGATTTCATTGTTCTTGTAAGTTCGCTGCCTTCTTCATTTAAGTATTACGACACAATTAACTGAGGGTTAGTAATGTATTAGTTTAAATATACATGGTGTGCAAGCTGTTGACTTCAATTTTTTACCGTTTCAGTATTGTCCGGTGAGCAAAAGACACGAAGGTAAGAAATATATTGGAATGCTTGAAGGTTTCTTTCTCATAGAAGTTACGATCATCAAAGAACCATACCCTCACAAACAATACGAACATACAAGAGTCTAGGTCAGGCCTGCACAAGGTTTGCGCTCTCCGAGCCGTTCACAGATCATGAGCGGAATGCAGATATTAACTGCGCTCTGTATAAGGGTGGACTGGAAGAAGGGGTGATCTCGTACAAATATACACAAAAGGAAATACAGAATTAGTAAGAGTGTTTATGAAATGAATTCCAGTTCAGTGTTTGCAAAACTATATTGGACTATTATTAACTAATAAAGAAATATTTATTTTACAGAAATAATAGAAATTCTATAGCTACTTAAATATACAATATTTTGTTATATTTTTATTTATCAATACATCAAAACGAGGTTTTATGCTGTTGGCAGCTGAAAGGAACAGTAGCCTACTGATCGCAAAGAAACATCAGTTACAGATTATTAATAAGTATTTAATGAATTTCAATCTTAAGACATATCAACTTGCAAATGTTTATTTCCTATTTAGTAACAATATATGAACGTTTTCGCCGTTTAGGCATCTTCAGATATAACAAAACATATAATCTGGACCTATAATAGTAAATTATGCAAATAACAAGGAATAGAGAACAATATGTGTGATACATGAAATTCATGAGCTTTATGTAAAATATGACATAATACAGGATGAATATTGAGATAATCTTTGGATGTTTTGTTATATCTGAAGATGCCCTAAACGGCGAAAACGTTCATATATTGTTATTAAATAAATGTTTTGTTATATCTGAAGACGCCTAAACGGCGAAAACGTTCATATATTGTTATTAAATAGCAAATAAATATTTTCAAGTTGATATGTCTTAAGATTGAAATTCATTAAATACTTATTAATAATTTACCAGGCATATTGATATATAAAATGAATTGTAAATTATCAGTTACAGATGTTCGATGTCTGCCTTTATTAAAGTTGATTATAGAAAACAGTTGCTCACAAATATGAATGTTGAGCCAAACATATCAATCATTTTCACAGCCAGCCTGTGTAGTCGTGGATATTATTGCTAATGTTTAGTCTTGTAAAACTCAACCAGGCTAGTAGTATTATTCAAACGATCTTTAGCCCTCAGGTCACATTGAAGATCAATAAGTTCGAGATGTAAATCGTTAAATGTTATGTTCCGTCTTTTAGATTCCTCCATACTGTACTGTAGCAGTAAGTAAGCAACGTGAAACAGTTACTGAGAATAGGCCTACATACTGCACTCCACTAGATAACTGAGTGGTCGTTTCCCTCTCCTCTACCTATAGCAAGGCTATTTCATTCTGACGTATCTTCCTCTCCGTTCCGGCGAGCGGTAAACACGGCTCTCCCGCTCCGAAGGAGCGCGCGCTCGTTGAGCGCTGTTTGTGCAGGTATGGTCTAGGTAGTTCTGTCACGCAGAAACACCACATCTGTGCTCATTTTTATTCACTGAAGTTTGAGCTACTCCCAAATTGAAGCCTTTACTTATATTCCTTTGTTGTGGCACAAATTTTCGACAGTGCAAAAGTGCCGGGTCGATCTGAGAATCGTAAAGTACGGAAATATTTTAAGGCACATTTTCGAATGATATTGGCACAGAGATTTCAATAGACAAGGGGTGTGATTCACGTTATGTCTAAGGAACCTGTGATTTTTTTTATCAATACTTAAGATATAGGTTATTATTTTTTACATGATGCAGCAGGCCACGTTCTCATATGGATACTTTACTTTCAAAATTGAATCGTAAATTTCAAAAACCCCACAAGTCACAATTTTTTGTCACATTCAGTTTTCCATATGGTTATAATATTCATACAAGAGCCTTTACAATGGTGTAGAAATCCTATACATCCAGTGATCAGTGTATATTTCACTGCAGCAACGAGTAAATTGCAGGAACGTCAGAAATCCAGGGCATGTGGCATTTTGTACAAACTAAAATAAATTTCCATTTCCTTGTTTTTTTTTTCTTTTATAACTTACAAAGCATTTTAAGAATTAAATATGATATTTACGTAATTCTGTATTTTTATATGTTTCTGCAATTTTTTCACCTTTTTGACTTAAATATACATTTAAAGTTGTTGATGAGATGAAAGTTGTCCTTCCCCGTTTCCTTTACAAAAAAATTGTTTTGAAGAAATAAAATTCTTACAGGTCGTGAATTGCAGAAGCCCAGGCAATTGAGATTTTTTCCACAGAACATTAAAAAAATTAATGTTAAGCATAGAAATTATTATTATTATTATTATTATTATTATTATTATTATTATTATTATTATTATTATTATTAATAGTTTTTGCCCACGGTTTGGTCTTTAACTGCAAACCCATCATTCTCTAATCTTTCTCATCGTCTGCCTTCCTCTTTAGCTTCGCATATGATTCATATATCTTAATGTCTTCTATAATAAAATTTAATATTTTATTCTACCCCGAACTATTCTCCCTTTCAGTACATCCTTCAGTAGGCAGTTCCTTCTCGGCTAATGACCCAACCAATTCCTTTATTATAAATATCATTATTATTATTATTATTATTATTATTATTATTCTTATTCTTTAATAAACAAAATAGTCACTTCAAAACGCCAAACACTTTTGGAGATAATCCTGAAGAACTTACTGTAATGGACATGTGGTTTTCTGCAACTCACGACTTAATTATTTCGAGGTATGTAATCTATCACACTGGTTGAGTGGAAGAGAAGGCCGAATGGCCTTAACTCTGCCAGTTAAAATAAACCATTATTATCATTATTATTATTATTATTATTATTATTATTATTATTATTATTATTATTAATCAGCGGTGAGAGGAGTGACTAAGAAATTTGGAGCCTACGAACGTTCACTTGTTCCACACAGAATAATAACTTCAATAATTATTTTATCGGAAAATTTTATGCAATATAATGTATTACAAACTGCCATTTCAGCCAATCTCTTTCTATTAATTTTTAATTGAATTTGTAGTAAGATATAAAATAATTTTCTTTGCAGGGAAAATGTGCGATGCCGTAAGGGAAGACATAAGGAAGACCTACGAGGAATATTAGGGTAGTTAACAGACAAACATAAACGATGTCATTTTGTATACAGATATTATGTATCAAGCTTACAGAAATATTAAACTATGTCAACATTTTGTTCTATTATTGTACGCACACTTGCGAGTTACTTTCAACTCTGATACCTCCTGAAACTCATAACAGAGCTTCTCCCGCTGTATATTTATATTAATATCAATATATTTCGATAAAATACATCATTAATAAGAGAGACAACATTTATGAATGCACATACCGTCGGTTTATACTACCGGTTGTTTTGTATGGTTGTGAAACTGGGGCTCTCACTTTGAGAGAGTAGCAAAGACTAAGGGTGTTAGAGAATAAGGTGCTTAGGAAAATATTTGCAGCTAAGAGGGATGAAGTCACACAATGCAGAACTGTACGTATTCTATTTTCACCTGACGTTATTAGGAACATTAAATCCAGAGATGGGCAGGGCATGTAGCACGTATGGGTGAATCCAGAAATGTATATACTGTGTTAGTTGGGAGGCCGGAGGGAAAAAGATCTTTAGGGAGGCCAAGACATAGACGGGAGGATAATATTAAAATGGATTTGAGGGAGGTGGGATATGATGGTAGGGACTGGATTAATCTTGCTCAGAGTAGGGACCGATGGCGGACTTATGTGAGGGCGGCAATGAAGCTCCGGCTTCTCTAAAAGCTATTTGTAAGTATATGATCGATTTACAAGTAAAACACATTGTTAAAAGGGGTATGTAATGTACATAATATATGTATATAAACTTAGAATTTGAAAATGAAATTCATACAGTATAAAGAGAGACAACTTATAAAAAAAATGTTTTAACGATTCAGTTTTGCCAAGAGCTTTCAAAACGCTTTTTTTAAGAGATAATATATTTTACTTAATGTGTTTTGCTTGTAAGCCGACGATGTGTACGATATGTAGTGTACTATTACGTACGCATATATTTTTGTGCCTGGACACTGACTCGTGCCCTAAAGTATAACATGACTTCACCTCCGCTTGAAGTTGTGGTTGAAATGTACACAAGTTATACAGGGACATCATTTTATTTTTACTAACATTTTTAATATTAACCTGGCTATACCTTTGGATCAACGCCGTTTGCTACCCCCTTCCACGACTGGAGTTCTATGGTACTGGCGTAATATACAAACAAATCACTTTACTAGGTATAGGAGGGAAGAAAAGTAGTTCATCCATTTACGTAAACTAGAAAATATCGCGCTTTTGAGTTTCATAATTTTCATTACGTTTTTGTTTAATCAAAATACAGTATAGTATTAATAATGAATGCTTTTACTCACGAACTGAGTTGTCCATGTGGACGCATTCATTATGCAGTGTATATTATACTGTCTACAGCACATTAGCGTACAATATAGAGAATGAAGTTAAATTGAAAAATAATCATAATATGGGTATTTAAAAACATTTTTGAAAATGGTGGCCGTTCATTTCGATACAGGCTTCAGTTCTAATGTGCATATTATCGGACTACAGACTATTGTATCTAATCCCAATTACCAGTTTCGTCCTTCGTACTAGTAACTCGTGTTGAAATAATTTTGTACCTACTCTATAAAAGAGTACCTTACGTACTGTAAATTCAATCTTCACTTCTGCCCGATCCGAAACGATAAAATTATTCAGACATACTATCTACTGTCCGTCCAACTTGTTATGTCGTAGGGTTGTAAAAAGGGAGGAAATCACGTGACAGTTAATTACTTAACGAGGCCCTTTTATTTAAGTTATTTTAAACAGTTGTATAATATTACGTAAACGCCCAATTCCTAACAGAAATTAATGTTCTCAGACAAGAGCTAAGACAGCCCAGCCACTAGCTGGCGAATAAAAGCAGATGGGGGAAACCGGGATACGACGTAGGCAAATGGACGGCAGTACCTGTGCGAAAATGATTCAATATTGAAAGCTCTTTCGTCACTGAAAAACGCGAACATATTTTTGGAACGTAGTGTTTAGTATGACCGTAAGGCTACTATGTCTGTATATGCGGTCTTGGATCTGTGTGGAGGACGGTTGAACTTCATTAGTAGAAGGGGTGGAAGTGAAGTACATTAAAAAACTCAGGTACAATAAAAATTGAAGTGAATTTAAAATGATGTCCCTGTATTATCATGCAGTACATCTCACTTGACGATATGTGTCAGAGGAAGAACAACTTTTTGTATGTATCTGAAGTCTGAGTAGTGTAATATGTTACTAGTATGCCATGGAAGGGGAAAACTGTTCATCCTACCCCATTATCTCCTGTCTTAGTTACTTAATAAGTGATGCCTTATTGGTGTGAGGGAGGTTCCAACCTGTCTTCAGACAACAACAACAATATCGACATTTATTTTATCATGGTAAAGGCATCGTTTATCAAATCTCGAAAATATTAATTCTTTCCCAGAAATGAGTGATTGTAAAGGAAGCTTCGCATCTGATATTCAGGAAGCAGATTCAGCTGTTATTTTATCCCTTTTACCATAAAAATAGAGAGTTAAATACGAATTGACCTGTAAGTGCTTCCTGAAATGGTGCGAAGGTAAGAAAGTACGTAGTATTAGAAATGAGAATGTTTTGCTAGCTTATTTCGAGTGTCTAAATGTCATATAGGCCTACCTTGGTCCCTGGGGGTGTATTAACCCTAGGATGCATGAGCTACTTTTCCTACACATTTACATAACATGGGTCCATTGGACCCGTATGCTATTTAATGAGGAATTAGACATAAAAATGGAATAATTTTAATCTATTATTTAATTTAATTTGAATTTAGGAGTTTTAATTGTGGAAAATAATATAAAATGTTATAACTAAGTAACATGTGAATATACAAACATATATTATATACATTTATTTCTACAAGAATATAATGTAGGTTCCTAAAGTTTTTTCTGTGGGCAAACGAAATAATATAGTTTTATAACAATGTATCGAGTGAAAATAATTTCTTGTTGCAACACAAACACATATATTTATTTATATAAGATAATAATATAATGTATCCACGAAATAGAAGAAGAAGAAGAAGAAGAAGAAACAGTAAGGAATAACCACGCAAGTACAGATATATCTTATCAGTCTTTACACTTACTACACACGACTGTACTATAGTAAAGTAAAGTAAATCCATGGCGCTATAGCCCATGAAGTGCCAAGACCGGCCAGCCGGCTGCCGTCCTCACTTTCACATGCCGAATCAGAGGTCGACGATCATGCAACCAGAATGGAGGTATCGTGGGTTAGCACAATGATCCTCACAGCATAACCGGATTTTCGCTACCTGTCGTAGCTCCCCAAGTGCATCACGATGCTGGATGGGCACCGATCCCATACACTGGCCGAAATTTTATGAGAAAATTTGTTCCCCCATGAGGATTCAAACCAGCGTGCATTCCGTAACGCGAGTCCTAGGCAGGATGCCTTAGATCACGACGCCACGGCGACTGTACTATGGTCCTGACAATAATTATTTGTGTACACATAGCAGATAGATTTGGTATTTCTATCTGTCACTGTAGGACATAGGAAACATCTCCTGTTCTTGTTTTGATGGTTGCCACCACTGGTACTGCTACTTTGCACACTACTACCTAGGTTAGTGATGAACTTTTCCATGTCCACATAAATCGACTTACGCAGACGGGATTGAACGATCTTCTAATTATGTATGGTTGGAACATTTTCATTGATATCTCTTTGATGAATAGTCTTCTCTTGTGTAAAAGTCCTTTTATGGTACATGGGGTGCTGGGTACAATACAGAATGAATGCATTTACGTCCAAAATGTTACACCAAAGCTCCATGGGTCAGCGTTTGGTTTGCATTTTATAAGTGTGCACTTTCTGATCCATTACATCAACACCACTCTTAGTGCGACTGTAGAATTTTACAATCTCAGGTTTCCTTTTTTTGGGTGATGTTCGTGAACAGCATTGTCATGGTACTTAGCAGAATAGCGCATTTGTTTTTCTTTGGGCAAAAACTAACTATTATCATGTCCTTGTGAAATACAAATACACTTTTGTTCACTGGCCGGTTTTGCATTGGATTTCATTTCTTTTGGAATGTCTCTCTTGTTTTGTCTAATTGATCCTACTTATTGTCACTCTCTTCTCCAATATATATTGCGCCAAAGGTACACTTATAAAATAATTGTCCATGGTGATATTTCGGTCTGTACCAAGTTCAGAGCAATTTAGAAACTTCACAATATTGAGAGCCAAATCCTTCTGTGGTGGTTCTCCGGTTTTTTTTCCCCTGTATACACAATCCCATGAATGGCATAACCAGATTCTGCTTCACACATCCACATTATTTTGACCTCGTATTTCGCTGGCTTCTTTGGCATATATTGTACAAAACTACAACGGCCTCTAAACGAAACCAGCTGTTCATCTATTGTGACATTTGGTTGTGGGACCATTACTTTTCTGCACTGTTCCGTAAATATTTGCCACACATAAAAATAAGAACAAGCTTATCTGTTTGTAATCTAACCTTCCGTGTTCTCATACCATCGAAACTTAAAAATCTTCTCATACTTCAAAATGATACACAGACATTGTAGCTCTATATCAGTGGTCGTCAGCACTCGCTGAAATGAGTAAAGAGTAAGCGGAGCAACGTTTTGTGCCCCGTCATGCAGCAGGAAGAGGTAGAGAGCATACCCGCCAGCAGCTGTGAATACACCATAGTGCAGTGTCTCCTCCACGGGTAAGAGACGCTAGCCCGAGGGTGCAGTGTGCTGATGACCGCTGCTCTATATAATGGATTGAAAAATTTACGAAGAAAAAGTTCTTTTATTGGAATATCCTAAGATTTGTCTGCTCTCATGTGCAACAAAATTCCAAAAAAGCAACCATTACATCTACTGATATTTCTTACCATTTTATTTCCTTCAGTAGGTAAAACCTTTTTGCTTCTAAGTTGGTATATCTCACAGTTTCATCCAAAATACTCTGTGAGATAAATAAATCCCAGGCACCTCTGAGAGTAGCAGTTCCTATACCCCTTGAAGGACCTGATACAAATCTTACACTGTTGTGGACAGGAGGTTTACTCTGAGCAGGAGTTTCTGTCCTCCATGTCATCCTACTAATGTGTTTTGATTGTCGACCTGGTGTGAAATAGGCATCCAGCTTTCATCTTCATTCTCACACCATCACTATCCAGTTCTGCAGAAGAAACTTCATCTTCATCCGGAGTATTGTCATCATTTTCTGGAGATATATGTTCCTCATCATCGTCGAAATTCCAATTTCCAGGTGCTGCAATCTTGCCAATTCATGAAAATATGCTCTTGTAGTTCATAGGATTCTGTTTAGATGGCAAACGACAATAATTCTTACGGTAATAAAATAATTTAATGCAACGGGTCTATTGGACCCATGTTATGTAAAAGTGTAGTATATATGAACACGAATAAAAAACATATATAAAAGAAATGAATAAAATACCAAATGTGCTACAGGTGTATAAAAGAAGTAACAAGAGTAGCATACCTAGAGGGCAGAGTCACAATGTGAATTAGTTATTTAGATAATAATTATTAAATATTCCGCCGAGTCCAATGGACCCATGTTATGCATCCTAGGGTTAATACATGTTTCAAAGTGTAATATCCACGGAGACAAACGATAAAACATGTTTCAGCGAAAGAATAAATATTGTCTACTTGCAGCTGGAAATATATCAATTATAAACATCATGAACATTATTAGGTTGCCAAGACAACGAACGACTTACTATGTTCCAAGGTCTAGCCTACATTAGAATGATGACAATATTAATTTAAAAATAATTTAAGGAATTAGTGGATGAAGTAACATTTGAGTCTTCTTAGTGAATGGAGGTAGTATGTATGCACACAGGACCTTATTGCAGTTTGTCTTGTCATATAATACAAAAATACAAAAGTGATGAAAGTCGTAGGTTATCCTACAGATGCAAGTCAGTTTTTAGTCGATAAAAGAATTATTTTTCTACAGTAATATTTGCTTGCAATTATTATAAATTACTATTAAAAATAAACAATCGTGGATAATAGTACATTATGCAACGAGCCTATAATGAAGGTAATTAAGAAGTGAGTATGGATATTTATGAAACGAACGCAAGCGAGTTTCATAATTTTCATACGAGCTTCTTAATTATCATTATAGGCGAGTTTCATACGACTTTTTATGCTCGACCATATTTCTAACTTGATATTATTAATTTTTTAGCAATGTCCCGTATGTCCTGAGATGTGCGCAGACGCGAAAGTATTGATTTTTTCCGAGGAACAGATATCCACATTGACCTTGCTAGGCCATAAGAACCTACAGAGATAACATTGAAATTAAATTAGACATTGAAAAAGGAGATGACAAATTGAATTTATTTCAATATTATTTACAATTAACGCTAATTATTATAGTAACAGAACATAACAAATGATTGGAATGACCTTTTAAATGATTGGAATGACCTACCTGCAGCGGTCTTTGAGGGCTGTCCTTCCTTAAGGAGATTCAAGAATAATTTAAAAAGTTGTATATAAAGTGAAAATTAAAATTAAGGTGACATTCAACATTTAATTTTTTTTAAGGTGACATGTATTTATCTAGGCTGACGAGTTTACTTCCTTGGTTTGAATTGTAAATTATTTAAAACTAGCGTGTAAGAGGGCCTTAGACTAGAAATGTTTAGTTTAAATGTAGTTCTGTTTATAAGTATGCATAAGGATGTAATTATTTGAGTTATTTGAACTGTTGTATCAGTGAAGCGTGGTGAGTCAGTGAAGTTATGGTTTTACAGTGCAGTGAACAGTTCCGATCAGTGATAATTTATAGCGTCAATGAAATGTGTTCTATAGTGTCAGTGAAATGAGTTACAGAGTGTCAGTGAAATGTGTGCTAAAGTGTCAGTGAAATGCGTCATAGTGCCACTACAGGGAATGAGATGAGAGTAAAGTGAAAGACTATTGAAACTTATGTAGGACCTATAGATAATTATGTAGGTTGTATTGTAAAATTAGGTATTTTATTTTATGTTTTATTATTATTGTGTTAAATTGTATTGTGTATTATTATTGTATTGTGTGTAAAATTGTATATGTGTTGTAAAACTGTATTGTGTATTGTAAATTTTATTGTGTATTGGTTATCATTTTATTGTGTATTGTTAATATTGTATATACCACTGCCACCGGGTGCTTGCCCACTTGCAGTGTAAATAAATACACACACATAACCTTCTGCGACAGTATTGGATTTTCAGCCTCCGTGACTTTTCGCTAATTCTCTTTCGATTGCATATCCGAGAATAATCGATACTTGCGGTTTTATAACGGTAGAAAGCTGACCTGTCATTGGCTGAACAGTTGTAACCTGAGTCGTCATTGGCTGAAAGACCTGACCTTTAATGAGTAGGTGTACTTTAATGACATGCATTGAAGGTCTGCTACCAGGTGTATAATTACTACATTTCGGCATGGTCGAGCATAAAATATTGTATGCAACTAGTGGATGTACAGTGTTAGAAACATAAAAATTACCAATCTCCTGTGGGGTGAATTTGTCTAAAATTACCAATCTCCTGTGGGGTGAATTTGTCTAATTTCACTTCTAGACAGCTAACGTCTCGTTCTTGAAAAACACACTTCAGTAAAAATAAAGCACTTATCCCATTAGTTGCATAAACAATTATTACAGAATTCAGAGTAGAATGATTAGGCTATAGTTATTTAGGAACGAGCCGATTGTATAGTCAGGATTCTCGTGCTCAGGAGAACGCACATATTACAACATGCGATAATACAATTAGAGAATGTCACCCAAGGAAAATACAACCTAGCAACCCTACGTCAGAGAGTCACGTTTGCACTTCACCTAGCAACATAAATAGCATTCCAGATGACTGTAGATTTCATTCAGCGAGCTCTGCTATGACAAGTATGATAGGATATCATGTTTAGTAACATTTTTTTATTATTATTGACGTTACATCCGCAATTCTTTGTCTCTCATTATGAATTGGTCGCGTGACATTGTGCAAAATAAATTCACTGAAAGCTAGTACTTCCGCTGAACTTCCATAGACCCACAGGAAGCGAGACGCTTTTCAGCATTAAAAAATATATTTTAAATTTGTTCGCAAGTTGATGTTAGTAGAACTGTATCCAATAGGCTTCAAGACCGAAATTATATACCCAATGAGATCAGAGGGCGAAAATGTAAAAATGTTGGAATAACAAAATGGTACGTGGAACCAGGGTACTGTGAAAAACCCATCACCCTCCTACAGAATCCTCATTCAACACGAATAAGATCGAAGGTTGTTTCAACACAAGTTGTTTAAGTACAATCGGTATATCCAAGGTTGGATCGGTAGGAAGTACGTGGTCCACTGTGTATTGTAATGTAGTAGAGTAGGCCTATATAATGAAGAATATTACTGTTACATAATCTACATACAGCAAATTGTAAATTTATGTTACAGAAATGAATTTCTGAGAATTACAACAGAAACGAGAATATTGTATATTAGTTTGTAATTCTTTAATTTATTATTTTACGACTCTTTATCAACTGGTATGGTTGTACAACGTCTGAATAAGATGAAGGTGATAATGCCAGCGAAATGAATCCAGGGTCCAGCGCCGAAAGTTGCCCAGCATTTGTTTTCAGTGGGTTGAGAGAAAACCCCGAAAAAATTTCATCTAGGTAACTTTCCCAAACAGGGTTTGAACCCGCTCATTTTGCGGTTAAACATCCTAACCGTTATTTATTTATTTATTTATTTATTTATTTATTTATTTATTTATTTATTTATTTATTTATTTACTTATTTATTCATTCATTCATTTATTCATTCATTCACTTATTTATTTATTTATTTATTTATTTATTTATTTATTTATTTATTTATTTATTTATTTATTTATTTATTTATTTATTTATTTATTTATTCTGGCGTAGTTAAAGCCATCAGGCCTTCTCTTCCACAACACCAGGAATACAGATACAATACAATACAATTATGAACCAACACTAGACATTCACTTGCAGGTTAACATGGAGTAAGATCGCCACCTAAACGACAGCACTTCCCAGACGTTCATCAACCTTGAATCAGCCGGGTGGAGGACAATATTGGTCATAAATTATGAGCTTCACCTTGCCAAGCAGCAACAATAAAATTGTTTCTACAAACTGCAATAGTAATTTATGTATGAAGGACGAAATGATGATGTTTATATCGAGGACTAAGGGGTTGCTGTCGAGGGCCTGAGGGTGAAAGTGGCCCCAAATTTAAACATGAAATTTCGTCAAAGATTCATACATTATTTTGTGGCGCACTTGTTCGTAAATAAATTGAAACTTTTTGATAACGTTTTCAAATTAGAAATTCGCTTAGTGTTTGTATATCTTGTTTAGAGTGTTTTGTTTTGGTATCTAGGGACAGTGTATACTAGAAAAAAAAGAATACGTAGAATAAAAATTATTCGTTGAGGGAGGCCATGCACGATGCTATTATTTCTTTGTTGCTAAGTTACCAGTCTCTGGATGTAATAGATAATGTTCTATTATGTTGAAAATAATGTCGGGATCTGTTGAAACCGAAATTCCTTCTGGAGGTGTTATTAAACCCAAACATGCTGAAGATAAGTTGTTGGAATTGTTAAGAGAATAGATATAAGTAACCAAACGACGTATTTTTACATCTTCATTACACAACTTTTAACACTGTATCACTTCGGAATATGTATGGTAAGACTTTCCTCTGTTAAATTACAACGTACCTCGTTTACATGTTTCGACCTATTTATGGGTCATCTTCAGAACTGGTCGTTGTTGGTTTTGGCGCCACTTGTTCTATTTCCTGTGAGGGTGTGTTCCTGTGGTATAGTGTAGAGTCAAAGAATGTGTGTGTTTTGAAGTTGAGTTGTGTGTTGAGAATATCGTTGGGGTGTGTTTTCGTGTGTCCGTATATTTCATATTGTTCTAGTGTGTTGAGTTTCTGGCTTTTTGGTTGGATGTGCAGTATTTCCATGTCTGTGTTGATGTCTCTGTAGGTGTGGTTGGCATTTGTGATGTGTTATGCATATGTGGAGGTGTTTTGTAATTTTGTTATGGGTGTGATGTGTTCTTTGTAACGTGTTTGAAACGATCTGCCTGTCTGTCCTATGTAGAAGTTGTTGCAGGTGTTACATTTGAGTTTGTACACGCCTGTGTGGTTGTATTTCTTTGTTTGTGTTGTTTGTGTGTTGAGATGTTTTTGTAGAGTGTTATTTGTTCTGTATGCGATGTTGTAATTTAATTTCTTGAATGAGGTTGCAATTTTGTGTGTTTTTGTTTTCGTATGTTAGTGTGATGTATTTTTTGTATTCTTGTGTTTGTGTTGTATTCTTACGTTTTTTGTGATTATGTTTTGTCTTACGTATTATGTTGTCTATTGTGTTGTATCCGTTTTCTTGTGCTATGTATTTGATTGTGTTTAGCTCTTCGTTGTAATCCTGTTGGTTCATTGGTATGTTGAGTAGTCTGTGTACCATTGTTCGGAATGCAGCTTGTTTGTGTTGTGTGAGGTGGTTGGATGCGTTGTGTATGTGTGTTGTTGTTGTGGGTTTTCTGTATACTTTGAATGTGTGTTTGTTGTCTACTTTTGTTCTGAAGATGACCCATAAATAGGTCGAAACATGTAAACGAGGTACGTTGAAATTTAACACAGGAAAGTCTTACCATACATATTCCGACATATTTTAGGCCCTTGATCCTATAAAAGGCTTTTTAAGCCCGCAAAGGTATTAATGGACTGTATTACTTATATCATATCATGGAGAAATTGATCGATTATAGACTAGTACGTCACAATAAAACGAACGGACGGACGAGACGAGACAAGACAAGACAAGACAAGACAAGACAAGACAAGACAAGACAAGACAAGACAAGACAAGACAAGACAAGACAAGACAAGACAAGACAAGACAAGACAAGACAAGACAAGACAAGACAAGACAAGACAAGACAAGACAAGACAAGACAAGACAAGGATAGATAGATAGATAGATAGATAGATAGATAGATAGATAGATAGATAGATAGATAGATAGATAGATAGATAGATAGATAGATAGATAGATAGATAGATAGATAGATAGATAGTTAGTTAGATAGATAGATAGATAGATAGATAGATAGATAGATAGATAGATAGATAGATAGATAGATAGATAGATAGATAGATAGATAGATAGATAGATAGATAGATAGATAGATAGATAGATAGATAGATACGCGTAGAAAGATAGATAGATGGATAGATGGATGGATGGATGGATGGATGGATGGATGGATGGATGGATGGATGGATGGATGGGTAGGTAGGTAGGTAGGTAGATAGGTAGATGGATGGATGGATGGATGGATGGATGGATGGATGGATGGATGGATGGATGGATGGATGGATAGATGGATAGATAGATAGATAGATAGATAGATAGATAGATAGATAGATAGATAGATAGATAGATAGATAGATAGATAGATAGATAGATAGATAGATAGATAGATAGATAGATAGATAGATAGATAGATAGATAGATAGACAGACAGACAGACAGACAGACAGACAGATAGATAGATAGATAGAAATGTTATGTTTTATTTAACGACGCTCGTAACTGCAGAGGTTATATCAGCGTCACCGGATGTGCCGGAATTTTATCCCGCTGGAGTTCTTTTACATGCCAGTAAATCTACTGACATGAGCCTGTCGCATTTAAGCACACTTAAATGCCATCGACCTGACCCGGGATCGAACCCGCAACCTTGGGCATAGAAGGCCAGTGCTATACCAACTCGCCAACCAGGTCGATTAGATAGATAGATTTATTGAGTAATATTATACATGCAAATTTTATATTATCATAATTTTCTCTAAAATCCAATGCACGGGTCTTCTGACCGTACGTGCTTTGTACCTAAAACAAATCCTGCTTTGTAGGTCCCCCACCACCTATGATTATATCCAACTACTCTCTACAAGAACACACATATTAAAATGAAAATGGCACAATAAAACACATTATATAATATATCCTAACCTAAAATACATAAAAGTGTACAGTTGGGTGGATACTATTATCCCTTCCTCAGTTCGCGTCGCAAACTTCAACAGCTGCAGTTCTAATCTTTCTCGCCTTCAAGAGGAACAATCCAGTCTTTTGTTCGCATTCTCTATTCCCCATGAGGTCAAGACATGCAAGCGAACTCCTATTCTGACTTAGCATCGAGGGTAGTAGATATTTTCTCCGTACATGTTCCAATTCGACACAGTGTAATAAAATATGTTTATAGCATTCCTTTTCTTTGCAAAGCGGACTAACTTCCTGAAGACATTTTTCAGCCTGTTGTTGCATGTTATATAAGGAATCGGTTCCACCGCTGACGTCATTTGTCAGTCGCTTTGTCTTTGTTCTGCTGAATTGAGCGTGTTTCCTGAGCAGTATGGACAATGAATCAATTTTTACGCCGCCATATAAACAGGCTCATCTCGTGTCGGAACAATACTTCCGTTTCACAATGACGACAAGCATCAGGATTCTCGTGTTAGTAGCTGCGTTCTGTATAGGACTACAGCAAGCGGCAGATTCAGGTATGTAGTCCGCAAATAAGTGAAGATCAATCCTTAATACGCGTTCAGTGACATCTGGAAAGAAGCGGACATTCTTCTTCGCCAAATTTCACTTTTCGCAACCGTGCAGTAGTGCTTACTTTCAACGGTCTTGTAGCATTCTTTTAATTCACCGCAATCATATTATTATTATTATTATTATTATTATTATTATTATTATTAGCACATTATTCAAACAGATTTTTCCCGACGCTTTATCAACACCTTAGGTTATTTAGTGTCTGAATGAAATGAAGGTGATAATGCCGGTGAAATGAGTCCGGGGTCCAACACCGAAAGTTACCCAGCATTTGCTCGTATTGGGTTGAGGGAAAACCCCGGAAAAAACCTCAACCAGGTAACTTGCCCCGACCGGGAATCGAACCCGGGCCACCTGATTTCGCGGCCAGACGCGCTGACCGTTACTCCACAGGTGTGGACTCTCACATCTTCGAACAATTCGCGAGGATGATATTGATATTCCTTATGAGTTATGACATTATATGAAGCAAACAATTAGAAAATCAATATGAAAATAAAACATTCAAATATAGCAGTGATGTCAAAGCAAGCGCATTTTTCTGACCTTGACGTCGTGCGCGGCTAGCAAGCGCTAAGTATGGAAAGAGGAAGGGTTGTGTATATGAATAAGCAGCCTGTTGGATTAAGAAAACAGTGTTGCACAAACTTCAAACGGAACGTGAAATTTTATGTCGTTATTTTTATATGGCTTCTTTCTGTTTGTTATTTTCTATATTGTCTGTAAAACAAAACGGAATAAACGATGTCGTGGAAAGCCTCAGCATTTACATAACGTGAAAATACAACGAAAAACATATATAAGCAAAGACCACATTTCTTTATACCGGGTGTTCAAGATAGCTAACTTCTTCAACCTTTCAGCCGTTCAATATTTTCTTGGAATCTGTGTATCTTATTCCTCATATTAAATAGAATACAACAGTGATGTCAAAGCAAGCGCATTTTTCTGACCTTGACGTCGTGCGCGGGCATCAAGCGCTACGAATGGAAGGAGGAAGGATTATGTATATGAATAAGCAACCTTTTGAGTTAAGAAAAACGGTGCTGCACAAACTTCAAATGGAACGTGAAATTTTATGTCGTTATTTTTATATGGCTTCTTTCTGTTTGATTTACTTATATTGTGTATAAAACAAAAGTACTAACACCAATTTCTTAAAATTGCAGTTGTATTTTAAACGTTAGTAATATAGTAAAGAGTTAAGAAGGAATATTCACATAAATTTCATAGTAGAACAACTATACTGTACTAAGTGAATGAAACACATCATTCATAAATAGAAAGAGACTGAGTATGACATGGTAAGTTGGAATTGATTTTGATGGTATATTTAGCGTTAAAAAAGTAATCAAAAACTAATCAAAACAATATTATAGCACAAAGCAAAGTTACCTAGGTATATGTTTTATCTGCAACTAATATTACACAACAAAACTCTTATCTCATTATGCTTTTAAGTTGATTTTGGTGCGCAACTTCCTATCATAAGAATATTAAATTATTTTCTCGAAATTTGTTGAAGCTATAGAGCTGACGTTTTACAACATATGGGCACGTATCTTTTGCTTATGGTGTAACACTAGTTGCTTTGTTAATTCATGTCCTTACAAACATTTTCCATGCGAATGTTTTCAAAATTTTCAGTACATTATCTTCAGTAATATACGTATTTACGATAATATATTGGATTTACGAAAACACGGTTTCAGTTCCTATAAGGCTACTAAATAATCATATCTGAAAATTTCACTTTTCTAAAAAAAGTTGAGAAAATATTCCTTTTGAACAAAGAGCAAGCATGTGGAAAGTAAGCATTAAAATTAAAACTTGCAGTCTTATAATGCACAAATCTAAAAATTAACATGGATACAGCTTTAATAAGTTCTCTTCCCTTTATCCATTGCATCAGTGCTGGCCATCCCTGTACATAGCTCGACCAAGCGACATATACTACCTCTTTCGTCTGTCTCTTTTCTTTCCACTATAAAGCGCTTAGTCTCTCCTGTACTCTAAAGCGCGCGCTTGCGCCTATGGGCATGACTGAAATAGAGTAATGACAAGTTGAAGTCTTGTTTGGTATACATTGTAACAGGCAACTGCTAATTGTCAAGTAGACATGAGACACGTTGTCTGAAAGCAATGCGACTCATATTATAGTCACACCAGCCGTACCCGTGCGCTCCGCTGCACCCGTTAGAAATAAATATAAAGTAATTACATAAATAAAATAGAACATTTGATCCAGGGAACATTCGTGTTTGATAAAAGGATAAATCGTTTATTATGTTACATAATTTAAATTGTATTTAAATAATTAAAATGCGATCATTTTTGTCCAGAGACACTCATTTGGTGCAATGACAATTCCTTTAACATGTTTCTTAATTGTTATTACATGCAACCATAGTTTAATGAAGATTGACATCATTTACATTTAATGTGTATGCTTTATTTTACTTGTTATAGGTTTCCATTGAATTATGGTAATAACTTCATTTTAACCCTTGTTTTCTACGTATTCAGTAAATGGCGCTTGGCCCACTATGGTTCTGAACCTTTCAAATAACCTAAATTATAATATTATATAATATTACATTACATTATAAATTATATTATATTATATTATATTATATTATATTATATTATATTATATTATATTATATTATATTATATTATATTATATTATATTGTATTATATTATATTATACTAATATTATATTATATTATATTATATTATATTATATTATATTATATTATATTATATTATATTATATTATATTATATTATATTATATTATATTATATTATATTATATTATATTATATCAGAAGTTACTGTAATAACATTATAGATTATGTCCATCTAGAGAAGCTACACTTTGCAATGGTGAAATAATAATTAATTATACAAATCGGTTAATTTAGCTTCCGCTATTACTTCATACAAACACAGAAACATTCTCTGTAGGCTATCTTTCATAGCTTTCGATTGTTGCTGTCCAAGGCCCGTTATAGACGAAGTAATTTCTTTTTTAATTCATTACACGGCCTTAGATGACTTATTTTAATTTTAAAACTCATTTATCTCATTAAATATCAGTCCTATCAAAATTTTTCAGGGAATAAAACTTATCGCAAATTATTTTTAAAGAAACTTTTGATATGTAACATTTTTCACAAAAATCAATAATAAGCCCGATATTTCGATTTATTTAATTTAGGCCCCCTTATAACCTCCCTTTTAAATAATGTATTTTGAATGTCATATAGCCTAAAATCTAAGTTACAACGAACTTAATTTATATTCTAATTTTCATCGAAATCCGTTCAACCATTATCGCGTGAAACGCTAAAAAACATTCAGACAGACAGACAGACATAGAAACAAAATTTTCAAAAAAGTGTTTTTCGGTTTCAGGGTGGTTAATTATATATGTTAGGACCAATTATTTTTGGAAAATCGAAAATTACCAGAAAAATTTCGGCCACAGATTTATTATTAGTATATATTACACGCATTACTTTTTGTAAGATTTTTCTCTAATTTGTAAGTATTGTATTTTAAACGTCTTTATAAATAATCACAATATCATGCTTGCAATCTTATCTGCTCGTCCTTCAATGATGCTAATGCAATACATATCTACATAGAGAGAAAATTTGTTGATTACTTCATGGAAGACACTGCCACCTTTGTCGTTAGAAAATAACTCTGTATGTACAGCCACCCAACACAACTTCTTATAAAAGGTAAGAGTACGTATTAAATCGTAATTTTCTTGTTCCAGCACACAGCGGAACATCGCAAATGATTGACCTGTCTTCTTCACCTCTCGCGTCATTGAGGAGACCAAGGCGTGAAGCTGACGGAGAAAATGGGATGGTGAGGGAGCAGATACATTATTTTTTATTGTAACAATAAATTCATTTTTTTAGCTTTATCTGAAAGACTAATTTCCTATTAATATTTTACTATTACTAATACTATTACATTATATTATTATTATTATTATTATTATTATTATTATTATTATTATTATTATTATTATTAGTACTGCTAATACTACTACTATTACGGTCTATTATTTTCATCTGAAAATGAATGAAGAAGGAATATTTGATTTTTTAATATTGGTAATGTTGTAAATTTAATATTTGAGGAGAAAAATTCGCTCCGGCGCCGGAGATCGAACCCGGGTCCTTGGTTCTACGTTCCAAGCGCTCTGATCACTGAGCTACGCCGAATTAAATCCACAGCACCGGATCGAACTTTCCTCCTTAGAGAATATCGTCGCTTCATAGCTTGTGAACTACGCTTTTAATTTCTTTGCGTAACGCTCCTAACTTTTCGATTCTTGCTCTAAACGTTTTCAAATAAACTATACGTGAATTTAAATTCTAAGCTATTAATATTAATTTATAATGACATACAGCAAAAAAATTATTTCAGTGTGAAAACTTCACAATGTCCTACTGCATGTAATTAATTGGGAGTATAATATTTTCTTCAACATTTGTGCACAAATGGTCACAGTAAATAATAATGCTTGACGAACAATGAAAGAGTAGGGTTTATTACTTTAAAATAATTGTACCTACTACGTAAAATGAAATACTTGTTCGTTTCTTGTTGTTTCGAAATTACTGCAATTTTTTTTCTTCAAATACTGTAAAAATCATATTAATAAATTATGCTTTACAACCACTACTTTGTGAAGTATAACTGAGTAATCCTAGAGTTTTTTGTATTACAATTGTCAAATATAGGCACTGATAATAACTGTGTTTTTTCCTTCTGCTAACTATATTTATAATGTCCAAATGCCTATTTAATCCAACCCTAGAAGCGCAGAATAGATTATTGTACACCCTCCAGCTAAGAACTGGTAAGAGCAACGCTTGAATGATGCAGGCTGCACAGACCGGCGATCCGCGCACATAACTGCACATTTAGGGCCGTATTCATAGACATTTTTAGCGCGGGCTTCCGGTGGATGATCAGCGTTTTTCGTATTCATAAACCAGTGTTAGCGATAGGATATGATTTGAATTCTGTACTAGTAACCAGTGGATAGCCGGGGCTAGCTTAGTACGCTCGTAGCGCCTGCTGCGAAATGTCTATGAATACCACCCTAAAGAGTCTGATTTCTGACATACCTGACGAAGAATAAAAGCGACTCATCAGGGTTCCTATCCTTAAAATGAATAACCAGATCAAACCTATCACCCCTAAAAATTTCTGTACTTATTTCTGAAACATCTTGAATATGTACATACATAATCTTGAACAGTTAATGTCCGCATTATGTTTATACTACTTTAAAGTTAAAAAATTAAGTTTATACTCCGGGTACCGATACTGAATGTTGTACTACTAGAACAGACTGTTTTCTGAGAGGGATATTCCACATGAAATCGATCAGTAAAAAACCTCGCATTTTTTTATACTCTAATTTTTCCCTACTTATACAAGGTGCTGAGGGGAGTGCATTTTCAAAAATATACTATCGAAAGTCAAATGGTTATAAAAACAAGCCTCTTTCAGTGCTCAGAACCCTGGAACCATTTACTGCAGAACATTGAACGAGAACTCATTTTGAAGCTGACATTTGGTAGGTTATGTTAAGAAGTAATCCTTATTTTTATTGTATACACAGAGAGAAAAATAATCTGATTTTACTTTCTTTTAGGCTTTTTGCCAATTTGTAAAAATGTAAAAAAAAATATTGAGAAAAACCTTGCATTATTAAGAGGGATTCGGCATTGTTTGCTTAGTGGCTCGGCAATAAGTTTCGAGGGTATTAAATAGGTTATTTTCACACGCCTAGACTTGAACAGGCGCAGTACCGCACGCACTGGCCGAGAGCTGAAGACAAGCGACCGTTTCGAGTTATTTTACTCCTGTGTTTAAGAAAACCTGTGATAAAGCCAGCACAGCTATGACTGCTAGACGACACATCACATGTTTGTCTCCTGGCCTTGCTTGTCTCGACTACCTACAGTCAGCTGGTTAGTTCACGCGCGTACTATTTATTTTCTTTATTTGATATTTTCAATACTTTCTTATCAACGAACCACCAGTAAAAAAATATGTATTTATTTGTACTTTCAATGCGGAATCTAACCATATATTTTAAAAATATTTTTTCGTGGCCAACGGCGTCTTAATGAAGAAAAATCTACATTTCTCCATTTCCATTAAAAGTAAGAAAAACTGTTTACATGTCAATATAAACTTTAAGTTCTTAGCATCAAAATAGAGCATGATTTTGATCATTGGGTTAAAGGGTTTCGGAGCCACAACAGTTTAAATTTGCTAATTTCATGAAAATGCAATAAATTGAAATATTATTAATTTAATAGTACATTATGCAACTAGTCTATAATGAAGGTAATTAAGAAGTGAGTATGGATATTTATGAAACGAGCGCAAGCGAGTTTCATAATTTTCATACGAGCTTCTTAATTACCATTATAGGCGAGTTTCATACGACTTTTTATGCTCGACCATATTTCTAACTTGATATTATTAATTTTAATTGTATCTGACCTTCAGCAATGTTCCGTATGTTGTGAGATGTGCGCAGACGCGAAAGTATTGATTTTTTCCGAGGAACAGATGTCCACATTGACCTTGCTAGGCCATAAGAAGCTACAGAGATAACATTGAAATTAAATTAGACATTGAAAAACGAGATGACAAATTGAATTTATTTCAATATTATTTACAATTAACGCTAATTATTAGAGTAATAGAACATAACCTTCTGCGACAGTATTGGATTTCCAGCTTCCGTGACTTTTCGCTAATTCTCTTTCGATTGCATATCCGAGAATAATCGATACTTGCGGTTTTATAACGGTAGAAAGCTGACCTGTCATTGTAACCTGAGTCGTCATTGGCTGAAATACCTGACCTTTAATGAGTAGGTGTACTTTAATGACATGCATTAAAGGTCTGCTACCAGGTGTATAATTACTACATTTCGGCATGGTCGAGCATAAACACTATGAAGTTCTGATGCCTCAAACTTTGCACAAAGCATTGTATCACAGTTGTCTACGGACAGAAAATGTTTCATTGTATTTAAAAATTGCAAAGTCAATTTTCTCTATATTTCGGTCGATTTGAGATGGAATAGCCCGAGAAGCCGTTGTACTGGTGAGTGTCCCGTTTTGAGCTTCAGAAGCTCTGGTGACATTAAAAATTACAAAAAATGTGAAATATGCTAAATGAGCAAGCTGTTAGACTCCAATAGCAAGTGTAATCACAACAGCTATGTGGAGCAGCTCACCACACGATATACGTAAGTAAACCTTTCCCTCCTTAGGAGGTCTTAGCTCTTTATGGAAAACAACGCGCTCAATCATTCTTGCTTGCAATCACTTTATGTACAAAACACTTCATTTCTGAAGTAGGCAGAAACGACTCAGTCCTAGTACTCTGTTATTATTTTCAGTTTTGTTGCAATTTTGGCTTAAAGAACGGAACAAAGGAGGAAGATGAAGCTGAGGATAAATGTGACAGCGAAGTGAGGAAGAAGCTTGGAATCAAAGAAAGAGGAGCGGAAGGTAAGCTGCTAATATAGAGAGAACCGCAAGTAATGTCATTAATTTCAGGGGGTTATTCTTTGACATGTTTCAAACAAACAAATTCAATACAAATTTGCCTCCTTTTAGAGATAAAAAATGTTTTATATTAAACATTTTGATTAATTAAAATGTATCTCAGTGAAACGTACAGCAGAGTTCGTATAGGTCAGACTCTGTCAGACGCGCTTCCAATTCACTGCGGGCTAAAGCAAGGAGACGCACTATCAGCTTTACTTTTTAACTTTTCTCTAGAGTATGCCATTAGGAAAGTCCAGGATAACAGAGAGGGTTTGGAATTGAACGGGTTACATCAGCTGCTTGTCTATGCGGATGACGTGAATATGTTAGGAGAAAATCCACAAACGATTAGGGAAAACACGGGAATTTTACTAAAAGCAAGTGAAGAGATAGGTTTGGAAGTAAATCCCGAAAAGACTAAGTATATGATTATGTCTCGTGACGAGAATATTGTACGAAATGGAAATATAAAAACTGAAAATTTATCTTTTCAAGAGATGGAGAAGTTCAAATATCTTGGAGCAACAGTAACAAATATAAATCATACTCGGGAGGAAATTAAACGCAGACTAAATATGGGAAATGCCTGTTATTATTCGGTTGAGAAGCTTTCATCATCTAGTCTGCTGTCAAAAAATCTGAAAGTTAGAATTTATAAAAGAGTTATATTACCGGTTGTTCTTTATGGTTGTGAAACTTGGACTCTCAGTTTGAGAGAGGAACATAGGTTAAGGGTGTTTGAGATTAAGGTGCTTAGGAAAATATTAGGGGCTAAGAAAGATAAAGTTACAGGAGAATGGAGAAAGTTACACAACAAAGAATTGGACGCATTGTATTCTTCACCTGACATAATTAGGAACACTGAATCCAGACGTTTGAGATGGGCAGGGCATGTAGCACTTATGGGTGAATCCAGAAATGTGCATATAGAGTGTTAGTTGAGAGGCCGGAGGGAAAAAGACCTTTAGGGAGGCCGAGACGTAGATGGGAAGATAATATTAAAATGGATTTGAGGGAGGTGGGATATGATGATAGAGAATGGATTAATCTTGCTCAGGATAGGGACCAATGGCGGGCTTATGTGAGGACGGCAATGAACCTCCGGGTTCCTTAAAAGCCAGTAAGTAAGTATGAAACATTTCATAGCGTGTTTCGGGAGAGTCACTGATTTAATTTCCAACATGATCAGTCAATTTAAGAGAGAAGTGTATTATGATAATGAATAATTGAAAGAATTTTAGTTTTGTCCCTTAAATGTACAGAAATTTGATCCGAACAAATGTAACTTTTCGTTCTGAAAGGAATTTTAAAATGTTAATTTGTTCACATCAAATTTCTGCACACTTAAAGGACAAAACTAAAATTATTTCAGACATTTATTATCATAATACATTGCTCTCTTAAATTGACTGATCATGTTGGAAATTAAATCAATTGATTTTCCCAAAACACGCTATGAAATCTAAAACAATTATTATCTCGGAAAAGAAACAAAAACGGGCAAAATTGTATAAAATGTTCTTTTAAATACTACAAAGAATAATCCTTTGGAATTAATGACATTACTTACCAATCACCCTGTATAAATTTCATCACAGTAGTTTAAGAAACGTTCACTTTCGTTCATTATTTCAGAATACTTGGTCCTCATATTGCCACGTAATGTGAGAATTTAAGGTTATACTGGATCGGAACAAAATTAAGTGCCAACTTCGGGTGCAATACTATTGCAATAAATTTGTTAATAATTTAAATATATATGTTCGATTTATTGCTACATGAAGTTTCATATGTGAATATAAAGCCGTACGAACTCAGACAGATTTTTTCTTAAATTAAGACCTGCATAATGTGTTAAATATTCTACCGCTACATCAAGACGACTGTCATACGCTACTTTTTTTTTTTCAATGTCTCGTTATCAACAGTAATTCTACACTACACACCAGCTGGAACGAGGCATTTGGGAGGAACTTTGAGAAGATAGGAAGACGAGTAAATTATTAGTAAATGTTTGGAATCGGAAAGGTTCCAAAAGAAACCAATCCTTCACGACGACGATGATAATGATGATGGTGATGATGATGGTGATGGTGATGGTGATGATGGTGGTGATTGTGATTGTGCTGATGGTGATGGTGGTGGTGATGATGATGGTGGTGATGATGGTGATGGTGGTGATGGTGATGATGGTAATGGTGGTGATGGTGATGATGGTAATGGTGATGATGGTGATGATGATGGTGATGGTGATGGTGGTGATTGTGATGGTCCTGGTGGTGATGATGGTGGTGAAGATGGTGATGGTGAAGGTGATGATGATGGTAATGGTGGTGATGGTGATGATGGTGATGATAGTGATGATGGTGGTGATGATGATGGTGATGGTTGTGATGGTGATGATGATGGTAATGGTGGTGATGGTGATGGTGATGATGGTGGTGATTGTGATGGTGCTGATGGTGATGGTGGTGATGATGATGGTGATGGTGGTGATGGTGATGGTGATGGTGGTAATGGTGGTGATGGTGATGATGGTGGTGGTGATGCTGATGATGGTGACGATGGTGATTATTGTGATGATGGTGATGATGATGGTAATGATGATGATTGTGGTGATAGTGACAGTGTAAGTGATGGTGATGGTGACGATGATGATGGTGATGGTGATGATCGTGATGGTGGTGATGGTGATAATGGTGATGATGATGGTGATGGTGGTGGTGATGGTGGTGGTGATGTTGATGGTGATGGTGATGGTGATGATGATGGTGATGGTGGCGATGATGGTGATGATGGTGATGATGATGGTTTGGTGATGGTGGTGATAGTGATGATGGTGATGATGATGGTGATGGTGGTGGTGGTGATTGTGATGGTGATGATGGTGGTGATGATGGTGATGATGGTGATGGTGATGATGATGGTGGTGATGTGATGATGATGGTGATGATGATGGCGATGGTGATGATGATGGTGATGGTAACGATGATGGTGATGGTGATGGTGGTGATGGCGATAATGATGGTGGTGATGATGATTGTGATGTGATGATGATAGCGATGATGATGGTGATGATTTGATGGTGATGGTGATAATGGTGATGATGGTGATTGTGATGATGGTGATGGCGATAGTGATGGTGATGATGATGGTGATGATGATTGTGATGGTGTTGGTGATGATGATGGTGATGATATGATTATGATGATGATGATGTGTAAACGTCATCACAGTTTCAAATTGCTCCCATTTCGGCCATTTATATATTAAATTTAATCTTGGAGATGGACGTAGGTAAAGGAAAAGGTTCATATTCCAATATTAAAACCTCGTCTCTCGACTAAATTTAAATGCTGTAAGCTACACGATTTTGAATTAAATGATGGTACTTCACCTGATATTTCTATTTCTTACTATAATGTAAGTGAATTCTACTATGAACGAAGGTTGGCCTCGATGGTGCAGACGGTATAGTGCCCGAGATTGCGGGTTCGATTCCGGCTCTGGTCGATGGTATTTAAGTGTGCTCATGTCAGTAGATTTACTGGCATGTAAAAGAACTCCTGCGAGACAAAATTCCAGCATATCGGCGACGCTGATATAACCTCGGCAGATGCGAGCGTCGTTAAGTAAAACATAATTTAATTTTAAACTTAGGAATTATGTCAGTACAAACAAAACTATGAGATGACCTGACTTTTAACGTTTATTCCAGCACAAGAGAATACCAAAGACACAAATGATGGTCAAGAATATGAACTTCCCGAGAATTACGCTGTGGTAAGTAGCTGCAACCACAGGGAACGCCAAGAAAGCAAGTGTTAGAGTGAGTTCACTAGTATACGTGCAGGTCCTATGTATTTTTCACAGATGTAAGATCATTATGTTTGCAGTATGAAGGAAACTTACTAATTATTGTGTCTCTAGCTCCGTTACAAAGTGTTATGTTATTCTTAATTTTGTCAGTGAGGCATTCTTTTACGTTATTTTGTTCGCTTAGCTATGGTTTTAGCCTCTGTACTTGTATCCTTCCTTAAGCGTTAATAATTTCCAAAAATAAGATTCAGAGAATACGAGGCTCATCCAGAAAGTAAGTTTCCCGATTTTTCCCCTTGAAAGTAAACGTAATTAGCCGTGTCAATTGCGCATGCGTAACAGATCTATGACGTATCAATCAAATGCCAGCCGGACAGGTCCCGCCTGGTGCCAGTAGCGTGGCAGCAGTGGTCCGAAATGGAAGCTCTTATTCCTTCTCCCGCCGCCTGCGAGGTTCGGTCGGTGATAAAGTTCTTTAATGCACAAAGCATTGCGCCAATTGAAATTCATCGGCAGCTCTGTCAGGTCTATGGGCCGAACAAACAGTATATATCTCTCTCTCTCCCCTCTTTCCCTCTCCCTTTCCCTTTCCCTCCCTCCCCCCCCCCTCTCTCTCTCTCTCCTCAAAAATTCCTGTCCTCCGGTGCGAGTTTTGGCAACGACGAAGAGCTGAAGACGTCTGTCACACGCTGGTTCCATTCACAGGCGGCAGAGTTCTACGACAGAGGAATACAAAAGTTGATCCCACGATACGACAAGTGTCTCGATTCTGATGGTGGCTATGTTGAAAAATAGCTGAAACATTGCTGTACCTGTTGCCAATAAATGTTTTCCTGAAAGTGTGTGTTCTTTTTTTTAATAGGGAAACTTACTTTCTGGATGCGCCTCGTATACTTTATTAAGTTGTACAAATATTATGTAAATTATATAATTGCACGAACTGCTCACGACATTGAAGTCTCGTTTATTTTTCAGTGCATGGAGGAATGCCTCTTTAAAGTATTTAAGGCGGTAAGTAGGCTGGAATTTGGTTAATTGAAATGTTCAACATGGAACCAAAATATCATAAACTATAAAATAATGGTAGTTTTTAATTTGGAACTATCTGCAATTGTAGGCGGATAGCAATGGCAATGTCATCCCTGACGAAGCATTAAAACAAGTAAAGTTAGCCTTGATCATTGAAGACGAGAAGATATGGAATGGGGTTCAAAATGAATGCGGCAAAGGTAACTTACTAAAAAATATGAGTTATTTAAAGTTATGCAACAGAAGTACAGGGACATCATTTTATTTTTACTTGCATTTTTATTGTATCTGCATTTCTGAATGTACTTCACTCTCACCCCTTCACTAATGTCCTTGCTCCCGTCAGACACACAAACTTACGGCCGCTGTTGCATTCGAAGTCTTCAAGCAGTGAAGTAAACACTGCAGTGTATAGTGTGTTTCATAAATATGGTTGCGTTTTCTATAGAAGAAAGAACCTATATTAATAATATCGTACTAAAAAATTATATTCAAGAAACGATAAATTCAATTTCAGAGAATATGCTTCAAAATGTTTTTAATAATATGCGTACTGAATTGAAGCCTGCATTGTAATGAACGGCAACCATTTTCAGCAACTTGTTTAAAAATTCAGTTCAGCTTTTTTTGAATTGAGGTGGCTAGAAGCAAAGGAATGCTAGTGACATTTGTAATAACATGAGTTAAGTGCATCCAGTGTAAGCTAAAGTATCTCAAATTTAAGTGGCAAAGGGATATTTTAATCGCATCACACATTAAAATTTAAATAAAAATTTCACCGATTTTACAAAAGCTTAAATATTTAAACCCCATTTTCTCAAAAGTAACTTAAGTGCACTTACAGCCCTTTACTTATGTCCCCCTCAATTTAAATGCACTCTCTATATTGTATGTTAACACCAATAATTAGTATGCTAAATAAAGTAGACATTACATAACGAACATAGTCGCCTGAAAAGTTGAGTTTTTTGAAAAAAAAAATGTTACTACTCTACTGTATTTTAATAAATTCCGTAAAAGTGATGATCAAACTGAAAATCGTAATATCGTATTTCCCTACAACATAAATGGATACACTACTTTTCTCTCCTCCTATACCTAGTAAAATGATTTGTTTACATATTGCACTAGTAACATCAAACTCCTGCAATGGAAGGGGGCAACAGTGTTTCCGAGTATAGCCAGGTTAATGTTAAAAATGTTGGTAAAAATAAAGTGATGTCCCTGTACAAAGTTAACGTTATTCATAGCAGAAAAAGAAGTTCGTGATTATGTTTCCAGGAGCTGGAAGTCTGAAATATGATATTGGGTATGTGAACCTTGAGTTGCAATGAATGCCTGGAAACTTTCTTCTGAAGTCATTTCCTGATATCCATCAAACATATATTGTTTGTATTAAACTATCTTGTTCGAAATATCTAAAAAATAACTCCCTGAAAAACACGCTTTCAAACGTTTAATATACAACAGTTTTTATCTCGGAAAGAAAGCAAAAACGAGCAAAACTGTACTAAACTTTTTACTTCAAAATATCTGAAAGAATAACCCCCTGAAAAAACCGCTATGAAATGTTTTATTCAAACAATTTTTATCTCGGAAAGGAAGCAAAAACGAGCAAAATTGTATTAAACGGTTTTGTTCGAAATATCTCACAGAATAACCGCCTGAAATTAATGACAATACTTACCGTTGACTCTGTATGTCATGGCGGCCCTTGATATTCCTGTGTTCGGTACCCCCTTCGTCAGTATCCTTTCCTTCCTATCTCTATCACTATCTGTACATCTTAATAAATACTTAGTTTAGTAATAAAACTTAATACAAGATATACCCCTTGTCATTTGCCTTCACCGCACCTGAAGTTTTATAGTTCCTTCCTTATCATCTGTATTCTTATATTTTCATACTTACGTCTTTATTATCTATCATCCCGAAAGAGTTCTTCCACTATTACAGACAGTTCAATACAATCCCATAAATTAATTTTTTTAATTCCTCTGTCCCTCTCAGTTCATCATAACTACACTCTCTTAATACTTCTCTTGCACAACTTGTCCAGTCTACCTATTAATGCCATTTCATTCTTATTCTTCTAGATCATCTTTTGTCCCCTCAAAATATCCCTCGTTTTTCTTCCTCTTTTACTGTAACATCACTATATTAGAATATTCGATTTGATATCCAGTTTCTCTTTAGTTCCTGTTATTTTTTTAATACATTTCCACAAGCTATGTTCAGTTAGATATAGTCATACTGTCCTAGCCTACGCTTTTCCCTATCTCTTCAAATGTACAGTGTGTCCACATGAGACCTTTACAATTTCAGGAGTAAATAATTTATTTAGACACGATATCTGAACGCGGTTTTCTGCATGTTAATCAGAAACTGTCAAAGTTGTTATGGGATTTTTTTTTTTTTGGATTGTTGAAAATGCGTTTTCTGTTTTTGGTTGCAGGTGTGAATTTTGGTGAAATCAGAAATTGAAAGAGGTATAGATACCTCATAAGATGGTAGAATGTACCCATGTATCCTGGTTTATAGAGACACGATCAGTAAGCTCTGTAAGTCCATTCTCAGGGAACTGAACTTGGCGCGTTCGACTGTCCACAAAGTCCTTTACAAGAATCTGGGGCTGTTTGCGAACAAAGTTGAGCCAGAGCAAGCTCTTCAGCCAGATGATCGTCCACGCAGCACAGCATTTCCTGTTGATATTCTGGCTAGAATTGATGCCGAGGAAGGTTTTCTTGCACATGTCCAATGCCCTCCACACTTGTGCTTTTCCACCCACTGCCTTCTGCCCCAACACACTCCCACTCTCTATAAATTTTCGGTGTCACGCCCGAATTATTGTCCGTGATGACGGTTTTGTTGCATATTGGGTCCGGACGTGAATCTGATCGTTTCTCGATAAACCAGGATACACATTGTGCCATGTCCTGAGGTGTCCACATCTTCCATTGTCATATTTCAGATTTCACCAAAATTTACAATCCAATACACTCATTTTAACAATCCAACAAAATTCCCATAAAACTTTGTCAGTTCCTGAAAACCACATTCAGATATCTTGTCTCAATAATTATTTGTTACTTACACCTAAAGTTGTAAATGTTTTATGTTGACACCCTGTATATCATTGCATATATTTTGCTATACAATGTACAGGGACATCATTTTATTTTACTAACATTTCTAATATTAACCTGGCTATACCTTTGGATCAACGATTAAGAACCGGAAACACCGTTTGCTACCCCCTCCCACGACTGGAGTTCGATGATACTGGAGTAATATACAAACAAATCACTTTACTAGGTATAGGAGGGAAGAAAAGAAGTTCACCCATTTACGTAAACTAGGAAATATCGCGATTTTGAGTTTGATTAGGTTTTTGTACAGTACTGTATTAACAATGCGTGTTTTTACTCACAAACTGAGCTTTCCATGCGGACGTATTCATTATCCAGTGTATATTATGCTGTCTACAACACATTAGCGTACAATATAGAGGATGAAGTTAAATTGAAAAATAATCATAATATATTTATTTAAACACATTTTTCAAAATGGTGGCCGTTCATTTCAATACAGTCTTCAGTTCTTTTGTGCATATTATCGCACTATAGACAATTGTACGTAATTCCAATTACCAGGTTCGTACTTCGTATCAGTAACTCATGTTGAAATAATTCTCTACCTACTCTATAAAAGAGACCTTACGTACTGTAAATTCAATTTTCACTTCTGTCCGGTCCGAAAAGATAAAATTACTCAGACATGCTATGTATTGTCCGTCCAAGTAGCAGCGTCGTAGAAAGGGAGGAAATCACGTGACAGTTAATTAGCTAACGAGGCCCTTTTATTTAAGTTATTTTAAACAATTGCATGGGTGAATATTACGTAGACGTCCAATTCCTAACAGAAATTAATGTTCTCAGAAAATAGCTAAGACAACCCAGCCACTAGCATTTACAGAGAGGAAACCGGGATGCGATGTAGGCAAATGGAAAATGATTCAATATTGAAAGCTCTTTAGTCACTGGAAAACGCGAACATATTTTTGGAACGTTGTGTTTACTATGACCGTAAGGCTACTATGACGGTATTTGCGGTGTTGGATCTGTGTGAAGGACGGTTGAACTTCATTAGTAGAAGGGGTGGAAGTGAAGTACATTAAAAAACTCAGGTACAATAAAAATTGAGGTAAAAATAAAATGATGTCCCTGTACAAAGCCGTCTCTAATTGTGAAATTGATATGACAAACTTCTGTAATGTTCTAGAAATGTTTATTATATTCAATTCAATTAACTCATAAGAGTCTGAAGGGTGTTCCTCTAAGTGATGATAAACTGTTACTGCATTTTATCGTATGAGTATGATCAAACTAATTACTATTCTAACAAAAATGAACACTTGATTATTATTAGAGAGTCTCGAACATTCTTGGTCCGCTAAATGGCTAACGTCATGTTGACGTCAATAGTGACGTATGTTCACGTTCGTAAAACATCGGAAAGAATCTTAAGGGATCTGTGCACATAAGGCTCTATTATAGATATTTCCAGCTCCTTTAAATATTTATCATGTCGTAGCTTGTATGATTGTCAATCAGTCGCGCTGGACGTTTTTTTAATTGATAGCTAAATGTCTAAGGAAAGCATAGGACCAAATTCGAAATGAAAATCCTTTTTTTGAAAAGTGAGGAAAAAACACTAACTTCGATGTTACCAGTTCAGAACAGAGATTTATACCTTCAAAAGTTGGTAAGCGGCAAACTTTTTTATTTTTAACTTTAGATGGGGGTCAAATGGAGAGGAATGTTGAGAAAGGGTGGAAATTATTTTTAAAAGTGCTCACTACTCAAAATCTTTACTAGATTCCGAGTTGCGATGAGTTAAAAAAGGAGCATTTTCGCTTTGGCGGAGTACTCACGACTCAACTTTTTGTCTGTTGGAATCTCAACGGAAAATTCTTTTCTGAGCCTTCTTGTACTTCTCATTGAATAATTTATTCATCTTGAGCGGTTCTAAGTAGATGGACATCGTCCACAGTGGTAAATCTCAAACGAGATGCCATGTTTTAGCACCGAATTAGGCCTACGGTAAACTTCGTCCACGTCCACGTTATCTGGCTAGAGCTGGCGGGTCCACTATTGAAATAACGTGAGGTGAATGGCTCTGATTGGCTCTTTCATCAATGACGTCAACATAGCGTTAACGTTTAGGGTACCAGTAATGTGCGAAAACTCTGCATTGGTCGATCACAGAAATTAATGTCAGTAATATGTCAGTAAAAACAGGCACCGAGCAGAATACCGTGTGCAACAGACAAAGCAACCAGTACCTCGACTGCGCGATAGACTTCATTGAAATGGTGAGTAAACATTTGCATGCATAATTCGTTTACAGAATGATAGTTACAGTTAATCTTTTAGTACTTTGATTTTTATTGTATTTGTAAATTTAATATTAATTGTAATTATAATTCTAATTTATTCTTAATATTGTAGTTGTAATTCCCTGGTAAGGGGAAGAGAAGGCCTCATGGCCTTATCTCTATAAGATTAAATAAATAAATAAATAAATAAATAAATAAATAAATAAATAAATAAGTAAATAAATAAATAAGTAAATAAATAAATAACTAAGTAAATAAATAAATAACTAAATAAATAACTAACTAAATAAATAAATAACTAAATAAATAACTAAATAAATAAATAAATAGCTAAATAAATAAATAAATAAATACATAATTAAATACATAACTAAATAAATAAATAAATAACTAAATAAATAAATAAATAAATAACTAAATAAATAAATAAATAACAGCATTGCGCATTCAAATGTTTCTAGAGGGGAGTGTGTTTGTTGGAGGTATATAGTATGTTTTTAGGAGGGAAATATGTAGCCAATGTTACTAAAATTGAACATACGTTTAAAACTTAAGAAGCGATGTAATGTACATTAAGTTGTTATTCCAGTGAATGTCTCTAGTTGAACAAGTCAAGTAGCCTGTCCTCATTTTCTGTTAGTTCGTTTAATTTCGTTTATCTATAACTTAAAAGCAGATAATGTTCGACATACACTAACTAAATGTATTTCAATTTTTACAGTATTGCCCGGCAGATAAACAGATCAAAGGTAAGAAACAAAATACAGCACTTGTATGTGTGCAACACTGTAGGTACTGTATTTTAAATTTTAGCGTAACACACAGTGAACGATTACAAAATAATATAATTTCTGAAGGAAAAATAAGTACTTGTATCAAAAGAAGAAGAAGAAGTACAATTTTTGTGTAATTTCAGTTATACTGTTGCAAGCACCAAACCCTGCACAACCTCAGTATAAATGTCTCAGTTGACGACGTTCCTAAAACCTCAAATCTCAGTGATATTGACATCATTAAACTCCTTGCTGAATTCTAGAGGTTTCTGTTAGAAGTTATCACAACAGTAGATAGCGAGAGTCGCTATCAATTTTCAGCAATCAATAAAATTTTGTCTCTCTTTTGTTGGTAAATTATTTCTTCTATCTGTTATAAAACGACTACAAGCCAGAAAATATCTTCTCAAAGAGTAAAAGAAAAGCAAGGCAAGAAAGGAAATTTACTTATTAATGGTGAGGCAACTAATTTAACTATGGCAACACTGTAGCCTACTACGTGCAACGATAAAACTTCAGCATAATTGTGGAACAGAAATACGCAAAAGAAATTGAAATAAAGCCAGTAAAGATTAACTGATGTTTGATTCAAAACTCTCGAAGTTAAAGGAACAAGATGTGACTTAATAATGCAATAGAGGTAAAAATGCTATCGGCCAATCCTAGCAACTGGGAATTCCAATGAAAAAGTCTTTTTCAGAAATATTTGTTTATTATTACCGTAAATCATAGGTATGGCCTTAGCTCTGCCAGATTAAATTAATTAATTAATTTAATTAAATTAAAATAAACTGACAATTTAAGAAAATAATTCTAATAAAATACTTAAATAATAATAAAATTAATAAATCATAGATATACTTAAATATAAATATTTTAATGTTTTATTTTCAAAAGGAAAAAATTTTATTGATGTTGAATATAAGTGATCTTGTCTAGGTAATGGGTACTTTTGTTTCCCTACTTACTCATAGAGAGATCAGCTGTTAATGTTTGTTTTTCAAGAAGCTATTGTTGAAGAAATATTTCGAGAGTCTGCACTGTTAATTCCAGAGCTCCAGGATCAACGAAATTTTACTCTATACTATATTTATATGTCATTTGTTTCAAGTAGTTTGAGTTAATAACAATTAGCAATCTTACAGTTCAAGTCAATATTTTGACTTAGAAATGTCACAGTTGTTTTGAAACTGGAAATGAAGGATATTAACGAATCTGTAACATCCGTGACATGGAGGAAACAGCTATGAAATATTTACCGATTATGAATTTGAGACTTATGAGATTTGTACAGCTTTCACATGGATACTATGAGAATGTATCTCTTTTTGCTTGAGACAGAGACCTGAGTTTTACACTTTTTGTTAATAAGGTGTGAAGTGAGTTCACAAATCTTGTAACATCCGTGACGGAACCTTTTCTTTATTTTATGGAATAATAATAAATTGGGTTCAACAATTTTATTTCTGTAAAATGATAGAGATCTTCTAATTGATTCTAATAATAAAAGTTGACAAAAGCAATTTCATTTTCAATATATTGAGTTTGGAAATAGCAAAAATGTAACATCCGTGACAACTGAAATAGCTGTATGGTCAGTTAAATTCTGTACAAGTGCAACATCAGTCATAACCTCGAAAAACTGTGTAAAACGTATCTAGTAAAACGTGAAATAAACGAATACTAAAAGTGAATGATAGGCAATTTAAAATAAAGGAGAAATGAAGTCGAAACAAATACTAAGATCGTGTCTCAAAGCTACATTTACAGCTAAATAGCAGGATGTAACACTGTTAATGCCTGTTTTCATTTTTTTAATACTATAAAATTTCAGGTCATTATCTTTTCCACATACGTCGATTATTGATAGCAAAACGTAATTTTCATGTAGCCTATATATCTTTCGAACATCTTTTAAACTTCTACATCTTTCTACGTTTCTTTTTTAGGGTCTGAGGAAATTACCACTCAATTCATAAACCTGAGAATCAAGTTTCAGGATCTGTTCGCTAGGAAACTGTTCACAATCGCAGAACTAAAATGTCTAAATAATAACAGCTGATAACTGAAGATGAAACTGCATTAATTCTTAATTTAGTGCTATACTGTAATGTCATAAAGTATATGATTACGTCTCGTGACGAGAATGTTGTACGAAATGGAAATATAAAAATTGGAAATGTATCTTTTGAAGAGGTGGAGAAGTTCAAATATCTTGGAGCAACAGTAACAAAATATATAAATGATACTCGGGAGGAAATTAAATATAGAATAAATATGGGAAATGCCTGTTATTATTCGGTTGAGAAGCTTTTATCACCCAATCTGCTGTCAAAAAATGTGAAAGTTAGGATTTATAAAACAGTTATATTACCGGTTGTTCTGTATGGTTGTGAAACTTGGACTCTCACTTTGAGAGAGGAACACAGGTTAAAGGTGTTTGAGAATAAGGTGCTTAGGAAAATATTTGGGGCTAAGAGGGATTAAGTTACAGGAGAATGGAGAAAGTTACAAACACAGAACTGCACGCATTGTATTGTTCACATGAAATAATTAGGAACATTAAATCCAGACATTTGAGATGGGCAGGACATGTAGCATGTATGGGCGAATCCAGAAATGTGCATATAGAGTGTTAGTTGGGAAGCCGGAGGGAAAAAGACCTTTAGGGAGGTCGAGACGTAGATAGGAAGATAATATTAAAATGGATTTGAGGGAGGTGGGGTATGATGATAGAGACTGGATTAATCTTGCTCAGGATAGGGACCAATGGCGGGCTTATGTGAGGGCGGCAATGAATCTCCGGATTCCTTAAAAGCCAGTAAGTAAGTAAGTACTGTAATGTCATGGCTTTTATAAAAAATACTCTGTGAATAGGCCAACATTCCAGCATACATGTCCAAAGATATCTAGTGTGTGGTATACAAGTTAGCTAGTTGCTAGTCACTACCACTTTGGTACACTTAGCTTTGGGACACGGCCTAAGTATAAGACGTGATATGGATAAACTTGTTTTGGCACGATACTCCTATCGAAACTGGTCCTACACCATGATTAAGGAAATGTATTGTCGTTACTAATTTCAAGTAAAAATATAAATATAATATTTAGTCTTTCATGATTACAAATTATTTATAATAAAGGAACGTTCCCAAATTACCATGTTTAACGTCGCACATGGTTAAATATCACAAAGAAATACTAGCACTGAACACAAAATGTAGCTATTTGTGTCACTATTGAAACACTCGTCTTTGATACGACCCTCCGTAATTTTTTTTTTCTGACGTGGAGACCAAATGTAAACATACTACGTTCTACTTCTTCCATCACAGTACTCGGTTACTCTTTGACGTAAGAAGTCTGTCTCTATGGCAACGTAAGATGTGACGCTTCTCACTTGTTCCTCTTAAAACAACTAGAAATGTCATGCAGACACTAATGGAAAGAACATTTACGCTCTTTATAAAAACTTCTATCACCTTACATTTGTATTGAAGGAACCCGTATTGGTCACTTTTTATTACTGCTAAATATTCTTTGTTTCAGACCCAAATTGCGATGACCTGAGAGTGGCACTTCGGAAGAAATACAACGTGGAATAGACTCCTAACGAAGGTGCAATGATGTAACCTGCATAAGTGACAACATCCATGCCAAGAAATATTTACGTCATTTATATTAAGGCAAAGGTTTTGTAATTACCTTGTAAATTGTCTGTCTGAACTTCATTAAATATCTTAATTCTAAAATAATAACATTTCAAATTTTGTCATAATTATCACAAAAGTTCTTAAGGATTCACGGAAGTTTAGATACTGTAAAAATAAACTAAATAAGGTATCTTGGTTAGGATATAATTTGAATTTCATATAGGGTTGCCAGAGTTTCAGAATACAAATAAGAAACAGTTGCAAGATTTAACTCTAGAAAATTACGAAGAACTTCTAAGACACAGAGAGAGAGAGAGAGTTCTGTGAGCTTCATCTCAGACCATATACTAGCACCACAGTCTAGTATATACAGTCGCGAAGCTCAATACGTAGTAAATATGCAAACATTAGATAGTTGCTCACCACTAGGATCGCTAATATCGCCTGATTACAGGCAATGCAAAATAGAACCGTCACAGTCTACTGTTTCTAGCACCCTCAAAACTCAAGCTTCGTGACTGTATATAGTAGACTGTGCTAGCACCTTAAAGGACAGTACATTCATAAGTGTTCTGACCAAGGGCAGGTCTTTCACTGCAAACCCAGAATTCTCCAATCTTTCCTATTTTCTGTCTTCCTTTTCGTTTCCTCACATGATCCAAATATCTTAATGTCGTCTATCATCTGACATCATCTTCTACCTCGAACTCTTCTCCCGTTCACCATTCCTTCTAACGCATCTTTCAGTAGGCAGTTTCTCCTCAGCCAGTGACCCAACCAATTCCTTTTTCTCTGTCTGATCACTTTCAGCATCATTCTTTCTTCACCCACTCTTTCCAACACAGCTTCGTTTCTTATTCTGTCTGTCCACTTCACACGTTTAATTCTTGTCCATATCCACATTTCAAATGATTCTATTTGCTTCTATTCACTTCGTTGTAATGTCCATTTTCTGTCCCATACAATACCACACTCCACACAAAGCACTTCATTAGTCTCTTCCTTATTTCTTTTAAATTTATGTTAGAGAAATGAATCTGTAAGAATTACAATAACAGAAATAAGAGTACTCTATATTAATTTGTAATTGTTTAATTCATTACTCCACGACGCTTTATCTACTGCTATGGCTATCTAGCGTCTGAATGTGATGAAGGTGGTAATGCCAACAAAATGAGTCCAGAGTCCAACGCTGCAAGTTACCCAGCATTTGCTCTTACTGGGTTGAGAGAAAACCCCGGAAATAAATCTCCTCTAAATAACTTTCCTAAACAGGATTTGAACCCGGGTCCGCTCGTTTCGCGGTCACGCATCCTAACCGTTACTCATGTTACGGTACTATGTCATTATTATTAATAGTTGCAATGATAATAATGTTCAGCAAGTCTGGCGACTGATGTTAGCTATTAGAGATGCCGGCGTGCTGTAATCTTGTCGTGCTGGCATTTTTTTAAGGTACCGGTGGTTTTTATTCTCTATTTTTAGGTCTGTGTGTCCAGATATTTCACGTCCCATAGCACAGACACACGTGTAGTGTAATTTTATGGAATTTATAGTAGTCAAGTTGAATGGTCTTTATATGTTAAGTATATTGTAATCTCTGAATTAAACTAACCTCATTTTGTTTATTTTGGTACATGCAAGTCATGTGTTCTTCAGGCATAATACTACTGGGCCTACTAAATAAATGTTTAGAGGAATTCTTGTGCATACGCTTAAACTGACAATTGTTATTTGAGAAGCACTTATTTCAAAATATAGATAAAAGCAGCTTCACTCGTAAATATGACATGTTGAGTCGACCACTCCACTCATTCTCGCGCACCTGTCCACTTGCTTTCTGCCCTAGTGCCCCCAGAGCCAGTTCGAGGCTGCTTCCTTCGACACACCTGTATAGGCTATAAATCAAGATATTTAAATAAATAAGTTATTTATATTATCCTTCTTATAACGCATTATTAAACAAACAATAATTATATAATTTTCTCCATATTTTTCACAATCTAAATGATTGCCTATAATTATGTAGATAGGAAAACAATATTCTACGGGTAATGACACAACTCTGAGTGTACTTCATTGTAACCATGTTCTTTTTTAGTTTATTATTTAACGACAGTATCAAATGTCTGCTATTATTCTGTTCAGAAGATTTGTCATAGAATCTGTCTAAAAAAACAAAACTGAAAGTTACAATTTATAAAACAGTTATATTACCGATTGTTCTGTATGGCTGTGAAACTTGGACTCTCACTTTGAGAGAGGAACAGAGATAGAGAGTTTTTGAGAATAAGGTTCTTAGGAAAATATTTGGGGCTAAGAGGGATTAAGTTACAGGAGAATGGAGAAAGTTACACAACGCAGAGCTGCAGGCATTGCATCTTTCACCTGACATAATTAGGAACATAAAATCCTAACGTTTGAGATGGGCAGGGCATGTAGCATGTATGGGCGAATCCAGAAATGCATATATAGAATGTTAGTTGGGAGGCCGGAGGGGAAAAGACCTTTGGGGAGGCCGAGACGTAGATGGGAAGATAATATTAAAATGGATTTGAGGGAGGTGGGATATGATGGTAGAGACTGGATTAATCTTGCTCAGGATAGGGACCAATGGCGGGCTTATGTGAGGGCGGCAATGAACCTCCGGGTTCCTTAAAAGCCAGTAAGTAAGTAAGTATGTAGGTAAGTATATTATCATTCTTATAATGCATTACTATACAAACATCAAATATATAATTTTTCTCCATATTTTGCACAATCTAAATGATTGCCTATAATTATGTAGATAGGAAAACAATATTCTACGCGTAATGACGAAACCCTGAGTGTACTTCATTGTAACCATGTTCTGCTTTAGTTTATTATTTAACGACAGTATCAAATGTCTGCTATTACTCTGTTCAGAAGCTTTGTCATAGAGTGTGTTTAAAAAACAAAACTGAAAGTTACAATTTATAAAACAGTTATATTACCGGTTGTTCTGTATGCTTGTGAAACTTGGACTCTCACTTTGAGAGAGTAACAGAGATTAAGGCTGTTCGAGAATAAGATGTTTACAAGAATATTTCGGGCTAAGAGGGAAGAAGTTACAGGAAAATGTAGAAAGTTACACAACACAGAACTGCACGCATTGTATTCTTCACCTGACATAATTAGGAACATTAGATCCAGACGTTTGAGATGGGCAGGGCATGTAGCACGTATTGGCGAATCCAGAAATGCATAAAGAGTGTTAGTTGAGAGACCTGATGTAAAAAGACCTTAGGGGAGGCCGAGACGTAGATGGGAGGATAATATTAACATGGACTTCAGGTGGGATATGATAGTAGGGACTGGATTAATCTTGGTCAGGATAGGGACCGATGGCGGGTTTATGTGAGGGCGGCAATGAACCTCCGAGTTCTTTAAAAGCCAGTAAGTAAGTATCAACTACTTGATTATTTAACTTCGATCGGATTGGTTATAGCAAGATGTTATTGGCGAGATGAGACTGAGGATTCGCCATAGATTACCTGACATTTGCCTTCGATACTCTATGGTGAGTTTACTCTGTTACCATTCGCAGAGAGCAAGTGCTCGGATCCCTTCTCTTGCGAGGACTGCGGCGTCCCTCTCTCCACTGGCTGCCCTGACTTATAGCATACCTGCCCTGCTGTGTTCTTTTGTGTTTCTTGCCCTCCTTATGTGTTAGCTATTAGGTTGTCCATTTTTTACTTTCCCCTACAAATTCTTTATGTTCCTTCATATAGAATGGCGAAAATAGGAGTAAGACAAATGGCCAACAGGCTTGCAGCTCACATAGACTTTTCGTCTGAGCTACAAATTGCCTTACAAGGATGAGTTTTCGCGTATCTTTTAAATGTTCCTCCATCCATTCCAAAATTAATTCATTTATTCATGTTGCGAAACGTTGATGTATCTACATCCTGGTACGGAGCTAAAAATAAAAAAATTCTCACCGCATGTGACACTTTGCTAGGAACTGTGTATATTAGAAAAAAAAATAGTACGCAGTATAAAAATTATTCGTGGAGGAAGGCCATGCATGATGCTATTATTTCCTTGTTGCTAAGTTACCAGTCTCTAAATTTAATTAGCAGGGCTCGGATAATTATATAATTACATGTGTTTTTACTATTAACATTAAGATGCGAGATTTCTGATATGTTGGAGTTTCATGCCAATTAGAGTCTAAAAACGTAAACTTTAATGTTCATATATTTACACATTTTGCTTATAAGTACATATTCTCACATATTTTACACATAAGTAGGTATTTTTACATATTTATTAACATTTCCATGCTTAGTTGCAATTTTATTGAAATTCATAAAATATCCTGGAAGTGTACGCCCTTGCGTGACACGGTCAAAAAGGTCACCTGTTTTGAATCTCACTGCCCGTCCGTCGGTCACGCGATGTTCATCTTGGCACTGCGTGTCCGTCGGTCGCGTAATGCGCAATTTCTCACCGCGCACACTGTGCAATTTTCTTAATCTAGCTGGACAAAATTAATAACTTCTCTCACATTGAACAGATTTCCATGAAACTTTATCCAGAACTTCATTGTAACGTATTTGATTTCAGGACAAACTCTGACTACGCAAATCAAACTTTCAGGTATAACTCCCTGTAAAGTTGATTTAAATAATTTCGAGAAAAATGGTTCCGGGGCCGGGCATCGAACCCGGGACGTTTGGTTTAACGAATCAATGCTCTACCAACTGACCTACCCGGGAACTCTACCCGACACCGATCCAATTTTTCCCTCTATATCCACAGACCTCAACGTGGGCTGACAACCGTCAAGCAACCAACATTGAGTGCACACTAACTCTGTGTGTCTTAAATTGTGGTTTTCTGTTAACGAACAGTGACGAGTATTATGCAAACTCCCTGTAAAGTTGATTTGAATAATTTCGAGGGAAAAATTGTTCCGGGGCCGGGCATCGAACCCGGGACCTATGGTTTAACGTACCTACGCTCTACCAACTGAGCTACCCGAGAACTCTACCAGACACCGATCCAATTTTTCCCTCTATATCCACAGACCTCAAACTGGGCTGACAACCGTCGAGCAATCAACATTGAGTGCACACTAACTCTGTGTGACTTAAATTGTGGTTTTCTGTTAACGAACAGTGACGTGTATTATGCAAAATCAAGATTTCAGGTATAACTCCCTGTAAAGTTGATTTGAATAATTTCGAGGGAATAATTGTTCCGGGCCCGGCATCGAACCCGGGACCTTTGGTTTAACGTACCAACGCTCTACCAACTGATCGGTGATGTCTGGTAGAGTTCTCGGGTAGCTCAGTTGGTAGAGCGTTGGTACGTTAAACCAAAGGTCCCGGGTTCGATGCCCGGCCCGGAACAATTTTCCCTCGAAATTATTCAAACTCTGATTACGTTTGTGTAAGGTAAACTACCCCTTTATAGGGAATGAATTTACACAAAATTATTTTCTTTTCTATCTAACATATTTTATAAAACTTTTTGCAGAAATTTAAGGTAGCATATTTTATTTGTGTACAAACTTTTATTACATTTGCCTAAGGAGAACTACACATTTCTAGAGGATGAATTTACACAAAATTAATAATATTTCTCCTATCTAACATATTTTCATGAAAATTTATGCAGAACTTACAGGTAGCGTATTCGATTAGTGTAACAACACTCTGAGAACATACTTTTATACAAGAAAAATTCTCTCTTGTAGGGGTTCAATTAAACAAAATTAGTAACTATCAATGCAAATGAATATATAAAAAAAATGTTATAAAATATGTAGACTTACCTTATCCTGTTTAATTAATGGTATATGTTATGAATTGTTGAAATGTATCCACATTTATGTCAAATCTTACTTACATACTTACTTACTGGCTTTTAAGGAACCCGCAGGTTCATTGCCGCCCTCACATAATTCCGCCATTGGTCCCTATCCTGAGCAAGATTAATCCAGTCTCTATCATCATATCCCACCTCCCTCAAATCCATTTTAATATTGTCTTCCCATCTACGTCTCGGCCTCCCCAAAGGTCTTTTTCCCTTCGGTCTCCCAACTAACACTCTATATGCATTTCTCATTCGCCCATACGTGCTACATGCCCTGCCCATCTCAAACGTCTGGATTTAATGTTCCTAATTATGTCAGGTGAAGAATACAATGCGTGCAGTTCTGCGTTGTGTAACTTTCTCCATTCTCCTGTAACTTCATCCCTCTTAGCCCCAAATATTTTCCTAAACACCTTATTCTCAAACACCCTTAACCCATGTTCCTCTCTCAAAGTGGGAGTCCAAGTTTCATAACCATACAGAACAACCGGTAATATAACTGTTTTATAAATTCTAACTTTCAGATTTTTTGACAGCAGACTGGATGATAAAAGATTGACAGCACACAGCAGTTAGCATTTTGTAACTTAAGTCAGAGTTTTTGGAGAAAAATATATAAATGTCCTTCATATCAAATACAAGCCGTATTGCGGACTCTATTTTAGTAATTTAGCTAAATTACACAGTATGCTGAAGCACATACCTGAATTTATAAATTTCATATGGAATAAGAAAACAAAACACAATTTATCACCCCTTAATGCGACTTTCAACAAAGCGCTCTCTATCGCGGCTGAGGAGTGTGGATTCAACACTCTGCAGATAACAATGTTTACGCTGCTGTAAAACAAATAAATATTCACTAGAAATCCCTTGTAGTGTCTTCATAAAATCCTTCGTTCATTCAGGGACACATATTCATAAAAATATATAGTGAAATCAACACGTCTAAAAATGAATTTTGTCCAGTTAGATTAAGAAAATTGCATACTGTATATGCTGTGTGTCCAAGCCATGCCATGTCATCGAGTGAAGCGCCAGTTAGCCAGCGTGTGTAGATTGAACAATAACTTTGTGTTGTGTGACCTCAGAATTTAATTTTTCTTTAATTCAAGATAAATATTGTACTAAAAGATGCTGAAGGAGAAAAGCACAATTTTTCCACAGATGGAAAGGTACTTTTTTGCATGGTTTGTGAGCAGAATGTGCCCTGTTCTCAACGTTTTCAAGTCCTGTAACACTCATTCACATCACGTCATCGGACCCTTGCTTCGAAGACATCTCAAAAAACGTTGTTACTCACTGAATCTCAAGCTCAGAAACACCCAGGATCTCAGAAATCTCAGTTTGCAAGTGATATGTGCCATGCTATGGTTTTTGTTGACATCCCTATTTGGAAATTTAAAAAACCCAGGGCTGTGAGAGTTTGAGAAATACGCACGTGAAACTGTGCCAGATGAATCTATAATCAGAAAGAACTATGTACCTGACTTATGTATGTATTATTTAATTCAATGCAGTGGAATTTGACTGATTTATATAATAATAATAATTTATTTAATCTGACAGGATTAAGGCCATAAGGCCTTCTCTTCCATCCTACCACTTAGCACATATAAATACAAAAAAGAAATACAAACACTGGTGAAAATAATACAAATTTAGTTAAAGCCCTGTAGAGGGTCAACAGAGTCAAAAGTACATTATAGAGCTCTCATCGAGCTAATACAACGAAAAGAAAGAAAACAGAGATAGCAATGATGATATTGCTAACTGACAACAACAACAACAATAATAATAATGATAATAATAATAATAATAATAATAAATACATTACATATTAATTGTCAATTTTACAACAGCATAGTTACAATATTTACTATATGTCATGGGTTAAGCCGAAGTTGCGCAACCTGACAGGTGTTCAACAAGCAATTCCATCAACTAGAATGTGATTTTTTAATTTAATTTTGAATTTTGATATTGTCCGACAGTCTCTGACGTGGTCAGGGAGAGAATTCCAGAGGCGTGGAATAGATATGCTGAAAGATGATGAGTAGAAGGATGTTCTGTGCAGAGGAATAGAGAGAAGGTACATGTTCCGGGTTCGAGGTAGTGAAAGGTAAACGAAACGAGATGCTAGGTAAGAGGGTGTGGAGGTGTGGATGATTTTAAATAGTAATAAGAGAGAGTTGAAGAATCTTCTTTCTTTAAGTGGACTCCCAAGACAACAATTCTAGTGACGGTGTTACATGATCGAATTTTCTAATGTTACAAACGAAACGAACGCAGATATTGTGAACACGCTGTAGTCTGTGGGCAAGATCAGTATTTAGATTCGTGAATAAAGAATCGCAATAATCGAAGTGGGGCATCACTAAAGTTTGGATCAGGTTCTTTTTAAGGCTGAGAGGTAAAACATTGGTTAAGTGTTTGAGGGAATGAATTATGGAAAAAGTTTTCTTACATATGTAGGTCACTTGACTTTGAAAATTTAAATTTGAATCTAAATATACCCCTAAATTTTTTACTGTCTTACTATATGTAATTGTAGCATTATTTATTTTTGTATTTGATACAGTGGCTAGATCTATTTTGTTTAATGCTCGTTGGTGGCCCATTATTATAGGTTGTATACGGAAACAATCAACTCTATTCGTTTGGAAATTGGTGCTGATAATCCCATTTGGGCCTCAATTGACGAGACAGCTGATGTACAGGGAAGGCATATTGGAAATGTTACAGTGGGCGTGTTGAAAGATAATGAAGCCAGTAAGTCTGTGTTGTTAACTTGTGAGGTGTTACTAAAATGCAATCATCAAAATATTGCTTAATTTTTTAATTAATCAATGAGACTTCTGTGTCCGGATGGGTGAAACACAGCAATGTCTTCGTTCTTAAAAATTATATTGCCCACATCCAGTGCAATTTTTCGTATTCATGCATTGCCATTAAATCTTTGGCGACATCATCTTCCAAAGTCTCAGACAGCCTTGATGTTATTCATTCTGTAGTCACTTCTCTGGAAAGTCTACAAGGACCGGTTGTAGCTGCAGTGAATGATAAGCTCTATTCCAGTTTGAAGAAAAACCCAGGATTCAAAACAATCAGTGCTAAGTGAAGGTAGTACTGAAGTCTTTGAAATTGAGATTTGTGGAAGTTTCAATGAGCACCCATTACTTCATGAGAAGTTGAACGATCATTTAGTGAGTACAAAGCCATGTTACGCGATAAAAGGAGAAGTTTTCTACTTGACAATTTGAAACATATGTTTGTTCCTTATTTTATGGGGATCGTAATTTGAAAAATTAACAGCAATATGTAATATTAAATTTTTTAGTTATTTACATACATCTCCAGATTATTATACAGGGATATCATTTTATTTTTACTTCAATTTTTATTGTACCTGAGTTTTTGAATGTACTTCACTCCCACCCCTTCTACTAATGAAGTTCAACCGTCCTGCACACAGATCCAAGACCGCATATACAGTCATAGTAGCCTTATGATCATAGTAACAGTACGTTCCAAAAATATTTTCGCGTTTTCCAGTGACGAAAGAGCTTTCAACTTTGAATCATTTTCGCACAGGTACTGTCGTACATTTGCCTACGTCGTATCCCGGTTTCCCCCACCTGCTTTTATTTGCCAGCTAGTGGCTGGGCTGTCTTAGCTCTTTTCTGAGAACTTTAATTTCTGTTATGAATTGGACATCTACGTAATATTATACAGCTGTTTAAAACAATTTAAATAAAAGGGCCTCGTTAAGTAATTAACTGTCACGTGATTTCCTCCCTTTCTACGACCCTACGGCATAACCACTTGTACGGACACTAGATAATATGTCTGAGTAATTTTATCTTCTTGGATCGGGCACAAGTGAAGATTAAATTTACAGTACGTAAGGTACCCTTTTAGAGAGTAGGTACAGAATTATTTCAACACGAGTTACTAGTTACGAAGGACGAAACTGGTAATTGGGATTATGTACCATAGTCTGTAGTGCGATAATATGCACAAAAGAACTGAAGCCAGTATCGAAATGAACGGCCACCATTTTCAAAAATGTGTTTAAATATCCATATTATGATTATTTTTCAATTTAACTTCATTCTCTATATTGTACGCTAATATGCTGTAGACAGTATAATATACACTGCATAAAGAATACGTCCCCATGGACAGCTCAGTTCGTGAGTAAAAACACTTATTGATAATACAGTGCTGTATTTTGATTAAACAAAAACCTAATGAAAATGATCAAACTCAAAAGCGCGATATTTCCTAGTTTACGTAAATGGATGGACTACTTTTCTTCCCTCCTATACCTAGTAAAGTGATTTGTTTCTATATTACGCCAGTATCATCGAACTCCAGTAGTGGAAGGGAGTAGCAAACGGCGTTGATCCAAAGGTATAGCCAGGTTAATATTAAAATTGTTAGTAAAAATAAAATGATGTCCCTGTACCTAATTGTAGTATTGGATCCATAATATGGTATGTGTTAAGACAGCAATATATTTCAAGAAAATATAGGGAAATTCTGATATTATGATGTTACATATTTTTTGTTTTTTTTTTTAATGGCATTATTACATATTTCAAGACTTCTAAGCACATATATGTACACATTTTACTGATCTTTAGTACGTAACTATCCGAGCCTTGTTAATAAGCAATGTTCTGTATACTGGAAATGACGTCGGGATCTGTTGAAACCGAAATTCTTTCTGAAGTTGTCAAAGCCAAACAAGCTGAAGATAAATTGTTGCCAATTAAATAGATATAAGTATATATAAACAAACAACATATTTTTTTGGCCCTAGGGCCTATAATAATAATATGCGTTACAAGAGCGGTATGTTGACGTTTTCATGTTCGAGGAAAAGATTGAAAAAGCGAAACGTAGTTGAGGTTTTTTAATTTCCGAGAACATGAAACCAAACATAACGCTCGTGTATCGTACATTATTTTGTGCGAAGATCGTTTATTACATACCTCAAAACGAATTTCTAATTAGTTGCAATGAAATCTCCATGTTGGTTTCTGTTTAATGACGGCAACTTCGGAAAACCAAACATTGTTGTTATAAAATGTTTTCTGTGTTTACTATACTCCAGCAGGCCGTGATATACGTCTGTCTTTTTTTTCCCCACCAGTCCATATATGCGAACTTAAAACAAACGGTAAGGTTATGTAATGATTTATTTTTCATTTTAATGTTTTAACAATATTATTTATATAACATATTGCAGTAATAACATCGGCACCTGGAATCCTGTTGATTTTTTCACGGCTTCCTTAATGTTACCTGTATCAGGAATGCAATAAGTTTCATGGAGTAGTAGGCTTTTCTTAATTTTTGCAAATATTTAAAAACAATAATTAACAGTGCAATTTAGTTGAAATTGCAGTGGTAAGTTTCCTATTCATAATTATTACTATATTGAACGTCTCTAAAAATAATATGTTAAAAGCCTAAAGCAGTAAAATGAATATGGCGCTTAAGCGGTAAGAGGAGGGAAATTGTTGTGTGTTACATTGGGAATACTGAATGTGGTATTTCACACTTACCGCGTATTGGTTTTGTGCGGAAAGCAAGCAAATACGTACGATCTCGCACAAAAGTTATTTTCGACCCGCAAAGGTATAATGGATTGTATTACATATATACTATGCATGGAGAAATTGAACAATTATGGAATGGTGCGTCATAATAAAATTCATAACTTGCTAAAGATTTTTTCCTCAACATTTTCCTGCAGGTTATATAAGGACCCGGTTTACCTCTGACGTCAATTTGTCACTTGCTTTGTCTTTGTTCTGCTCTATTCAGCGTGTTTCCTGACTTATGGCCAATTAATTAATATTAGGCAGGTATATATAGGCCTACAGGCGCTCCTCATTGTCACAACAATACTTCCGTTTCACAATGACGACAAGCATCAGGATTCTCGTGTTAGTAGCTGTGTTCTGTGTAGGACTACAGCACGTGGCAGACGCAGGTATGTAGCCCACAAGTACTGTAAGTGTACTGTACTTCAATCCTCAATACGCGTTCTATGACATCTGGAGAGAAGCGAACATTCTTCTTCGCTAAAGTTCACGTTTCGCAACGGTGCAGTACTGCTTAATTTCAACTGTCTTGAGCATTCTTTTAATTCACCGCAATCAATTATTACTAGTGGCTTGTGCAGCAAATGCTGCTGCAAATTAAGTTCGTTAAACGTTCAAATAAAAATTTTTCAGATTTAATTTCAATGAAGAATACTTGTCTTTTTGAGAGTTATTTGCTTCCATAATAATGAAACATACTCCCTCTGAATGGATTTTTTTTCTTGAACCTATCCAACTTCAGTTTTTCAGTTTCAACGTGAAAACGCAAGTATCAATGTCAGGACGATAGCAGTAGCTATTTCAGGTCATTGTGGATTGTAGGCAAAAGTTAAAAAAATGTCAGGTTTGCTAAGCTTTCGAACAACAGCATTTTCGTATAGCTGCTGCATGTAGAACTTGAAATGTAGAGCGTAAAATCATTTTATCCTACTAAGAGATCTTGCTGAAATGATCTGGAGACTACAAAATTTTCTAGGCCTCTAATTTTATCAGTAAGTAATACCTTTTTATCTTTCCTTAGGAACTGTAATTTTTGCGCTCTCTCGAGCCAATACTGAAGACAATGACACATATCAATATATACACTACATCGTCATTAAGTATATGAAAAAGACCCAACCCCACTGGGCTAATAAGTATAAAAATATTTGATTTTTAATAACAGTATTATTATCTTACTTAAGTTTTGTAGTTATATATAGCAGCCACTCAGTAAATTATAGAAATGAAGATCTAAATTGAGATATTCTCTACATTTACTTACATAACCACAAAACATTTCACTTTCATGTCATCAATATAGCATCAATATTATGTACAATTAATGAAAAATAGATGCATCATGATATTAACTATAATAATATTTAATTTCAAACGGTAATAATGTCATCAAACCACCTCAAGTTTCGTAGATTTGAATATCCAATACACAGCTGTACACAGAAAATTATACACTGCAGAATCAGTTTTTAATAAATTGAATTGAGCTGTAAATATGTCGGCAATCCTGCAGGTCATGGCCTTCGTGTAATAGCCTGTTGTTTATTGTAGTTTGTGTTTTGTTCTGAAATGCAATCAAGTCGGCCGTGATTCTATAAAATTAGTTCTCAAAAATGACAACAGATGGATTTTGGAAAATAGGAAAATTATGTAGGAAAATTGACATTTCACTGAAAACTACTACTTTTCCGAAAAACTTTGGATACCGTTTCCATTACCAGTTCAAATTATATAGGATAGATTACTATTATTATTATTATTATTATTATTATTATTATTATTATTATTATCATCATTACTTATGACTAGACTTCATGGAATTGCCACGAGAATCGTAAGGTTTACTGTATAGACTGTATGAGAAGGGGACGTGCAACGGATGGAGTATGCCTCTGATGTAAACACTGAGCAGTATACTGCGGTTACAATAAAACCTGTATCCTGCATTCAAGAAATATAATGAATGATCACTGAAGTAGGAAATGTCTAAACATGTAAATACACAATTATTTTATATTGAGATATATTAACTCTTAAAATTTAATGTAAGCTACTCGTATCATCCTTGAATATCTGCATTGCAGTGAAGAGTTACGTACATTTTGAGCGACTGCAAAGTAACCTCCTAAAACAGTTTTTATTTTGGGAAAATGTACTTTCAACATCACACGATGTAATAGTGCATATTTGAAGAACGGGAAGTCACTACTTTTTAGTACACCAACTTCAGACGTCTTGTCGTGACCTGATAGTACATCATTTATAATACGAAGTTGTGAATAGGCAGAATTTTTAGCACTAATGTTTCTCAACTTACTTTTCATTTTTTCTGCAATTAGTGAATTGTTATTTTGTATAACGGTCTGTGATACTTTATCCACTATATTAAGGGCGTCTGAGAGTTGCAGTTTAGACGATTCTAACAGGGTGATGCTTTTGGACACGATTTTAAAATTAGAATCAATGAACAGAATATCTTCCAATAGCTGTTCAGAAGGCAATGATTTTACAGCTGCAACAGCGGAACTGTCTGTGCTATCCAATGCATCAGTTACCTCCATTATTTTTCCGTAATATGCTGCACAATAATTAACAGCATCCAACCACGTTTTCCAACGGGTCAAGACTGGCTGCGGGGGTAAGGGTATTCCAGGGGCAATTGTTTCGAACAGCAACACTCTCATTGTGGCATGTTTGATTGAATTCTTGTCTGCACTGAACAAATGTTAAGCTTTGACCATTCCAACCACAGTAATGCAAAAACAAGTGCTTACTTAGATATACATTAGCTGTAGCTCTATCTATTTGGACCGGTCACAACTCTTAACATGAACTGCTTATACTACGAGACCGGGCGGTCGCTCACCTCTTCTATACAACCTGATTGCATGCTGTGTGTGGCAATTCAACGAAGTCTACTTATGACATTATTTGCAACAAACGATTAGAAAACTAATATGCAAATACAACATTTAAATTGAGTGACGATAATTTTAAATCCTGTGTGGTGTACGTTGTAACAGCCAACCATTAATTTTCAAGGAAATATGACATGAAGGGATACAACTCGAATTACATTATAGTCACATTATATGCATAACTTTTTGTAAGAATTTTCTCTAATTTGTAAGTTTAGTATTTTTTAAACATCTTTATAAATGAAGGGGTTGGCTCAATAACAGGACAAATCACACATTTGCTCAAATTGAGGTGTTTGTATTTAAATGTGGAGGAAAATTTCCCATACAATCTGTGAAAACAGTGTCATGAGTCCTCAACAGATAGCAGCACCATTCAAGAAGTTCTTCTATTGCCCAATAGATTTTTTGTCAGTTTCTGTCAAAGTACAATTAAAAAAAGTAAATCCACGGCGCTACAGCCCTGAAGGGCCAAGTCCAACCAGCCGGCTGCTGGCTTCACGTTCACATGCCGAAGCAGAGGTGGACGATCATCCAACCAGAATGGAGGTATCGTGTGGTTAGCTGTTATAGCTGTTTTGCTGAACCGGATTTTCGCTACCTATCGTAGCTACCCAAGTGCATCACGATGCTGGGTGAGCACCGGTCCCATACACTGGCCGAAATTTCATGAGAAAATTTCTTCCCCAATGAGGACTCGAAGCAGCGCGTATTCCGTAACGCGAGTCCTAGGCAGGATGCCTTAGACCGCGAAGCCACGGCGCGGGACTTAAAGTACAATAGAGTTAGTATAATATGTATAGAGTGGGCGTATTATTTTTTCTATGCTAAATTAATATCCTGTGAAATGCAGTATTTATGATACAAAACATAATTAAATACAGTATTGTCCAGAATTCTAATACAATTTATACTATTTATTCATTTCCCAATCTAAAATTTATTGCAAAATAAAAAGAGGCAATAATATGACAAGCCACAAAATAATTGTCACTCATCTATAAAAATATAAAAATATCTATCAATAATCACAACATATGCCATTTAATTTCAACTGAAGCAAAGCACATGAAATAATGGATAAAAGAATAATTCTAAAGTAAAATTGATAATTACAGAATTTTTCCAATCATAAAAATGGTTATATCTCAAAACATGCAATATGTGGCTTGTCTTGTTATTGCCCCAACTCTTCAAATAATCACAACATCATGCTTGCAATCTTATCTGCTCGTCCTTCAATGATGCTAATATAATATACATCTACGTAACTAAAGACCAAATTTGTTGATTACTTGATGGAAGACACTCCCACCTTTGTCGTTAGATAATAACTTTGTACGAGTATATACAGCCACCAAATAAAACTTCTCATAAAAGGTAAGAGTATGTATTAAATCGCAATTTTTCTTGTTCCAGCACACAGCAGCTCATTGCAAATGATCTACTCATCTTATTCACATCTCGCGTCACTGACGAGACCAAGGCGTGAAGTTTTCTGGGAAGAGGAGAAGGTGAGGAGCAGATACATTATTTTATTGCAATAATAAATTCACTTCTTTAGGTTTATCTCAAAGATTAACTTCCCATTAATATCTTACTACTACTGTTGCTGCTACTGCTACCTACAACCACTACTACTATTATTATTATTATTATTATTATTATTATTATTATTATTATTATTATTATTATTATTATTATTATTATTATTTACTTACTTACATACTTACTTACTTACTGGCTTTTAAGGAACCCGGAGGTTCATTGCCACCCTCACATAAGCCCGCCATTGGTCCCTATCCTGAGCAAGATTAATCCATTCTCTATCATCATATCCCACCTCCCCCAAATCCATTTTAATATTATCTTCCGATCTACGTCTCGGCTTCCTCAAAGGTCTTTTTCCCTCCGGCCTCCCAATTAACACTCTATATGCATTTCTGGATTCTCAAAACCTTATTCCTTTGCCGTTGTCGTGCCTGAGAATCAGTCCCATTCCGAGGCTTATTTGAAAGATTCGTAACAAGCTGTTTTTTACGGTGATGGGTTGTTAGCCCTTCGCCCAACCCCCAAGCTGGAGGACCACCCCTTATCGGCTGTCCGCGACTGCTTATTCAATATATTCACAGCTACCCTCCATATCCTCCAACGATCAATGAATCGATTGACAAGTTGAATTGTGACCTAGCCACTGTCTCCACTTGGGCGGTCTATTTCGGACTCGCACTTAATCCAAGTAAGACTCAAGCTATAATTATTGGACATAAGCGTTTAGTTAACTCCCTTAATAACAGTAATCTTTCAGTTGTTACCCTTAACAACACACTAATCCCTTATTCATCTGTCGTAAAAAATCTTGGCTTCTTTTTTGATAATAATCTAAGTTGGAATTTTCAAGTTAAAGAAACGATAAAAAAAATCTGTTCCTCCATTCACTGTTTGAGTCGCTTGAGAAACTTCTTGCCCCGGCAACTAAAACTTACCCTAGTACAAACCCTAGTAATGCCGCACTTCGATTATTGTGACGTTTTGTTAAGTTACCTAAGTTCTGAACTGTCAGTCAAGTTACAGCGAGCTCAGAATATGTGCGTCAGATACGTGTGCAACATCCGACGATATGATCACATATCACCATCCTTCGCAAGTCTTTCGTGGCTCCGACTTAAAGAACGCAGAACTTTACACTCTTTGTCTTTACTCTTTCGAATTCTGCACACTTCAACACCAAATTACCTTTCGTCTCGTTTCTCTTATCTATACTCTAACCACGACGTATATATCAGATCACTTATCTGTGGCACGCTAACTATACCTCTTCATAGAACATCTTGTTATTCATCATCTTTTACAATATCCACCTCGCGTCAATGGAATTCTTGTCACAAAGTATTAGGGGCTGCAAGACAATAAACACCTTTAAGAACAGCTTAAAAGATAACCTTATTAGCATTTCACTCCAATCATACTAATTTAAACTATCACTGACTACATTGTTACTTCTTTCTTTTAGACATCATCCTGATTGTGCTGTATTTTCAAAATTGTCTCATAATAATCTCTTTCTATTATCTAATATTATTTGAAATATATTAACATTCTATGTATTTTAGTTTAATTCTGCTACACAGTTTATTTCAGTGTTTAATTAATAGTTCATAGTATTTTGTTGTTTAATTCGTAAATAACTCTTGTATACATGTAACTCTCATCTAAATCAAACTGTTGAATTCTTTGTAAGTTCATGCATATGTACAGTGTATACACTTTTTGCTGGTTGAGTGAAAGAGAAGGCCTTACGGCCTTAACTCTGCCAGCTAAAATAAATCATTATTAATATTATTATTATTATTATTATTATTATTATTAATATTATTATTATTATTACAGAGTTGACCAGTCTCATAGGCTAATGGTCAGAGCTTCTGACAACAGTTTATGAGGTCCCGGGTTCGATTCCCGTTTAGAATACAGGAATTTTTCCTTAAAGGGGAATATTCCTGTATTCGTTCATGGTTAGTCATAGGTTTAAGACCTCTCCTGGCACTTCATAATCATCCTATCACAATATCGTCGGGACAGCGTAACTCCGCCTTCCAGGTGCCCTAACCTCAAAAGTGGGGTACAAACAAGCCATTGCCAGAAAAGACCAGAAATGTCAAATGAAAACCTGGTGGAATTGGATAAAAAAATTGTTATTACAGAATCATTGGTACCTGGAAAGTGACAAGTCTGTATAGAACAGAAGGGGTAACATTAATAGCAAAAGAACTAGCTAGATATACATACAATAGACTTTCTGGGAGTGGCTAAGAGAGTGAAGAAAGTTACACAACGCAGAAGTGCACGCATTGTATTGTTCACCTAACATAATTAGGAACATTAAATCCAGACGTTTGAGATGGGTAGGGCATGCAGCATGTAAGGGCGAAACCAGAAATGCATATAGAGCAGCGGTCATCAGAAAACTGCATTCTCGGGCTAGCGTCCCTTACCCGCAGGTCTCTTACAGCACCAATGCTCCCGCACGAGGGTGCATATTGTCATGCACTGCTTACCCGTAATCCATTTCAACGAGTGCTGACGACCACTGATATAGAGTGTTAGTTGCGAAGCCGGAGAGAAAAAGACCTTGGGGGGGGGGGAGACGTAAATGGCAGAACAACGAGCTAGATACTATAGAGAGGCTGAAGACCTCTGATAAGCGCTCCCTGCGGAGGCCAACAGTACTATGGATCGTTCCCTACAAAACATGGCGGTCTACAGTACCGCCAGCCTCCGCAAGGAGTGCTTATTAATGATACACTGCCTCTTTGAATAATAAGGTGTCCCGTAGTTTCCAATGAATACTTTAATAATATTTCACAACATATTTATTATTATTATTATTATTATTATTATTATTATTATTATTATTATTATTATTATTATCATTATTATTATTATGTATTTGTATTAATTGTAGACTTGGGTCAGTGGAAGAGCAGGCCTTAACTCTGCCAGGTAAAATAAAATAAATTATTATATTTTTCGGATACATCAATATTTAATTTAAACATTTCGCTATAGGTTTTGTAAAAAGCTGATTTATAAATGACAAAGTAATAATTAAGACTTTAAAATTTCCAAAAATGTCTCATTCCCTCGAATTTAAATGAAATGTGCCGTAAATCATAATATTCGTTGCTGGATAATTAAACCCTCTCAATACAGGTTGCATTGCCCCAGAGAATTATAAGATAAGACGGACTGAGCATAAGCGAAATATCTATATTAACAAGTTTTTACCTTCAAAAGTTTAGTATTTATTGTGTTCATAGGGCCTACTCCAATTTTCTTTATGTTAATGCTTAGGGCTCTTTTTGTTGACAAAGAGGAAAGTCAGCACTTCCATCACACACAATTTGTCATTATAGTGTCAAATATAAGAACAGTTTTATTCTGCAAAAGCCTCTGCTTAGTTGCGAGACACGTGTGAGATCAATATTTGTTTCAAATTATATTAGACTACACGATGTCTCCATCACGCGAAAAGAAGTGTACCTAGCTGTGGCTCCTGTTGTTTCTGATAACAATGTTAATCATAAGTATCTTATCGTTTCAATAAATGTGGTGAGTTATGATCAAGAGTAACTTTCTATTAGTGTCATTCTTTAATTATTATGTTGCATGCTAAGAGGTTATTTGTAGTTTTAATAATTGTAGTTTTCAAAAATTCTCTGTGTTAATTCCAATTCCAAATGAATTTTTCTCAATAACTTTATTATTAGATTTTTTTTTTTTAATTTCCGCCAATAACTTTCCTATACTTTACTCCTATCAGTTACATACGTCGTCTCTCTTGAAATCACCTGGTGAGCACTGAATTACATAATTTCATATTAGGTTAGATTAGCTGTAAGGTAATTAAATTTGTGACGAAGTGAAAAAAATATTTATTTTTCTTCTGCCGAATACATTCATCCGTCTTTAGGTGCTTTGCTTTGGTTGCATCGAGTATAGCTTGTCATTTAATATCTGGGCTATATTTAGTGAAACTAATAAAACATAGGCCTACAGCTGTTATTAAACGTAAAGTTTTGTGTGTATTTTACTTTTTGCTTATTAACATAGTCTTAATATGTAGCTCAATTCACAATAATACTAACTTCATCACAGTCATTTCCAACAACATCCGAGCCACGCCCCTTTGTTTTGATTAAGCAAAATATGGCGGACCAATGTTCAATTGTCTTCAACTTTCAGACGTCTTCAGCCTCTCTATAGTATCTAACTCGTTGTGGTAGAATAAATTTAAATTGATTTGAGAGAGGTGGGATATGAGGTAGAGACTGGATTAATCTTGCTTAGGATAGGGACCGATTGCAGATTTATGTGAGGGCGGTTCTTTAAAAGCCGTAAGAACATTTAACGACAAAAGGAATGAACCGCCGACAATTTCTAAGCTCCAGATAAATAACATTGCGCATGCTCGTCTCGTCAAAGCCGTAGCTCACCAGGTAACACATAATTAAAGCATCTAAATTTGCTCTATTTAGTTTAAGAGTTTAAAGTATGTTATGAAATGGAATGAAGATTTATTCTACAGTCGTGGACAAATTATTATCAAAATTGAAGATTTTTATGATAATTCTGTTTACAAAATTTGACTTTTCAATTTAGACTACAGTTGACAATTTTGCATATTTCCATCATTATAGTAGACAGAAATATGCAAAAAATGGCAACTGTAGTTTAAGTTCAAGAGCCAAATTTTGTAAAAATACATAATAATAAAACTCTTTAATTTTGCTAAAAATTTATAAATATGCAAAAATGTCAACTACAGTCAAAATTGAAGAGTCAAATTTTGTAAAAATATAAAATAAAAATCTTCACTTTCGATAATAATTTGAAAATATCCAAAATTTGCACTGTAGTCCAAATTGAAGAGATGAATTTGGCAAGAATATATAATAAAAATCTTCAGTTTTGCTAATAATTTGTAAATATGCAAAAATATAAAATGTAGTCCAAATTGAAGAGTCAAATTTTCTAAAAATATACAATACAAATCTTCAATTTTGCTAATAATTTGGAAGTACGCAAAAATGTCAACTGTAGTCTGAATTGAAGAATCATATTTTGTAAAAATATATAATAAAAATCTTCAATTTTGCTAATAATTTGTCCACGTCTGTAGATACATCAGGGCCTCTGAAGAGTGAAATAATAATAAAATTGATAAGTACAAAATCAACCCAAGTGAATATGAATAGGAATACCACCTATTATGCCGAAACGATAGGCTATTAACCGTCTCAGTAGCGTAAGTCGTTACGGTATTTGTCTGTTGAACCGTGAGGAGACGTTTTAGAGAGCGTGCCATACGATGTCGTCGAGCTGTGAGGAAAGAACATGCCGTGGGCCGTCTAGCGTATGCTGCTCTCCGACAGGACTTCGATTGGAGAAATGTCATTTTCTCCGGCGAGATAATTGTTTCCAGTAGCAACGATGGTCCTACTCTAGTTTATCGTATGGATAGCCACCGATATGATGAACGCTTCGTGAGACGACTTAACAGGTCTGGTGGCGTGAGCGTCGCGTGTTTGTTGTGAAGTCCACACCTGTGGAGTAACTGTTAGCGCGTCTGGCCGCGAAACCAGGTGGCCCGGATTCGATTCCCGGTCGGGGCAATTTATCAGGTTTTCCGGGGTTTTCCCTCAACCCAATATGAGCAAATGCTAGGTAACTTTAGGTGCTGGACCCCGGACTCATTGCACCGGCATTATCACCTTCATCTCATTCAGACGCTAAATAACATAAGATGTTGATAAAGCGTCGTAAAATAACCTACTAAAATTTAAAAAAAAATGGTGGATGTCATACGATGGAGCAGAACTTCTCGAACGCATCCACAGCCGGTTTACAGCAGAAGTTTAAGAACACATTTTGGCAAATGTAATGAACACTTTTCTTCCAGAAGAATAATAGTGTCGTTGCTCCTCCCCCGTCTACCCCGGCCCATTGCTTGACCCACCCATGCAAAGAACCGCCATCATAAAGGCTCGCTTACTAACTTTTTCTTTCCTCACAAGTGCCAAACAGATCTGCGACAATTATATTACTATTTTATTATAATTTCATTCTCTCATGTAATGTCATTTATCTATACTAATAATAAATCTGTAGCCGAAATTTTTCTGCTAATTTTCGACTTTCCAAAAATAATTGGTCCTAACATATATAATTAAACACCCTGAAAACGAAAATCACTTTTTTGACATTTTTTTTTGTATGTCTGTCTGTATGTATGTTTGTTACCTTTTCACGCGATAATGGCTGAACGGATTTCGATAAAAATTGGAATATAAATTAAGTTCGTTGTAACTTAGATTTTAGGCTATATGGCATTCAAAATACATTATTTAAAAGGGGGTTTATAAGGGGGCCTGAATTAAATAAATCGAAATATCTCGCTTATTATTGATTTTTGTGAAAAATGTTACATAACAAAAGTTTCTTTAAAAATAAATTGCGATAAGTTTTATTCCTTAAAAAATTTAGATAGGACTGATATTTAATGAGATAAATTAGTTTTAAAATTAAAATAACTGCCATCTAAGGCGGTGTAAAGAATTAAAAACACAAATGACTTCGTCTGTAAGGGGCCTTGGACAGCAACAATCGAAAGCTATGAACGATAGCCTACAGAGAATGTTTCTGCGTTTGTATGAAGTAATATCGGAAGCTAAATTAACCGATTTGTATAATTAATTATTATTTCACCATTGGAAAGTGTAGTTTCTCTAAATAGACATAAATGCTATAATGTTATTACAGTAACTTCTGATATAATATATAATATAATATATAATATAATATAATATATAATACTAGCCCTACCCGTGCGCTCCGCTGCACCCGTTAGAAATAAATATAAAGTAATTACGTAATTAAAATAGGACATTTGATCCAGGGAACATTCGTGTTTGATATGAGGATAAATCGTTTACTATGTTACTTAATTTAAATTGAATTTGCATAATTAAAATGCGATCATTTTGATCCAGAGACCACTCATTTAGTCATAAAAATTATTTTAGGAAATACAGGAAACGAATGTACAGAATAGCCTATCAAGTTTTCTGTGCATAAGAAGCTATTTTAATCTTACCTGTCCTCGATTCACTCAGAAGTTACTGTAATAACAGTATAGCATTATGTCCATAGGGAAACTACACTTTCCAATGGTGAATTAATAATTAATTATACAAATCGATTAATTTAGCTTCTGATATTACTTCATACAAACACAGAAACATTATCTGTAGGCTATCTTTCATAGCTTTCGATTGTTGCTGTCCAAGGCCCCTTATAGACGAAGTCATTTGTTTTTTAATTCATTACACGGCCTTAGATGGCAGTTATTTTAATTTTAAAACTCATTTATGTCATTAAATATCAGTCCTATCAAAATTTTTCAAGGAATAAAACTTATCACAAGTTATTTTTAAAGAATCTTTTGTTATGTAACATTTTTCACAAAAATCAATAATAAGCGAGATATTTCGATTTATTTAATTCAGGCCCCCTTATAACCCCCCTTTAAATAATGTATTTTGAATGCCATATAGCCTAAAATCTAAGTTACAACGAACATAATTTATATTCCAATTTTCATCGAAATCCGTTCATCCATTATCCCGTGAAAAGGGAACAAACATACAGACAGACAGATAGACAGACAGACATACAAACAAAAATTTCAAAAAAGCAATTTTCGGTTTCAGGGTGGTTAATTATATATGTTAGGACCAATTATTTTTTGAAAATCGAAAATTACCAGAAGAATTTCGGCTACAGATTTATTATTAGTATAGATAATATAATATAATATAATGTAATATAATATAATATAATATAATATAATATAATATAATATATGTAATGTAATATTATATAATATAATTTAAGTTATTTCAAGGGTTCAGAACCATAGTGGGCCAGACTCCATTTACTGAATACGTAGAAAACAAGGGTTAAAATTAAGTTATTACCATAATTCAATGGAAACCTATAACAAGTAAAATAAAGTATACACATTAAATCTAAATGATGTCAATGTTCATTAAACTATGGTTGCATGTAATAAAAATTAGAAACATGTTAAAGGAATTGTCATTGCACCAATGAGTGGTCTCTGGACCAAAATGATCGCATTTTAATTATTTGGATGCAATTTAAATTAAGTAACATATTAAACGATTTATCCTTCTATCAAACACGAATGTTCCCTGGATCAAATGTCCTATTTTAATTATGTAATTACACTTCTAACGGGTGCAGCGGAGCGCACGGGTACGGCTAGTGTGAAATAAATAAATGAAAAGTTGGATAAAAATATGGGTCGCCCTGTATGTATGCGTGTATATATATGCAGTCCTTTTTTTTTTTCTGGAAAAAAGTTTACCGGAACTCTATCACTCGATCACATTATACAACAAAAACGTAGGTTTAAAAATATTAGGCCTACATACCTTACATTACAATAAGTTCCAAACGGAGCTCATTGATTTTAAGCTTAAAGGAAATTTTGCAATTTTGAACTATAGTTTCAGGATCAATAACGGAAGATGGCAGCACTAGATTGTATGCGTTACTTTTGCACCAACGATAATAATGAGAAAATATAAACTCTTGGACTCGGCAGTGGCGGCAATTTTAATTTTCAATTTCGCTTATAAAATATATCTCGTTGGAATTTGTAATGGCAAAAAGTTTACCGGCACGAGTTCCGGCTGAAAAAGCGGTGTAGATTTGTAATATCCAACTTCTCAATTATTTATTACACATACCGGTACAGGAAGTAGAAACTTATATATATATATATATATATATATATATACATACATACAATATTGAACAGTTAATATCTGTATTATGTTTACTTTATTTTAAAATTTAAAAAATCAAGTTTCTACTTCCGATACCGGTACTGAACGTTGTACTACTACTAGATACTGTTTTCTGAGAAGCTGCTGTACTGGTTAGTGTCCCGTTTTGGGCTTCAGAAGTTCTGGTCACAATAAAAATGGCAAAAACGCGAAATGTGCTAAGTGAATAAGTAGTTATACTCAAATAGCAAGTGTAATCACCACAGTTACGTGGAGTAGCTCACTACATGATATATGAAAGTGAGCCTTTCCCTTCTTAGAAGGTCCTAGCCCTTTATGGGACACATTGGGCTCATTCAATCATTCTTGCATTCATGTACAAAACACTTCGTTTCTGAAGCAGGCAACAAAAACTTAGTCCTAGTGCTCTGTTAGTTTCAGTTATGTTGCAAAGTTGAAAACAGGGACCAAACAAAGGAGGAAGAAGAGGAAGAGGAAGAGGAAGAGGAAGAGACAGTTGCGGATAAATGTATTAGCGAAGCAATGAAGAAGCTTGGAATCGAAGAAACAAAACTGGAAGGTAAGCTGCTACGTGTACTGCTGCTAATATACATGATGAACCGTAGGTAATAACACTAATTTCAGGGGGTTATTCTTTGAGATAGTTTAACAAAAAAGTTCAATACAATAATTTCGCTCGCTATTGCATCCTTTTCGGGATAAAAATTGTTTCATATCGTGTTTTGGGAAAACCACTGATTTCATTCTCAACATAACAGTCATTTTAAGAGAGCAGTGTTTTATGATAATGAATGATTGATAGAATTTTAGTTTTGTTCTTTAAATGTGCAGAAATATAGTTCTGAAAGGAATTTTAAAATATTACATTTGTTTTGATTAAATTTCTGCATATTTGAAGGACAAAACTAAAATTCTTTCAATCATTTATTATCATAATACACTGCTCTCTTAAATTGACTGAGCATACTGGGAATTAAATCAATGGCTTTCTCAAATACGCTATGAAATATTTCATGTGAAACAATAATTATTATCTCGAAAACGAAGCAAAAACGAGCAAAATTGTAATGAAATTTCTTTTAAATACCTTAAAGAATAATTCCTTGAAATTAATGACAATAATTACGTATGATCCTGTATAAACTTCATCTTAGGAGATTCAAGAAACGTTCACTTTCGTTCATTACAGTCAGAATACTTGGTCCTCATATTGCCACGTAACGTGAGGATTTCAGGTTATACTGAATCGGAACAAAACTAAGTGCCAACTTCGGGTGCAATACTATTGCAATAAATTTGTTAATAAATAATTAAATGTTTATGTTAGATTTATTGCTACACAGACTCTCATATGTGAATATAAAGCGATACAAAGGCAGACCGAGAGATATTAGATAGACTAAACTGCCCCCCATTGAGGGTAGCCCTTACGGACTCAGTATATTATTCATGTGCTATATTCTATTATTCATGTGCTAAAAAGGATAAATGTTTATCTTCCCTCTTGCTTAAAAAAGTCCCTTGTGCAGACGCTTGCATTTCCCTATTTCGACTATGCTGACATTTTACTGACTGACCTTTCCAGCGACAACAAAATGAAACTTCAACGTGCTCATAATTTGTGTGTACGTTTTGTAAGCAATGTTCGTAAATATGATCATATTACCCCATCCCTGGAAGCAATAGGTTGGCTTAAACTAGATAAGAAAAGAAATTTACATTCACTTCTCCTTCTCTTCGAAATCTTGAACTCTTCTATTCCTTCGTACCTGTCGTCTCGCTTCACTTACCTTTCTTCCCACCACAATCTGAACACACGCTCTCGCCATGAAACAATACTAACAATACCATCCCATCGCACCTCCTCATACTCATCCTCTTTCACAATAGCCCTGCCAAGACTCTGGAATTCGTTACCTGCTAGCATCAGGGACTGTCGAAATAAAATTCAATTCAAACGCAAACTTACTAGGCACTTGGTCAGTAATTGAGACTCGTTCAGACATGGTTTCTTGTAAATAGTTCTTTTAATCTACCACAAAATATCTCAATATCCGGTAATTTCATCACTATAGAATTTTGTTATTGTAGGTTTAATTTGTAATTTAGTAAATACAAAAATATTCTTTGTTCTTAACTTCTATGATAAAATGTCTAGCTTTCATTAATCAGGTATTCTTGTCGTACTTTAATTTTTATTGTAATTGTAATTGCAAATTTAATATTAATTGTAATCTTATTGTTCATGTTATAGTTGTAATCCCCTGGTAGAGGGGCAGAGAAGGCCTGACGGCCTTATCTCTACCAGGTTAAATAAATAAATCTAATCTAAATCTATATCCTCAAAAAAATTATTATACATATGTAAATATAGGTATTAAATTAAAAAAAGGGAAACAAAGAAAAGGGCGTGAAACATTACAATTGCTATTAATGTGGTACCACGTGATTAATGAGGATTTGGCAGGATTTTTTCAACACAATTATCACAATGTCATCCCTCAGAGATGTTGGCAGAACAAATTTCCGTCGAAATTCTTCGAAAAAAGTACCTATGAGCAAGCCGAATACCTCACCGTGAATTAAGGCATATTTCAGCTTGAAATAGTTGACTGTAGGCTCATAGATCGACTTCTTCTCAAGGTGGACCTCGGCTGACTGATGACATTCTACTTCAAAACGTATCGTGGGGTCCACAATGATGCCCTGTTTAGTGTCAGCATTGTACGCTAAAATGTCTACTCGTCTCGTTGACCCATTTTCAGCTAGACAGGAGATTTCTTCTTCTACTATCCAGCCCTTATTTCTTAATGCGGCAGCAATTTTGGATCTTACAAGATGATGTCTGGAGTTCCTCAAGAGCAATCCCTGTTCACAGAATCCCAAGACGTGTGCTAAAGTTTCAATCTCCGGGCATCCATGTCTGCACCGGGTACCGTCGAGAGATCTGCCGGGAACGGAACGAACAACTGCTAAATTTGCTGTCATTTTCAGGCTAGATATCCATTCACTAGTCAAAAGTCCTTTCTTGTTTGCAATCCAACTGTTGGCGGCTGTTACTTCGCTATACATCTCAACACCTTTTCCCCGTCCTGAAAGGGTCTTCCATGATTCATATTCACGACCTCGCAATTCTTCTAGAAAATTTCGAATTGTAGCTTTAGTAAAGTCTTCGGGAAAAGAAAGGCAGAGGGAATCACACGACGATTTGAGTTCGACATCCAACTGTCTCATCATGTTAACATGCGGATTGTCTGCTCTGATTAATGATAGACAGATGTTACAATGTTGAAGAAAAGCTTCCCACGAAGCGCGTATTAACTGAAGTCCTTTTAACTTTTTACTAGCGTACAGCATGATGTTTGGAATATCAGCCGGGAGGAAAAGCATTTCTTTAACAGAGCTTCGAAGGATCTTATCAACGACTTCCAAAAAACTTCGAGATAACAATAACAATAACAATTTGTGCCAGTAAATCTACTGATATAAGCCTGTTACATTTAAGCACACTTAAATGTCATTGACCTGGACCGGAATGGAACCCGCAACCTCGAGCACAGAAGACTAGCGCTATACCGACTACGCTATCCAGGCTGACTGAAAGTTGGAATTTTAGGAATGAAAGATTGTAAGAACGAGAAGGGGTGGCCTGGAGGTACTTCTCTGTAGTGCTGTTCACTGGTAAGAAGGAGTTGCTGTTATCCTCTTGGAACGTAAACGGTACAGGATGTTAAGAAAAATACTAAACAGTTATAAAAATTATGGAAAAATGTTTAAAAACCTAAAAACAGGCACTAACGTTGGAATAGGTATTTTTAGGCACTATAAAATCTCTTTATTTATACCTATATTTCCATGAAAAATGTCATAGACATCTATGACGTAGTGCAGAGGGCGACCACTAGAGGGAACCCAAGAGTTGGAACTTAATCTGAGACGATTCTGTCCGACGCCGGGGTGGTATCCGGTGTGGCTTAGTGGATAAAGCATCAGCACGTAGAGCTGAAAACCCGGGTTCAAATCTCGGCGCCGGAGAGAATTTTTCTCCGTTCCATTACTCTTTCATCGTATGATGACGCAGAATATCTGCATGGAAATATCATATGTACTTCGGTACATTAAAATAATATATATTAAATATCAAGCCTGTATGTATCAAGGAAATAAATAGGTTTTTGCCTAAATTCCGCTCTCTAATCATAACTTAAATGTCAGGGGTTGGAAAAGGAAACAAACTAGATCTTTTGAAAGTGTTATCTTTTAAGAGGCTGTGAAAGGAAATAAAGTTATGTGGGGCAAAAATATCATCATACCATTGTCCACTAAAGCAGTAAATTAATAAAATTAATTAATTTAATTACCATTATTAGCTTCTGATTGCTGTATAATTTAAAATCAAAGAAATATTAGCATGTATAGCCCACCCAAAAATCAAAACCAGACTTAAAAAGAGAGTGCCAGAGAAAAATGGATTGCACCATTATTAAATTCAGCGCTAAAATCTGAATTAGAACGGTCTTACTTCATGCAAGAAAACATGTCATTGTTGTTCAGTGTAATTAGTAAAAGTTTGGAGTCGGGACGAATCCGAAAGAAATTAACCATGATGATGATGATGATGACTGTGCGAATTTTAACGTCATCACAGTTTCAAATTGTCTCCCATTCTGGCCATATATGTATATGCTACTGTAAATGTACGAATAGCGGTAAATCTTAGAATTTACCGGTATATCCTAACATTTACCGTTACAGTGCAGTAAAACCCCGAAATATCTTATTAGATGTATACATTTTGAACTTTTACCAAGAGATGTCGGTAAATCTCAGGAGTTACCTATCAGCTGTGGTAAAATCGTATTAAAGAAGAAAAAAGAATCTTTACTAAAATTTGCCGTTCTTCGTACTTTTACACATCTATTTCCAATTCATATTTTATTGTTGTTTTAGGATCTATTTAAAAACATAAATAAAAATCACCCTAGCAACGACTGAAATAATTTGTATTTATTTTTAATTTAAGTTATTTAAATATTCATACATTCTAATGTGAGTACAGTAGCCTATAATAAACAATATTCTATATTAAAAATAGTGAAAAATATTATAATTTTAACCACTGTCTGTCATAGTATTTTTTATAAAAATTAACGAAGCCTTTATATCTCCTCAAAGAGTCTAGGTCCACAAATAAAGTAAAACAAACATTATGAAGCACTTTTTTGTTGAACACTTTTTAAACATTTACACTTTTTGAACCCTTGTCCTCCAACGAAAGATAATTGACCAACCACTTCCCGTACACTAATTCCTTCTTTGTCTAATTCTTCACTGCTGATAAAATTTTCTTTACACAGTATAAGTTGGTTCCTAGAGTACAATGACTTCAGTTTGCCAGCTTTGGTACCAAGTTGATAAAACTCATCTTAAATATTTATGATCACTCTTATTATTGATTTTCCGTCAATTTTTGCATCCAGTACTTTGATTCTCACATTCTATCCGTCTAAAAATTTTGGAATTTTGTTACAAGTGGCTGCTTTCATTTTCTTCGCTTGCATTTCAAGACCTTCTTTGGCAGCCTCTCGGAACCGCTTCACCCCTGCAAACATGTCTGAATCTGCACAACGAAGGCGAGATTCTTCGTTCTGGATTCTTCGATGTAGCTTTTACCAGCTCGCATCGGTAAATCCTGAAATTTACCAACATTTCTTGGTAAAAGTTCAAAATATATGCATCTAATAAGATATTTTGGGGTTTTACCGCACTATAACGGTAAATGCTAGGTTATACCGGTAAATTCTAAGATTTACCGGTCTTCGTACATTTACAGTAACATATATATATATATATATATATATATATATATATATATATATATATATGTAATCTTGGAGATCGACGTAGGTGAAGGAAGACGTTCATACTCCAATATTAAAGCCTGGTCTCTGGAGTAATTTGAAACGCTCCAAGCTACACGATTTTAAATTAATTGGTGGCACTTTATTCGATGTTTCTATTTATTACTGTAATGTGAGCGAAATCCATTTTGAACGAAGGGTCGGCCCGGGTGGCGCAGTCGGCATAGTGCTGGACTTTTGTGGTCGAGATTGGAAGTTCGATCCCGGCCCAGTCAATGGCATTTAAGTGTGCTTAAATGCGACAGGCTCATGTCAGTAGATTTACTAACATGTAAAATAACTCCTATGGGACAAAATTTCGGCACATCGGCAACGCTGATATAACCTCGGCAGTTGCGAGCGTCGTTAAATAAAATATAATTTCATTTTTAACGAAGGATTTGTGTCAGTACGAAGAAAACTATGAGATGACCTGACTTTTAACTTCTATTCCAGCACAAGAGAATACGAAACGCACAAATCATGGTATAGAACGTGAAATCTTCGAGAATTTCACTGTGGTAAGTAGCTGCAAACACACGGGGTGTCAAGAAGGCAAGTATTACACTAGATTGGCAAGCGAGATCATCTGACGGGCAGCTTCTAACTTATAAGATTGTCTGTCTAGCTCCATTACAAAGTGTCATCCTATTCTTGATTTTGTCAGCCAGGAATTCTTTTACATTATTTTTGTTCGATTAATTATGCTTTTGCATCACCTACTTGTATCCATTCAAAATTCCTCCTTAAACGTTAATAATTTATAAAAATAAGATTCAGACAATACACTTTAAGTTGTACAAATATTATAGAAATAATAGTAGTTATGGTTTTCGTCTTACCTAATTTTATCCATTCAAAATTCTTCCTTAAGCGTTAATAACTTTCAAACATAAAATTCAGACAATATACTTTATTAAGTTGTACAAATATTATACAAGTAATAATAGTTATGCTTTTTGCCTCAACTACTTGTATCCATTCAAAATTCCTTCTTAAACGTTAATAATTTATAAAAATAAGATTCAGACAATACACTTTAAGTTGTACAAATATTATAGAAATAATAGTAGTTATGGTTTTCGTCTTACCTAATTTTATCCATTCAAAATTCTTCCTTAAGCGTTAATAACTTTCAAACATAAAATTCAGACAATATACTTTATTAAGTTGTACAAATATTATACAAGTAATAATAGTTATGCTTTTTGCCTCAACTACTTGTATCCATTCAAAATTCCTTCTTAAACGTTAATAATTTATAAAAATAAGATTCAGACAATACACTTTAAGTTGTACAAATATTATAGAAATAATAGTAGTTATGGTTTTCGTCTCACCTAATTTTATCCATTCAAAATTCTTCCTTAAGCGTTAATAATTTTCAAACATAAAATTCAGACAATATACTTTATTAAGTTGTACAAATATTATACAAATGATAAAATTGTACGAACAGCATTGAAGTCAGAATTGTACAACATTGAAGTCACTTTTATTTTTCAGTGCGTCTGGGAATGCGGCTTTAAAGAATTTGGGATGGTAAGTAGGGTGGAATTTGGTGAATTGAGATGTTCAACATGGAACCAAACCATCAAAAACTATAAAAAATTGTATTTTTAATTTGGAAATATCTGTGATTATAGGCGGACAGCAGTGGCAATATCATCCCTGACGAAGCTATCCAAATCATCACGCCACTCACACTCGTTGAAAGCGAAGAGTTCTCGAATGGAGTTCGCAATAAATGCATCAAAGGTAAATACTAAAAATATGAGTTATTTAACGTTGAAATTATACTCAAGTTATGCAACAGATGTAGAAAGTTAACATTATTCATGGCAAAAGAAGTCAGTGTTTATGCGCGCATGAGCTGATAATCTGAAATAATGATATTGGGTATGTGAACCTTGAGTTGCAATGAGTGTCTGGAATTTTTCTTCGGGTGTCATTTCCTGATATGAATCACACAGCGATTGAAGAAAATAGATTATGACTTTACGTGTGATTTAAAAAGAAAAGAAATAGTAAAAAGTTCATATTAACGTAGGTTCAATATCGAAACGTTATGAACTACACAATTGAACGAGCATATTAGGATTTAAATCAATATCTTTTCAAAACAAGTTATGAAAGTTATGAAAGGTTTGATATAAAACAATTTTTATCTCAGTAAAGAAGCAAAAACGAGTATATTAAACGATTTTGTTCGAAATATCCCAAAGAAAACTCCCTGAAAAACACGCTATACAATGTTTCATATAAAAAAAAATCTCGGAAAGGAAGCAAAAACGAGCAAAATTGTATTAAACATTTTTAGTCGAAATTTCTCCTTGAAAAACACGCTATCAGATGTTTTATATAAAACAAGTTTTATTTCGGAAGGGAAGCAAAAATGAGCAAAAATGTATTAAATATTTTCGGTCTAAATTTAAGAATAATCGAAAAGAATAAAATCTTTGATATAAAACCTGAAAAAGCACAAACCAAAATAGAAATTTTGGTTTGATATACAACTTTGAATCTTTATCTCAGAAAGGAAGCAAAAACGAGCAAAATAGTATTAAACATTTTGGTCTAAATTTCTCGAAGAATAATCCCCTGAAAGCACACCATGAAATCTTTGATATAAAACAATTTTTATCTCACAAAAACCAAAATAGTGAAATCTTTGATATAAAACAATTTTTATCTCAGAAAGGAAGCAAAAACGAGCAAAATAGTATTAAACATTTTGGTCTAAATTTCTCGAAGAATAATCCCCTGAAAAGCACACCATGAAATCTTTGATATAAAACAATTTTTATCTCAGAAAGGAAGCAAAAACGAGCAAAATAGTATTAAACATTTTGGTCTAAATTTCTCAAAGAATAATCCCTGAAAAGCACACCATGAAATCTTTGATATAAAACAATTTTTATCTCGAAAGAAAGCAAAAACGAGCAAAATAGTATTAAACATTTTGGTCTAAATTTCTCAAAGAATAATCCCCTGAAAAGCACACTATGAAATCTTTGATATAAAACAATTTTTATCTCAGAAAGAAAGCAAAAACGAGCAAAATAGTATTAAACATTTTGGTCTAAATTTCTCAAAGAATAATCCCCTGAAAAGCACACCATGAAATCTTTGATATAAAACAATTTTTATCTCGGAAAGAAAGCAAAAACGAGCAAAATAGTATTAAACATTTTGGTCTAAATTTTAATCCCCTGAAAAGCACACCATGAAATCTTTGATAAAAACAATTTTTATCTCAAAGAAAAACGAGCAAAATAATTAAACATTTTGGTCTAAATTTCTCGAACAATAATCCCCTGAAAAGCACACCATGAAATCTTTGATGTAAAACAATTTTTATCTCAGAAAGGAAGCAAAAACGAGCAAAATAGTATTAAACATTTTGGTCTAAATTTCTCGAACAATAATCCCCTGAAAAGCACACCATGAAATCTTTGATATAAAACAATTTTTATCTCGAAAAGGAAGCAAAACGAGCAAAATAGTATTAAACATTTTGGTCTAAATTTCTTGAAAAAACAATTTCTTTGATGTAAAACAATCGAAAAAAAAACGAGCAAAATAGTATTAACCATTTTGGTCTAAATTTCTCAAAGAATAATCCCCTGAAAAGCACACCATGAAATCTTTGATATAAAACAATTTTTATCTCGGAAAGAAAGCAAAAACGAGCAAAATAGTATTAAACATTTTGGTCTAAATTTCTCAAAGAATAATCCCCTGAAAAGCACACCATGAAATCTTTGATATAAAACAATTTTTATCTCGGAACGAAAGCAAAAACGAGCAAAATAGTATTAAACATTTTGGTCTAAATTTCTCAAAGAATAATCTCAAAGAACAAATCTTTGATATAAAACAATTTTTATCTCGGAACGAAAGCAAAAACGAGCAAAATAGTATTAAACATTTTTGTTCAAAATATCTCAAAGAACAACTCCTTGAAAAACACGCTATCAAATGTTTTATACAAAACAAGTTTTATTTCGGAAGGGAAGCAAAAACGAGCAAAATTTCATTAAACTTTTTTGTTCGAAATATTTCAAAAAACAATCCCCTGAAAAACACGCTTTGAAATGTTTTATATCAAACAATTTTTATCTCGGAAAGAGAGCAAAAACGAGCAAAATTATATTAAACGTTTTTGTTTCAAATAACTCAGAGAATAAGCCGCTGAAATTAATGACATTATTTCATTCTGTATATGTGTCATGGCGACCCTTGAAATTCCTACATTCGGTACCCCATTCATCATTATCCTTGTTCTTTTTATCTCTATCATTATCTGTAGCCTACATCTTAATAAATACTTAATTTAGTAAAAAAACTTAATAAAAATAATTTCAAGGGAAAAATTGTTCCGGGGCCGGGTATCGATCCCGGGACCTCTGGTTGAACGTACCAGCGCTCTGCCAACTGAGCTACCCGGGAACTCCACCCGACACCGTCTCAACTTTTCCCTTTATATCCACACAACTCGCGTGGGTTGACGAAACGCCAGAGACCCACATCGAGTGCACACAATCTCTGTGTGACTTAGAATTGTGGTTTTCTTTTAACGTACACAGTGACATATATTATGCAAATCTAGTCTTTCAAATAAAGCTCCCTTTAAAGCAGATTTGAATAATTTCAAGGGAAAAATTGGTCCGGGGCCGGTTTGTGAACTTTAAATAGTTAAGTTAGAGTGATACGTGTCATAAGTGAAAAGCCCAGTATGGTCTTAATAACAACATACAGCATAGACAACTACAGAAATTCAGGGACTTCAAAAAGTGCTCCTTTTTCCAGACAATGATTTTTTAATTAGGACCAGCAGAAACCGCCCTATTTAACTGCATAAACGATTGACCAACACAGCCATTCCAACAAGCTCACATAGAACTTTACATGTTATATTTTATATGGTGTTTTTAAATTGTTTAAACTTTATCTTATTGTATTTTACATCGTATTTTAATTGTATTTTATTGTGAACTAGAAACACTGACCTAGGCTAAGAAATCACAACGAATTACCACTATGTTAGCTCTAACAAGGCTTAGACATTACGATAAGTAATATGAAATCAAATAGTAAATTCATAAAATACCATGAGGCAAGGTTTTCATTACATATTGTCAACATAATGCACTAACATCTGATGATGATACATAAGTAGTATCGAAAACGTTAATGTTATAAAAAAAACTATTTAAGACGATAAGCACAGGTGGCCCAACAAAATTGTTATAGTTCATAATAGCAGCTTATCGGCACACAACAAAATGAGTGATCGTCCACAGTGGTAAATCTCAAACGAGATGTCATGTTTAAACACCGAGTTAGGTAAATTTCGTTCCCGTTCATGTTAACCGCCTAGAGAAAGCGAGTCCACTATTGAAACAACATGAGTTGAATGGTTCTGATTTTCTCTTTCATCAATAACGTCAACATAGCGGTAATTGCTTAACGTGTCAGTAGGGTGTAAAATCTCTCCATTGTCCGATAATAGGAGTTAATTTCAGCAATATTTATGTCAGTAAATGCAGGTACTGAGCAGAATACCGTGTGCAACAGAGCAAGCAGTGACTACATGGAATGCGTGTTCCACTTCGCTCAAATGGTAAGTATACACCTGCAAGCACAATTCAATTACAGGCATGACAGTTGTAAAAGAATGACTTTTCTTTTCATTGAAATATCGAGACATTACGTATTTGTTCATTTTATTGTGTCGATAAGTGATAATACTCAAGGTGGTGTTTGTCGACTGAAAATTATATGAAATGACATAAGGCACCTTGACTAATAATCTCCATCTCTCTGTATATTTCTGTCATTAGCAATTTGAGGATATTTTCTAAATTGCCTATTTGTTTCTGTAACTGCTGAACATGCACGGGTTACATCAGCTGCTTCTTTATGCGGATGACGTGAATATGTTAGGAGAAAACCCACAAACGATTAGAGAAAACACGGAAATTTTACTGGAAGCAAGTAAAGAGATAGGTTTGGAAGTAAACCCCGAAAAAGAACCAAACTATAAGTTTATGTCTCGTGACCATAACATAGTACGGAATAAAAATATAAAAAATTGTAAATTCATCCTTTGAAAAGGTGGAATAATTCAAATAACTTGGAAAAGAGTAACAAATATAAATGACACACGAGAGGAAATTAAACGCAGAATAAATATGGCAAACTCTTATTATTCCGTTCAGAAGCTTTTATCATCCAGTCTGCTCCCAAAGAATCTTAAAGCTAGAATTTATAAAACAGTTATATTACCGGTTGTTCTGTATGGTTGTGAAACTTTGACTCTCACTTTGAGAAGGAACTGATGTTAAGGATGTTTGAAAATAAGGTGCTTAGAAAAATATTTGGGGCTAATAGGGATGAAGTTGCAGGACAATGGAGAAAGTTACACAACTCATAATTGCACGAATTGCCACCTAACATAATTAGGAACATTCCACATTTAAGATGGGCAGGGCATGTAGCACGTAAGCATGAATCTAGGAATCCATGTAGAGTATTAGTTGGAAAAACTAAGAGGAAAAGATCTTTGGGGAGGCAGAGTATATAGTTGTTTTCCCTTAGATATTCCAACTAACACTCTATACGCATAATGAATTCACCCATGCATGCCACATGCCCTGCCCATCTCAAAGTTTAGATTTAATGTTCCTAATTATGTCAGATGAAAAACACAATACGTGCAGTTGTGCGTTGTGTACTTTTTCTCTTCTCCTGTAACTTCATCATTCTTAGCCCCAAATATTTTCCTAAGCACCTTATTCTCAAACACCCTTAACCTCTGCTCCTCTCTCAAAGTGAGGATACAAGTTTCACAACCACACAGAACAACCGGTAATATAACTGTTTTATAAATTCTAACTTTTAGTATTAAAAAAAATACTGGATGACAAAACTTCTCAACCGAATAATAACAGGCATTTCCCATATCTATTCTGCGTTTAATTTCGAAAAAATCGAAAAATCGAAAGAGAATAGGGAGGAAAAATTTTAAAAGGTACGCAAAACGCGTCATTGCAAGGGGTTGGGGGCTGTACAAAACTAAATATGTGAGCTCCAAGCCTGTTGGCCACTAGTCTCACTCCGGGTTACGCTGCTCCCCTGAGGGAGCTCTAGAAAATTTTGAAGGGGAAGCCGAAATTGGACGTAACCTCTTAGGTACCACATACGCGAGGGGGACTGAGATTTGATCAAGTGATCACGGAACGGGAAGAGGAAGAGCTGGCTGGTGTTTGCCGTTAGGATGGCAAGACGCTGTCATCTGTTGTTCGATGACAAAGCATGTGAAGGCCGTCGGAAGAAGCGCCGTGAAATCTAAATCTGCAATTTGAGAGGTCCCTGTCCTTTCAATTTGCGACTAATTGAGTGACCTCGTATACTTAATAGACAATTTATAGGTTCTGAACTAGGGCATACGTCGTTTATAATAAAGGGGAATATATATGGGGAAGGGCATATAGGTCCGTGGCCCATTTCTTATAGGGCTCATCCCGACATTTGTCTTACGCCTGAGGAAAACCACGGAATACCTTAGGCAGGATGAGTTGTCTCATATAAGAGACTAGCCAATTTGGCTATTATGTAGGAGGTGAGCCTTGTTGATTTGTCTCAATTTCGAGACCAGCCATTTGGCTATCGTTTAATTTCCTCTCGAGTGTCATTTACATTTGTTACTGTTGCTCCAAAATATTTGAACTTTTCCGCCTTTTAAAAGGAAAAATTTTCAATTTTTATATTTACACTTCGTACAATGTTCTGGTCACGAGACATAATCATATAGCTTGTTTCTTTTTCGGAATTTACTTCCAAACCTGTCTCTTTAGTAGCTTAAAGTAAAATTTCCATGTTTTCCCTAAGCCTTTGTGGATTTTCTCCTAACATATTCACGTCATCCGCACAGACAAGCAGCTGATGTAACCCGTTCAATTCCAAACCCTCTCCGTTAACCTGGACTTTGATAATGGCATATTTCAGAGCAAAGTTAAAAAATAAAGGTAAAAGTGATTAATAATAATAATAATAATAATAATAATAATAATAATAATAATAAAAGTTCACTTTTCTGTTAGCAAGTTTACATTTTTACAACACACTTCGTATACACCTTAACCATGTAGAAGCATCTTAAGCAGAGTTTTGAAAATTGATCCACGTAGCTTTCGGTCTAAAAATTTTGAGTGAGCCACAGACAACAATAAGAATAACTACAATAAACAGGGTGATTCTGAAGGAATAGTAACTATTGCAGGAAGTGTTCGTAACAATTATTCTCAGCAAAAGAGATCATACAGCTGCATTACACACTTTGTATATTTTACCTGTAAATATATTGTAAATCTGTTGTATAAACAACTTCCCTTTGTTAATTAATACTGTGCTCGTAATTTACATTAATTAATATATAATCATTAAGTAATGTAAATGACCAACATAGTTTGAATTAACATAGATTTTTTATGGACCTATAATAAATTTACCAAATCTTTAGTAAAACACGTTCATATAAACATGTGCATAAATTATCAACGGCTTTGGAAGTGACTACAACGGTCTGCAATCTCTGAAAATTGTTCACAAAATGTAATAATATTTCCTTTATAATTGAGCCTTTCTCTGGAACAAGAACGTAACTACAAAATCTTGAATTTGAGTTATAGATCATCAAACATCTCAGATGTGGTATAACAGCACTGTACATTCAAATGTTTCTAGAGGGGGCCGTGTTTGTTGAAGGCACACAGTATTTTTTTTTCAGGAGGAAAATACTGTATGTTATTAATATTCAACATATCTTGAAAACTTAAAAAGTGACGTAATGTACATTAAGTTGTTATTCCAGTGAATGTCTCCAGTTCAGTAAGTTAAGTAGCCTATCCTTATTTTCTGTTAGTTCATTTAATTTCGTTTATCTGTAACTTAGAAGCAGATAAATTCGACATACATTAATTATATATATTTTAATTTTTTACAGCATTGCCCAGAAGACAAACAGGTCAAAGGTAAGAGATAAAATACAGAGTATTTGTATGCGTGCAAAACTGTAGTTACTGCATTTTAAATATGCGCATAACACACAGTGAACGATTACAAAACAACAAAATTTCTGAAGGAAAAATAAGTAGCAATATAAAAACAAATGTACAATTTTGTAAATTTCAGTAATACTGTTACAAGCACCAAACCTCAGATAAAGTTTATATTCTGCTGTATAAATGTCTCAGTTGACAACGTTCCTAAAACCTCAAATCTCAGTGGTATTGAAATCATTAAACTCCTTGCTGAATTCGACAGGTTTCTGTTAGAAGTTATCACAGTAGTATGTAGCGAGAGTCGCTATCACCTTTCCGCAATCAATTTGTCTCTTCTTGTAGATAAATTATTTTTTCTATCTGTTATAAAACGACTACAAGACATACAACAATATTTTCTCAAAGAGTATAAGAAAAACAAACTTGATAATGATATAAAAAGGCACAGGAAACAAAGTAAATTTACTTATTAATAGTGTGACAATTAGATTTAATTATGACAAAAATAATAGTAATATGCGTTACAAGAGCGGTATGTTGAAGTTTTCATGTTCGAGGAAAAGTTTGAAAAAGCGAAACGTAGTTGAGCTTTTTTTAATTTCCGAGAATTTAAAGAAAACATACCGCTCGTGCATCGTACATGATTTTGTACGAAGATCGCTTATTACATACCTGAAAGAGGAATTTCTAATTAATTGCAATGATATCCCCATCTTGGTTTCTGTTCAATGACGGCAAATTTGTGAAACTAAAATATATATCTTCAACATTGTTGCTTTAAAATGTTTTCTGTATTTACTATACTCCAGCAGGCCGTGATATACGTCTGTCTTTTTTTTCCCCCAGTCTATGATGAGTCTGGAATGTTGTTGATTTTTTTACGGCTTCCTTAATATTACTTGAATCGCGAATGCATTAACTTTAGTGGAGTTGTAGAGTTTACTTAATTTTTGCAAATATTTAAAAACAATAATTAACAGTGCAATTTAGGTGAAATTGCAGTGGTAAGTTTCCAATTTATAATTATTACTATATTGAACGTCTCTAAAAATAATATGTTAAAAGCCTAAAGCAGTAAAATCATTATGTCACTTCAGCGGTAAGAAGAGGGAAATTGTTATGTGTGTTAGGTTGGGAATACTGAATGTGGAATTTTAGACTTTCCGCGGATTGGTTTTGTGCGGAAACCAAGCAAATACGCACGATCTCGCACAAACGTAATATATCTTCCGAACATCTTGTACACTTCTAATCTTTCTACGATTTTTTTCTAGGGTCTGAAGAAATTACGATTCAGTTCGTAAACCTGAGAATCAAGTTTCAGGAGCTGTTCGCTAGGAAATTGTTCACAATCGCAGAACTAAAATTTCTAAATAATAACAGCTGATAACTGAAGATGAAACTGCATTAGGACAATGCCTTCTTAGTTTAGTGCTAGACTGTGTTGTCATGGTTTTTATAAAATACTCTGTGAAGAAAGTCTTGATTCCATCATACCTGTCCAAAGCTCTCTATTGTATGGTTTACAAGTTAGCTAGTTGCTAGTCACTAGCTTGTAGTGTACACTTGAGCTCTGAAACACAGCCTAAGTAGAAGACGTGATGTGGAATAACGTGTATTTGGTACGGTACTCCTATCGAAACTGGTTCTATACGGGGATTAAGAAAATTTATTGTTGTTACTAATTTCAATTTCAAAACGTATGAATATAAATTCTAGTCTTACAAATTATTTATAATAAAGGAACGTTCCCAAATTACCATGTTTAACGTCGCACATGGTTAAATATCACAAAGATATAGGTACTCGTACTGAACACAGAAAATAGTTATTAATAGGAATCGTAAAGATTAAGACAAAGATCTCAAAATAGTACATTATGCAACGAGCCTATAATGATAGTAATTAAGAAGTGAGTATGGACGTTTATGAAACGAGCGCAAGCGAGTTTCATAATTTTCATACGAGCTTCTTAATTACCATTATAGGCGAGTTTCATACGACTTTTTATGCTCGACCATATTCCTAACTTGAAATTATTCAGATGTGTACATTTTATTTGTATCTGACAAGATCGGAAGTGACCTTGTTCTAGGTCGTGAATTATGATATGTGCGCAGACGCGAAAGTATTGATTTTTTCCGAGGAACAATAATGTCACTGACCTTGATGTAATCCCGTTAAACTTGATATAGCCTTGATTATTGAATTCGACATTGAAAAAACGAGATGACAAATTGAATTTATTTGAATATTATTTACAAATAACGCTAATTATTATAGTAACAGAACATAACCTTTTGCGACAGTATTGGATTTCCAGCCTCCGTGACTTTTCGCTAATTCTCTTTCGATTGCATATCCGAGAATAACCGATACTTGCGGTTTTATAACAGTACAAAGCTGACTTGTCATTGGCTGAACACCTGTAAGCTGATTTGTCATTGGCTGAACACCTGTACTTTAATGAGTAGGTGTACTTTAATGACATGCATTAAAGGACTGCTACCAGGTGTATAATTATTACATTTCGGCATGGTCGAGCATAAAATATCTTAAAAGCTGCATTCAAATAGCCGTTTTTTTGTCACTATTGAAACACTCGTGTTTGACACGACCCTCCGTAATTTTTATTTCTGACGTGGAGACCAAATGTAAACATACTACGTTCTACTTCCATCATCACACTCGGTTATTCTTTGTGCATTACACAACACACAATAATATTAGACACCGATCTAGTTAACGTAAGAAGTCTGTCTCTATGGCAACGTACGATGTGACGCTTCTCACTTGTTCCTCTTACAAATAACTGGAAATGTCATCCAGACACTAATGGAAGGAACATTTATGTCTTTATAAAAACTTTGTTTACCTTACATTTGTATTGAAGGAACGCGTATTGGTCACTTTTTTATTACTGCTAAGAATTCTTTGTTCCAGATCCAATATGCCATCACCTGAGAATGACACTTCGGAATAAATACAACGAGGAATAGACTCCCAACGAAGGTGCAATGACGTAATCTGCATGTGACAACATCCATGCCAAGATATATTTAGCTCATTTATACTAAGGGAAAGGGTTTCTAATTATCTTGTAAACTATCTGTCTGAACTTCAGTAAATATCTTAATTCTAACGTAACATTTCTAATTTTGTGATAATTTGTCACAAAAGCTCTTAAAGTTTTACTTATGTATAGATACTGTAAAATACACTAAACAAGGTATCTTGATTAGGATATTATAAATTGAATTTCATATAGGGTTTGCCAGATTTCCAACATGTAACTCCAGAAATTCACGGGAAGGAAAGAGAAATCTGTGAACGCCATCTCTGACCATAAACTTTCATCTTAAAGCACAATAGACCTAATGACAAAATAGCTTAGCTATCAAAGCTGTTATGTTACTCCCAAACAAATTAAGAAAAGGCCCATTTAGTATTATAAAAAAAAAACAAATTTAAAAATTTTCATAATATATTATCTAATGTAATAAACAGAGCGAAAGCTAATTATTTCTCTACCAAATTAGAAAAATATAGCAATAACAGCAAATTTTTGGCAAATTTTGAAGTAAATGAAAAATAATATTTTAATGAGATTGTTTCTCGAGCTGGTTTAATCTTAAGTGATAAAAAACATAATCCAACAGAATTTAATTCCTATTTTACAAACATTGACTTGGATTCTGTATCGTTTATAAAAAAATGGCAATCTTCTTAGCAATGTAACTTCAGTAAATTTTTGTATGTATCTTTACTTCTTATCACATAATGAAATAATCAATATAGCCAAAACTTTAAAAAAATAATGTATCACCTGGTCCTGACAACACAAGAGCTAAAAACTTAACGTGGTTATAAATTATATTGCCAAACCTCTAACTCATATTTTTAATTGTTGTTTTCCCAACTAAATTAAAAGATACAAATGTGAAACCCATTTTTAAAACAGGAGACAAAAAGAATATGAACAATTATAGACCAATATCATTACTTTCAAGTATTTCAAAATTACTAGAAAAATGTATTGAAGTTCGATTAATGAATTATCTTGATAAACATAATATACAAAGTGATAATCAATTTGGTTTTCGAAAAAAATTTTAGTACAGTTAATGCAATATATCAAGTTACTAAAAATTGTTAGAGCATTTGATCAAAGTAACAAATGTATTGGTATTTTCCTGGACATAAGAAAATCATTTGATACAGTGAAACATGATATCTTAATTGAGGAATTAGACTTATTAGGAATCAAAGGTAATGCTTTAAATTTAATAAAATCGTATCTCAATTATAGAATTCAAGTAATGAAAATTAACAATTATTCAAGTGAACCTTCAATTATTATTTATATAGGTCTTCCCCAAAGCACAGTTCTTGGCCCTATTCTATTTTTAATATATATTATTAACTTATTAAGAAATTACTTACAACAATACATTATTCTCGTGCAGATGACACAGTTTTGTGGAAAAACCTGGTATGATGCATATAATAATTCAAATAATGGACTTGAATTAATAACAAAATGGTTTGACATAAATTATCCTTCTTTCAACGAAAATAAAACCATAATTATTCCATTCTCATTATCTGAAAAATGTAACAAACCTCCTACATCAAAATTAACTATTAAATTGAATAACTCTAATTGTTGCCTTATACAATTTAAAACCGATTATTAAGGAGTTATCTGAAGTTAAGTATTTAGTCAATTTTCTACAGTCATTTAAAATTGGAACCAACACATTAATTACCTTTGTAATAAATTACGTAAAATATATTATTTTGTTTTATTGAGGAAATATTTCTCAATAAGTTTATTACGCACAATATAGTTAACTTTACTTCAATCGGTAATTGCGTATGGAATTTTTATTCTGAAAGAAAATAATTAAAACATGTCTTCATAAGCCACCTCAAAAATTGTTTTTAGACTTTAATGTTCTTAAAATAAGACAAATTTATTATTATTGTATTAATAAAATTCATACATAAAAATCGAAATAATTTTGAATTGCTTCTCATAGTTGTGAAACAAAGTATGAATTCTTTAAGCTTGTTTGAAACAAAATGCAACACTGTTACAGTATTTAATCATAGTAGTAATTTAGACCCAAGAATATATAAGAATTTTATATTTAAATATCCTAATCTTGCCAATTCTAATAGTTCTAGCATTAAATTTAAAAAGTTATGTATGGATTTTGTAATTAATGAAAAATTGTAAATTTAAATTTATATATTCTTTTGTGTAGTAGACATAAGACAAATTGTATTATATACTTCTTAATTTGAATTCACGAATCCATCCCTGTTATGTATGGATTTTATAATTAATGAAAAATTGTAAATTTAAATTTATATATTATTATTGTATAGTAGACATAAGACAAATTGTATTATATACTTCCTAATCTGAATTCAGGAATCCACCCCTGAGCACAAGTTCTTCTCTTCCAGGGGTGAGCTGAAGTTTTTTCTGTTTATATTGCTTTGTATCACAATTATTAGCAAAATAAATCATTAAAAAATAGTTCATTTGTATTAATAACATTTAGAAGCACATTTATGGTACAGATTGCGAAGAGGCAACTGCAAAGCTTGTATTTATACAACTACTAATGACGTTCTATTTTTCCTAACTGCAACAAACACACCCTCTTTACATCATGCTGAGAAGAATCAGTCATTTTGGTTTGAAACACTTTCGGCGTCTTCACACACACACACACACACACACACACACACACACACACACACACACACACACACACACACACTACACCCAATCCAAGAAGAAATAATGTACCAATCAATAAACATGCACAGCTATTGCTCGGGAATATAATTAATTTCAACTGAAACAGAAGGCAGTAAAGATTTAAATTTAGTTCCTTATTCGTTATTAGGTTTATAAAGACACTTGCGTTAATAAAATGTTTATCATAATTATGTAATACCATATCCGTACCAAGAGTAGAGACAGTGAAAGAAGTAAAAATGAAATGACTGTGATAACAATAGAATAATAATAATAATAATAATAATAATAATAATAATGATAATAATAATGATAATAATAATAATACAGTAGAACCTCTATTATCCGTGGTAATGAAGGGGGTGGACTGAACGGTTAATCGAAAAAATCGGATAATGCGTACCGCAAATTTTTTTCGTAAATTAAATGAATAATACTTACATTTCTTAATTTCTTCCGTAATCTTGTCTTTAAGACGCCAGGTAGTGAATCGGAAGTTCACTCATTCAAGTCTGCTTGTCAACGACGGGTTTTTAAGGGGCAAGGAAATTCCTTGTAATGGCTGTCAGCGGAAACATAGGAATAATACAGGTCTCGTGTTGTAGATTTACGTACTTTATACATTTTATTGTTGATTTATATTAAATCGCGCAGTTGCAACACTAATCTCGCACTCTGGTGCGAGATGAGACACAGTTTCTCTTTCCCCAAACCACTCAATTATTCGCGTTTTTTTTTTTTTTTTCGGTACTTAGCACAACACGTTTTCTTTTGACACTCATGGAATATATTTTATATAGAAGTTGTGCAGTACGGCAACTCGAAAAGCAGATCATACTGTGTAAGTGTCAAGGTTTGTAGTAACACTCTCTAGAAAAGATACGTACTGGTACTAATATAACGTATAGTAGTACTTCGTACATATGATGAAGGTAACCTATATATGTGTCTGTAGCAAAAAAAGAAAAGAGCGAGAGAAAGATAGTCGGATAATCCGGCAATCGGTTAATAGGGTGACGGATAATCGGGGTTCTATTGTAATAATAATAATAATGATAATAATAATATATTTATTTCATTTATTTATTTACTTCAAATATTAATGTGCAAAACATCAGCACAAAACCAATTACAGTTTAGCACAAGATAAAAAACAAAACTAAACAGAACAAATGATTAATAATAACAATAGTTTTATTTTCCCTCGCAGAGTTAAGGCCATCAGGCCTTCTCTTCCACTCAACCAGGATCAAATCACATACAAAAAAATACATACCGGTATACAAATACTAACTTAAAAATAATAATAAACATAATTAAATAAAAAGAGAGATTGAATACATATACACAATCAGTATTAACTTTAAAATAACAATAATAAAAATATATAATAAAAAAAGAGACTGAATACATAATCACAAACAGGAAAATACATCTAGTATAGAGTATTAACTTAAAAAAAAGAATTAATATATATGAATATAATCTGACAACTAAAGGAATAGTACAATTAGTATGATCAGAACAGCACGTGTTACATTGAGACAATGACAATTACCTAGATGTTAGTGTTAATGGAAAAATAAAGTAATGACTGTATAATAATAATAATAATAATAATAATAATAATAATAATAATAATAATAATAATAATAATAATAATATAATGGTCAACATTAATCATTCACCAAATGCAACAAAATAAATGGCAATATCTAACAAATAATAAAAGATATTAAATAACAAGTAAGGATATATCATGCATAAGTAAAATCAAATCTGATCTTGCAAATTAGCACTTTTAATACACCTGGCTATTGGAGAAAGGGATTTAAATAATTTAGTGAAGAAAATTCTTTGACCACGAAAACCTTTCACGGGAATTCTAAGGTAGGTGTTAGCATGTATAAAAGAATCACAATCAATGACACCATTAATAGCTTTATTAAAGAAAGTATAATCTATATCCTGACGTCTCGAATACAGACTGGTACAGTTAAAATATTTAGTAGATAGTTCATAATTTAAGGAAGAGGAGTTAAGGTACAAATCTGAACGCACAAAGAGAAATTAATTTCCTTTGGATATTTTCTGGTTTAGCTGAATAATAATAATAATAATAATAATAATAATAATAATAATAATAATAATAATAATAATAATAATAAATAAATAATAATAATAATAATAATAATGACAATAATAATAATAATAATAATAATAATGAAAATAATAACAATGAAAATAATAATAATAAAAATAATAATAATAATAATAATAATAATAATAATAATAATAATAATAATAATAATAATAATTGTTGGCTAGCTAAGAAATATCCGTCAATACGGGATTTTGTGTCCCGTATTTCATTCATACAGGACAAGTTTTTCTGGTCTCAAATACGTGACATCTCTTACAATACGGGACATCTGGTAACCGTAATTTCATATTATGTTCAAATAATTTTATTTGACTTTTCATTGAATTTAAGAATACGAGAGGATCGTAAGGACATTTCAATTAATGTTTTTTTCCAATGCCACCAGGTTGTCTTTTCGACATTGCTAGTCTTCTCTCCTGGCCGGGGCTTAGTTGTAACCTGGAAGGCGGAGTTACATTACCCCGATGATGTTTTAGGATGATTATGATAATGTGGTGCCAGGAGAGGTCTTAAATCTAAACTTAACCTAAATTACAGACCATGGACGAACACAGGAATAAACCCCTTTAAGGAAATTTCCTGTGCTCTAACCGGGAATTGAACCCGGGACCTCATGAACTATATCCACTAGACCATGAGGCTGGTCTTTCAATTAATGTATGAATTTGTAACCCAAACCATAAATATCATTAATATAATTACGCTTTCAAAATATTGCACTATAGTTTAAGACACAGCAGACAAAGATACAACATCGGAAACGAGTTTTTCTGTATCAACTATGATGATTGGATTGTTCTTTCTCTCTTTATCGGTTTTAATTTTCCCTGTAGTACCGACTTATAAACCATTGTGGCGGAGGGGAGGGAGGGTATTGTCTCTGAATCCACATTGGACATCTACACAATGCGGACTCCCCTGGATGTGAGTCTGGCACAACGCAGGGCCACCGCAGAAACATCACAAGACTCAGGACAACCACCCATTTCCATAGAGGGAAAATAAATTTCTTCTATTTCTGCACCGGGAATCGTACCACGGACCGCTTGGATGGGCAGAGCCACCGCGACGGACCTCATGTACATTCATGTATCAGAATTATTTTCACATCCACAGTTAAATTAAAATGTTGATTCATTTAACTCCTACACACGTTATCTTGTGTTCAAGAGTAACTTACTTGTTTGAGCAAGAATCAACGCGATAAGAGGGAAATTGTAATGTAAACAATGTAAACTTAAGTAATTAAATATAGATGCATTACGAGCACTTGATGTTTCTGTGTTCTTAGCAGTTTTAGGCATAATTACAGAGAAGTCTCACTCCCATAGATGATGCATAATTTTAGACAAGTAGGGAAATATTGCCACAAAGGTAAAATAAATCTCTCTAAGCAATCTCGTAACGTTTTCCAAGAACTACAATAACCTCATTTGCCTTTATAACATAAATGTTACCAACTGTACTGAGTTGTTGGAGACTTTCTACAAAAATTATTGTCCTGATGCAGTTTATGGGTACTTAAACAGTGTGGCGGAACTATTGGTTCTGCTGGTAAATTTGTCAGCCTTAATACTGGTTCCAAGAAAATGTGCTTGAAATAAGCTTAATCTAGGATTCTAGAATCTTACTCTTGCGACACAAAGAACAAAGGTGTAATATGTGGAATACAATCTAATATTTTGAGCACATTTCATCGAGTGAAAGGAAAACTGGTTCATATACACGCATGCTCAATTTCGCCTTGTTTTGTAGTTCAGCCAATTTTGTGCCCCATTCATTCTGTTAGCAGACTCAGCTACTAAAAATAATTTTCCACTCCCCCTGCCGTACCTATGCTGTTATCAGCTTGTTTTTAGGAAAGTAAATGGAGTTTGCTGTGATAATGTTGGTTGCTATTGACGACGAGATGTACGTCGAATTGCTTTTCTTTCCAACAGTCATATATGCAACATTTAATTCCCTGTGTAATTAACACGCCTACAGTCAGAGGAGTGGCGAAAATTAAAATGATCGTAAGCATTTCAAGATGTATAAAACCATTAACCCTTTGAGGCATAGCGGTTCATATGAATCATTCCTTATCACAAGTATATAGTTCTGGTATTGTTTCAAGGTAAAAGTCTGAATTGTTTTAATGTCGTGAAGTTGTGCCACAATGGCTTCAAATAAGGCCACCTCCTAATTTGTACAAAAATTTATGAAAATACAAATTGTTTGCACATTTTATTTCCACTTCATATATTCTATTTCATTTGACCAATATCCACCTCATACTTGTTCTATGCCTCAAAGGGGTAAACTACTTATTACTACATTTTCTCGTCTTTGAGTAAAATTCTATTAAAATAATATTTCAGGGGTGAAAAATTCTTGATGGGTAGACTTATATATGCCTATAATTTGTCTCAATGTAAAAATGGACAAGCACTATTATGTATGTATGTATGTATGTATGTATGTATGTATGTATGTATGTATGTATGCATGTATATGTATGTATGTATGTATGTATGTATATATATACTATGTACGTATCTGCAGTTTTACTAGTATATTTCGAAGTTATTTACCTATAAAGTGTATTTTAAGTTTCTCATTAGTGTATTATTATTGTTTATCATCATCATCATTATCATTATCATTATTATTTTCAAGATGAAGTGAAGTGGAAGTGAAGTTCTTGAATGTGGCCCTCAGTCTCGGAACTAACATTTCAAAGAGATCGGACTAAAGGCTGGTTCATAATAAACCGGAAAGGAGAATCGGAACGAAAACGAAAACGGTAAAATTGTTAAAATGTGTTCATTTAAATGTGATCATTCACAATTGACGAAAAGCTTGCCGGAACCCTGGATCGAGAAGGGAGAGTTGGCCAAGTTTCAACTTTGGCGTTCACGTTTCCGATCACATCCCACTAGATTCATTCTATTGCCATCTAAAAGCTATTTTGTCGTCGTATATTTTGTAGCAAGAAGACCGTGACATAACCTATGCATTATTTTGTTCTGTGCTGTGCATCATGGAGCAAGTTTTATTTGATGAGATTCTAATATTGAATGTTGAGGGAAATCCTCACGTTTACGATAAGCGGCGCGCCTAGTATAAAGATGAGAAAATGAAGGAGAATACGTGGCTTTCAATAGCTACATCTTTGAACACCGATCGTAAGTGAATCATATTTTATTACTGTATTGGTTGTATTACACACTACATATTCATGCTTCAATTCAATAACTACTGTTGTGTTCATTTTTGTTCTATTACAAATGTTTCTTCTCTAATTATTTTACGTTATGATAGGCTTAAAATAGATTGTGATAATAAAGATGCATGGGCATATTTATAGCACCGTACCTAATGAAATGTTTCAGTTGAAATTTCGAAGTTGGTTAACCTGTGTTTATGTTGGCTGCCTTGTACTCATGAGAGAACGCCATTGGTCAATTATACACAAAAAACATCAGAAAGCATAATATCGACTTTACATATCGTTATTGACATACATATCGATATACATAGTCGTCTACGTTCTCGGTTTATTGTGAATCAAACATTTTCATATTCACGTCCTCTGCTTCTCGTTTTCATTCTGATTCTCGTTCCCGGTTTATTGTGAACCAGCCTTTACAAAGCAGAGTAAAAGTGCTCTGAAATGGGAAATCGTTCAGATTTTTAGATTTACTGCTCCTTAAGAAGAAATAACGAGGTGAAAAAGTAATATTGTTAGGTCACATTTTTATCATCGTCGTCATCATCATCCGTTCCGATCACATAAGTTTATCATCTTCCCATCTTCTTTTCGGGCGTCCGACGTCTCGTCGCCCAGTGGGTTTGTAAGCAGACATCTATAGTAGCCTATTTAAGCTGTGTGTACTTTCTAGTCTTCATCGTTTTATTGTAGCACGCATATATTGAAATTTATTCAATTTATTTTGTACATCTTCCTCTTTATCATAAGTTATAGTATATCTCAAATAGTTAAAATGGCTGACTTGTTCTATAATTATGTTGTTATTAATCTTTGCTCGTATGAAATACTTTCCTGAAATACCGTAATATGTGTCTTTTAAATTTTGATTTCTAAATTATATTCTGCCATACAAAATTGCTTAGACGTTACCGGTATCCGTTACTCATCCTCTGAATTGACAGATATCAATAGACAACATTTTTTTGTATATAATAATAATAAAATAATAATAATAATAATAATAATAATAATAATAATAATAATAATAATAGCTGATTACATATTTATTTTTGTTTCAGAATTGCCCAGCAGATCGGGAGACAAAAAGTACGTAACATAATTGTACATTATGCAACGAGCCTATAATGATAGTGATTAAGACGCGAGTATGTTTATGAAACGAGCACAAGCGAGTTTCATAACTTTCATACGAGCGTCTTAATTACCATTATAGGCAAGTTTCATACGACTTTTTATGCTCGACCATATTTCTAACTTGAAATTATTCATAACTTTCACGTTATCTTATGCGAATGGGAAGGGAACTGACCTTGTGCAATATCTCGTGAATTGTGAGATGTGCGCAGACGCGAAAGTATTGATATTTTCCCCGAAACGAATGTCGACGACCTTGATGTAATCTCGTTAAACTTGATATAACCTTGAAATTGAATTCGACATTGAAAAACGAAATGACAAATTGAATTTATTTGAATATTATTTACAATTAACGCTAATTATTATAGTAACAGAACATAACCTTCTGCGACAGTATTGGATTTCCAGCCTGCGTGACGTTTTGCTAGTTGTCTTTCGATTGCATAACCCAGAATAATCGAAAACCTGAAATTTAATGAATAGGTGTTCTTTAATGACATGCATTAAAGGACTGCTGCCAGGTGTATAATTACTACATTTCGGCATGGTCGAGCATAAAATCTACTATAAACCAGTTTATTTTATAGTGGAAAGATGAAGTTCATTCTACTATTTGACCACGGCATGTAAGGGGTCTGTACTAATATTGGTAGTTCAGACAAATTTATGTACTGAATCGCTGATCGCAAGAACGCCCTAAGTCACATGTTGTTGTTTAGTCAACTGTCCGGAGACAGGACTGAGTATCACAAGTGATACCAAGAAGGTACCACTTATAAGGCAACTAGGCCAGGAGATAATAGGGTAGGGTGGTAGTTCCTTTCCCCCTCTAAGTCACATTTCTGTTGAAAATGAGTTGAGCATTGTAATGGCTACGTTACACATAGCATAATACATTCATTTATTTCTGAAATGACTGCAATAATGATAATGATTTCTAATCTGTTTAGCATTATGTCCACTTATTATTTCAGAGGTTGCAATTTAATTTTATGTTTGCAAAAATGACAATAAACTAATTTGAAGTGCTAATTTATTCTCTACGTTTGAGATGGGTAGGACATGTAGCACGTATGGGCGAATCCAGAAATACATATAGAGTGGGAGGCCGGAGGGAAAAAGACCTTTGGGGAGGCCGAGACGTAGGTAGGAAAATAAAATTAAAATGGATTTGAGGGAGGTGGGATATGATGGTAAAGACTGGATTAATCTTGCTCAGGATAGGGACCAATGGCGGGCTTATGTGAGGGCGGCAATGAACCTCCGGGTTCCTTAAAAGCCAGTAAGTAATTTATTGTCTGGTACCTTCATGTAGAATTGAAAGGAACTAACCATAATGAATTAATGTTTTTCTCTAACTACAGTAAAGGAAAAAATCAATTTTTACATTCAATTTTTAACATCAGTTACCCATTCTCTACCTTCTTGAAAAATAAAATAAACGTAAATATTAAAACCAAAATTTCAGCTACTTTTTTTTCAATTTACCGAAAACCACACAAAGTGTAGTTAGTTCTTTTCACGACTCACTCAATTTGGAAAACAATAAAATCGTTTTCTGTTCGTTTTTCAGGCAAAGAATGTGATGAATTCAAAGAAAAACTGAGATCACGTTACAAAGACAAGTAACACTGCTTCAGAAGTCTACCGAAAGCACAATGTCTGAATGAAGAATCTCGGCGACCTGATATAATAACAATCCGGTGTGCATTAGTATTAGTGTGTGGATGCTTTCATGTCATTTCACAGTTAGTGAATTTATTAATATTGTTATTATAATTTCTATGTAAATAAAATATTTAGAAAGACAATTGTTTCAACACACTGAGTTAAATATAAACAAAGTGCTGTAAGAGGTATCGCAGTTATTTCTCGCCCTGAATCCTCTACCTCAGACAGTTCTGCTTGGTGTGTATTCTTAGGTCATCTTATGGCTAAGGAGAATAGAATCAATGAGAAAAGTGTTTGTAATTTGTTCGGGACACGAATTTGAAATCCAATTGACTATCATATTATGGGAATAAGATTAGTATATTTGTATGTCTTTCTAATCTCACTCCACTAATACTTATTCAGAAAAGAATTATTAAAATATGCCTTAATAAACCAATTGATTACTCATCCGAGCTTTTATTCACTGATTTTAATGTTTTGAAAATTAAACAGATTTATTATATTGCCTTATTAATCTTCATACATAAAAACCGTAATAAATTCAAATTGTATCATCATAAATATGGAACTAAAAGATCCGATTTTATACGACTAGAGGAACCAAAGTGTTTCACAAGCACAGCTCTGAGCCATGGTACCTACTTTGGTCCAAGGTTATACAATAAAATAATTGATAAATACCCAAATTTAGAAAATTTTAGTATCAGAAATTTCAACAATTGCGTTAGGGATTTAATTTTTAAAGAATATATATTGATTTAATATGTATATGTATTTGTATGACTTAAATTGTTGAAATTGAAATTGTATTTTTAAATTTAATTTATTCCTGTAATTTTTTTTCTTGACCCAGTTTGTGTCAAAAAAATTATCTTTGTGTTTAGATATCTCCCTGAGCACGAGTTTTTTACTCCTTCAGGGAAGAACTAAGATTGTATTTTTGTCCATGTTACTTTATTAACAATAAAACAATATTAGATCTGAAATGAATATGGGATGAAATTGGGATAATATTCAACTGTAATTTGTAAGGTCACGAAAGAACCTTGTAACGAAATTGCGAGATAAGTGCAATATCAAAATTTAAAGAGATTAAGCTCCGATTTCACCAAATAAATTTAACTTTACAAAGGAATTTTACAATTTTACATTTGTTCGGATCAAAGTTCTGCACATTTAAAGGGAAAAATGAAATTCTTTAAATTATTTATTATCATAATACGCTGGTCTCTTTAAGTGACTGAGAATATTGGAAATTAATTCAGTAGCTTTCCCAAAGTACTAGATGACATTTTTCATATAAAATTGTAAAAAATTTGTAAAAATTGGTATTGTAATCTTGTAAAATTTTAACTGTTCCACATCAGCTAATGTAAGATCTATGGATCTATCGACGTCATAGCTCGGAGGGTTCCACAAAGTAAAAAAGAAAAAAAAAATAAATAAAAAAAAAGTTTTTCGAAAATACTTTTTCAGATAATTTCAATCTTGAATCTGATACTCAACCTAAATTTCATTAATAATAATTATCCTGATGATTTTGGCAAAACCCTGTCGTTGTATTTAAAAATAAGAAGAAAATAATTATTGCAATGCTATAGTTTAATTTAGTCTGATTCTCAACAAAGAATGCATGCGCCGTCGATCAAATCGTTGAAAACGACCCAACAAGAAACACTTCAATAACACCGCTACACGTACTATAAACTATGGAAGATAAAATTCCGTAAAACATAGTACATAGTATTATTATACCACATTCAACCAAAGGAGCAATCGCTCATACGTTTAGCGTCTTCTGTTGTATAAAAAATTGTGTATAAGCAAAGCATATGATTAAAAAAAAAAAAAAAAAAAGCAATCGAGAACTCCATGGCAACCCAAAACAGAAATACTTTTAGTGCAAAACTGGCCTATGTGTAACGACATCTCCTAGCATATTCCATTCACATTATCTGAAAAATGTAACAAACATCTACATCTATATTAAGTATTAAATTACATAATCCTGATCGTTGTCTTATACAGTGTAAATGTCCGATTATTAAAGAGTCCTCTGAAGTTAAGTATTTAGGCATAATTTTCGATAATCATTTAAAATGGAACCAACACATTAATTACCTTTGTAATAAATTACGGAAAATAGTATATTATTTTCTTTTATTGAGGAATTACTTGTCAATAAGTTTATTACGCACGATATATTTAACTTTATTCAATCGGTAATTATGTATGGAATTATAGGATGGGGTAGCTCATTTAAACCCAATTTTAATCCACTCTATTTATTACAGAAGAAAATAATTAAAATATGTCCTCATAAGCCTATTGATTTTCCATCTCAAAATTTGTTTTTAAACTTTAATGTACTTAACGTAAGACAAATTTATTATATTGTATTAATAAAATTCATACATAAAAATCGAAATAATTTTGAATTGTATTCTCATAGTTATGAAACAAAAGGTATGAATTGTTTAAGACTGTTTGAACCAAAATGCAACACTGTTACAGTATTTAATCATAGTAGTAATTTAGGCCCAAGAATATATAACAAATTTATATTTAAATATCCTAATCTTGTCAATTATAATAGTTCTAGTATTAAATTTAAAAAGTTAGGTATGGATTTTATAAAAATTGAAAAATTGTAAATTCAAATTTATATACTGTAATTACATAGTAGACATAAAACAAATTGTATTGTAGAATTATTCATTTCAATTCAGGAATCCGCCCCTGAGCACGAGTTCTACTCTTTCAGGGGCGAGCTAAAGTTTTTCTGTATATATTATATTTTATGTTACAATTATTAGCAAAATAATAAATAAATATTACCAGAATAGGTCGACAATTTATAATATTAGCCACACAAATTCGAGAAATAACTTATGTTCATTGCATTAAGATAAATTTCCCTGCACAAATACATTAGAAGCACAATTAATTCCTTAAACAACTGCTCCAGATCTGGTGTACAATCGGCCTATATGTAACGCCTCCTAGCAAACTATCGTTAGATTTTTAAATAACATTATATTATATTATTATTTTTCATTAACGTTATACATACATTAATGTCCATTTCATATTCCACTCCACATTTTGTCCAAACATTTCTAGAATAAAAGTTTATTCCGATGTCATTCATTCTACATATGAGACTTATGAAAAATTGTTGTTCCTTTACGAGAACCGAACCATATTTCAAGACAAGTGATGTAATAAATAGAAAAGTATTGCATTGTAAACTAGCATTCACTCACCACTTCTGCCTGATTGGTCGCACTCGTCCAGGGTTGCCATACTTGTAACTTCTTTAGCTACTTAGAAGCGAAGATCACTCGTAAATTATAAAGATGTAAACCTCAACACTTTAAAAAACTGAATTGCTTCCCCTAAGCCACATTCCAGTACTCACAACGAACATCTGAGTTGCAGGTCACACTCTTACACACAATCTCTGGTCATTTAAAACACCGCACTTTCTCTAGTTTATTTGAATTTATAAAATGTAGATTTTTTAGCTTTTTCTCCGTGGTTAACACAATGACAAGCTGAATTACTGTATATCGACGAAAACGTCACTCTCTCACTCTATTGACTGTGTATAAACGTAGCCTATATGCCGGTAATATGCAAACTATACACAGAATTAAACACACTTTCAAAGTATGAGTGAGTGAGAGTGAGTGAGAGTGAGTGAATAAATACGTAAGTAAATAAATGGATAAATAAATAAGAAATAAGTTGCATAAGTAAATATATAATTAACAAATAAATAAATAAATAATAAATAACCAGAGAGATTAAAAATAATTTACCAACTCAATAACTAAGTAATTATATAACTAAATAAGTAAACAGCTAAATAAGTAAGTAAATAAGAAAATAAATAACCAAATAAATCAACAACTATATAAATTACTAAATAAATAACAAAATATATAATAAAAATTGTAACTGAATAAATAAATACCTAAGTAAATAAAGAAATATATAAGTAAATAAAAAACAAATAAATACATACTCAGTGAATAGTGAAATAAACAAATTAACAAATAAATCAATAGATCAATAAATTAACAAATAAATAATACATTAATAACCAGTGACATAAAAATTAAATGAATTATCAACTAAATAAATAAGTAATTCACTCATTCATAGTGTTCTGCCCAAGGACAGGTCTTTCACTGCAAATCCAGCATTTTACAGTCTTTCCTATTATCTGCCTTCCTCTTTGTCTCCTCATATGATCCATATATCTTAATGTCGTCTATCATCTGATATCTTCTTCTGCCCGAACTCTTCTCCAGTTCACCATTCCTTTCAGTGCATCCTTCAGTAGGCAGTTTCTTCTCAGCCAGTTATCCAGCCAATTCCTTTTCCTCTTCCTGATCAGTTTCAGCATCATTCTTTCTTCACGCACTCTTTCCAACACAGCTTCGTTTCTTATTCTGTCTGTACATTTCACACGCTTCATCCTTCCCTATATCCACATTTCACATGCTTCTAGTCGCTTCTCTTCACTTCAGCACATTGCCCATATACTACACTCCACATAAAGCATTTGACTAGCCTCTTTCTTATTTCTTTAACTAAGTAATTATACAACTAAATAAGTAACTAAATACACATGTAAATAAATAAGAAAATAAATAACCAAATAAAAAGTAAATAAGTACCCGAACAAATGAATGATTAAATAAACAAATGAAAAAATAAATATATAACTAACAAACAGATAATTAATTAATTAATAATCAGAGACATAAAAATTAAATAAATCAACAACTAAATAAGTAATTATATAACTAAATAAATAAATAACTAAATAACAACAAATGAATAACTATACAAACAAATAAATATATAAATAAATAAGAAAATAGAGACGTAACTAAATAACTAAGCAAATTAATAACCATAAAAGTAAACAACTAAATAAACAGCAAAATAAGTATATAACGAAATAAATAAATGACGTAATAATTATGTAACAAATTAAATAACTAAGTACAAAAACAAATGAATAAATAAATAAATAATAAATAAGTAAATATATGAGTGAGTGAGTGAGTGAGTGAGTGAGTGAGTGAGTGAGTAGAAATGCATTGCAAATTGACTCGCCAAATTGTCATTCCTAATACACACGTAAACACTTTGAAGATGAAATTTGCTCCAAGCAGCATCATTTGAGTTTATCACATTTATGTACACAGTCTCATGTTTATGTAGGTCATAAAGTGTAAAATACGAAAATTCATGCATGGCTATTCTTGTTTTTAAAGAAACTAAAAAATTTACTCAAAATTGATAAAATAAATTTTTGTCCCAAATGTATATGTAAATACTTCCGATTTAAGATTCACACTGGACCACCTAGCAATGTCACAACGATTTTTAAATAATTGTTTTAGTTCAGCATCAGATTTATACAGACCTACGCAATCTAAAATTCACATGAATTCATAAAACATAAACTGTAAATTTCCACAGTCATTTTCTTATATCACATAGGTAGTTAACGTTACGTTCTATATTTTATTGTATCAGCCAAATGTGTCACTATTTGACCTTCATTTGTTTCCATGGCCGACGAAAATGTCCAGTTTATTGAAACTATAAATGCAGCACAACCGATTAGAATAACTGCAGATAATACCCTTATCACTAAACATTATAAAATATTCACACACACAAATCATCAGCCGTTGTTTACATGATGTAATTATATAGATTCGCACTTTTAATTACCTGTAAATCCATGTAACTTTCGCAATCAACACTTAAGAAGCACGATTATTTCGTAGACGCTTATTTCGAACCAAGGACAAGAAATGAGTGCTCCAGTGTCAGGCACACGCTGGTTTGTGATTGGCTGAAACTGTATAAAACCTACCAAGACATTCAAAGAGCTCACCAGGAAAGCATATCCACTGATCACGTTCACAGAATAATAAAAAAAATAGTCGCCTCGGTACAAGGAGAGCTGTTTGAAACACTACCGTAAGAAAGCACAGTTTTCTATGATTACATTACACGAGTAACTAAGTAATGTAATAGAAAGATTTTCTAGGATTCAAATATAGAGACAAAACTTGAAGAGTTTACAAATGTAGGAATAAAATAGCTCAATTGTTTCATCATCATCATCATCATCATCATCATCATCATCATCATCATCATCATCATCATATATTGCTACATCATCGTAATCACAGCTTATCATCATCGTCTCAATTCATCTCATCATCAACATCATTATCTCATTAGCTTCATCATATCATCATCTCGTCATCTTATCATCTCATTATCTCATCAGCATTACCATTATCTTATCATCTCATCACCAGCATCATCATCTTATCATTATGTCATCACCAGCATCATCAACTTACTGTAATTTAAATTTTCTTATCATATCATTATCATCATCTCTTCATCTTATCATTACCATGTCATCTTCACATTATTCTATCGTCATCTCATCAACATAATTATCTCATCAACATCATCGTCTCATCTTATCATCATATCAGCATCATCATCTCATGATTATTATCTCATCATTATTTCACCATCTTATCATCAGCATCATAATCTTAACATCAGCATCATCATATCATTAGCTCATCATGAGCATTATCATCATCAGCATCATCTTAACATCAACATCATCGTCTTATCATTATCTCATCATAAGCATCATCATCCTAACATCAGAATCATCATCTTATCATCTCATCATCTTATCATTATCCCATCATGAGCATCATCATCTCATCATCAGCATCATCAATTTAACATCAACATCAACAACTAAACATCAGCATCATCATCTCATATTCATCATCATCTCGTCATCAGCATCATCACATCATGAGCATCATCATCTTATCATCATCATCTCATCTCATCATAAGCGTCATCATCTCGTCATCAGCATCATCACATCATGAGCATCATCATCTTATCATCATCATCTCATCTCATCATAAGCATCATCATCTCGTCATCAGCATCATCATCTCGTCATCAGCATCATCATCTCGTCATCAGCATCAGCATCTCGTCATCAGCATCATCATCTCATAAGCATCATCATCTCCTCATGAGCATCATCACATGAGCATTATCATCTCATCATCAGCATCATCATTTCATAAGCATCATCATCTCATCATCAGCATCATCATCTTAACTTCAGCATCATCATCTCATCATAAGCATCATCATCTCGTCATCAGCATCATCATCTCGTCATCAGCATCATCATCTCGTCATCAGCATCATCATCTCGTCATCAGCATCATCATCTTAACATCAGCATCATCATCTCATCATCAGCATCATCATCTTAACTTCAGCATCACCATCTCATCATAAGCATCATCATTTCATCAGCATCATCATCTCGTCATCAGCATCATCATCTCATCATAAGCATCATCATCTCATCATCATCATCTTAACATCAGCATCATCATCACATCATGATCATCATCTCCGCATCAGCATCATCATAGTCATTCCCGTGTTAGGCCTAGTGACCCGTTACGGTCTCCTCCCACCCCTTGCGTGGTCTACCCAAAGATCTTGTCCCATAGGAAACTAACGGACAATATGCCGTGGTGGCCTGCATCGACCCATGTTCACACGTTGAAGCAAATTTTGTTTGTAATGTTTTAAATATTCAGCTATTAGATTTATTTTCAAGTTAAGTAAAGCTTCCTGATTCATGTTGTGGTCAAAATATAGCCAGCAATAATCGATCTCAAAAATTTAATTTCAACTGTGGTAGGTCCATGTTTGCCTTTTTCCAATGGTCCATGTCTCACTTCTATACGTAAGTATTTTTCTATCCGAAATGTTATATGTTTCGAATTTAACTTAGTGTAGTCTGAAGCACATCTCTTTGTGCGTCATTTTATTCGATCGACGTTTCAGTGTGGAGAGAAAAATGATTAATTTTTAAGATCCAGGTCCTCAATGCTTCATTTTGAATTGTGATCAATACATAAGATATTAATGCCAATTGATTTCTCCAGCATCGATATTTCCGTCAGCGATCCTGCCTACACTATTATTATTATTATTATTATTATTATTATTATTATTATTATTATTATTATTATTACATATCCATGCCATTCAACGTTGGTCTGATTATAACGGTATGAAAATTAATATTTCTAAAATACGCGTTATCTCTTTCTCTAGGAAGACAACTACATTAAAGTTCAACTATTCGCTATCGAATGCCGCCATAATCAGGACTGTATAAAGGATCTCGGTATATATCTTGATTCTAAACTGTACTTTCATGACCATGTTGATCATTTATTTAATCATTCACTAAGAATGCTTGGTCTCATTAGGTCTATTACTTATTCCTTTTCCTCTCATGATACACTACTTACATTATATTAAGCTTTAGTGAGGTCTAAATTAGGATATACATCGGTTGCGTAGAACTCTATTACTTCTACTGATTCGGCTAAACTAGAAAATATCCAAAGAAAATTCATTTCTCTTTGTGCGTTCAGATTTGTACCCAACCGCTCTTCTTTAAATTATGAACTATCTAGTATATATTTTAACTGTACCAGTCTGTATTCGAGACGTCAGGATATCGATTACACTTTCTTTAGTAATGCTATTAATGGTGTCATTGATTTTTTTATTTCATGCTAAACTGTAATTGGCTTTGTGCTGTTGTTTTGCACATTAATATTCGAAACAAATTAAATAAATTAAATAAATAAATTATTATTATTATTAGTATTATTATTATTATTATTATTATTCACACAACGCATTGTATTCTTCACCTGACATAATTAGGAACATTAAATCCAGACGTTTGAGATGTACAGGGCATGTAGCACGTATGAGCGAATCCAGAAATGCATATAGAGTGTTAGTTGGGAGACCGGAGGGAAAAATACCTTTGGGGAGGTCGAGACGTAGATGGGAGGATAATATTAAAATGGATTTGAGGAAGGTGGGATATGATGGTAGAGACTGGATTAATCTTGCACAGGATAGGGACCGATGGCAGGCTTATGTGAGGGCGGCAATGAACCTTCGGATTCCTTAAAAGCCATTTGTAAGTAAGTATTATTATTATTATTATTATTATTATTATTATCTTTCATAGTATTATTACTATTACTAGCCGTACCCGTGCGCTCGTCTGCACCCGTTAGAAATAAATATAAAGTAATTACATAATTAAAATAGGACGTTTGATCCAGGGAACATTCGTGTTTGATAGAAGGATAAATCGTTTAATATGTTACTTAATTTAAATTGCATCCAAATAATTAAAATGCGATCATTTCGGTCCAGAAAGCACTCATTTGGTGCAATGACAATTCCTTTAACATGTTTCTTAATTGTTATTACCAATTATTTTTGGAAAAGCGAAAATTAACAGAAAAATTTTGGCTACAGATTTATTATTATGTTTATATTATATTATGTTATATTATGAAAAAGTGTGTTGATAACGGATGTACTCCAATTAGAAAGTTTTTAATTTGTTGTGGGAGCTCTTGAATCTCAGGAGGAACAACTTTTACAACAGCGCAACATAATCTGCTTGGCTCATTACCTAATTTTTTTGCATTGCATTTATTGCATATGTATTTGATGTATTTTAATACGATTCAATTGAGCATAGTTAAAATTTGAATTATAAAATAATGGATTGCTAAGCTAACGTATTATTACTGCATACGAAATCAATACACTCTCGTTGTTCGTTAATTCTCTGAGATAAAAATGAATATGTTCATAAACATTATAATAAGAAATACAGGAAACGAATATACAGAATAACCTATCAAGTTTTCTGTGCATAAGAAGCTATTTTAATCTTACCTGTCCTAAATTCACTCGCAAGTTACTGTAATAACATTATAGAATTATGTCCATCCAGAGAAACTACACTTTCCAATGATGAAATAATAATTAATTATACAAATCGGTTAATTTAGCTTCCGATATTACTTCATACGAACACAGAAACATTGTCTGTAGCCTATGTTTCATAGCTTTCGATTGTTGTGTCCAAGGCCCCTTATAGACGAAGTCATTTGTTTTTTATTTCAATACACGGCCTTAGATGGCAGTTATTTTAATTTTAAAACTCATTTATCTCATTAAATATCAGTCCTATCAAAATTTTTCACAGAATAAAACTTATCAGAAATCATTTGTAAAGAAACTTTTGTGTGTAACATATTTCATAAAAATCAATAAGAAGCGAGATATTTCGATTTATTTAATTCAGGCCCCCCTTATAACCCCCCTTTTAAATAACGCATTTTGAATGCCATATAGCCTATAATCTAAGTTACAACGAACTTAATTATATTCCAATTTTCATCGAAATCGGTTCAGCCATTATCGCGTGAAAAGGTAACAAACATACAGACAGACAGACAGACAGACAGACAGACAGACAGACAAACATTTCAAAAAAGCGATTTTCGGTTTCAGGGTGGTTAATTATATATGTTAGGACCAATTATTTTTGGAAAATAGAAAATTACCAGAAAAATTTCGGCTACAGATTTATTATTAGTATAGATTATTTTTATATCATGTCTTTTCTCTCATAATACAACTGTTACAGCGAATTTTCAGTAGGTCTAGCTCGTCGTTTGATCTCTTTATCAAGTAACGATCCATTACAACTACTGAACAGCGTTACACAATGCAGTGCATCAGGCTCAACATCCCAGTTTCAATTCACGTCAGTTACTGAATATTATGACAAAATCCATCAGATTGTTTGGCAGTAATCACTGTACACACAGATGCATGAAACTCATCCAGAGAACGACTTTTCAAGGATGCCCAAAATGTGTATTTTTTCGGCAAACATACAAAAATTCATTTTAGAACGTCACAATGGATTCTATTCTTCATTTAATGGGAATGCAAGAACTGAATGTGACGGGTCTTCAAACGCCATATTGTTTAACACAGGCATGTCAATTGATGCCCACAGGAGCAAGCGCGCGCTTTAGAGCTCAGGAGAGCCTGAGCGCTTTACAGCGGAAAGGAAAGAGACAGACGAAAGAGGTGGTATATGCCGCTTGGTCGAGCTATATACAGGGATGGCCAGCACTGATTGAATAGATAAAGGGAAGAGAACTTATTAAAACTGTATCCATGGTAATTTTTAGATTTGCCTGAGAAGTATAAGTGCATTATAAGAATGTAAGTTTTAATTTTAATGCTCATTTTTCACAAGTTTGATTATTTTTTATTCAAAAGAAATATTTTCTGGACTTTTCATATAGAAAAGTGAAATTTTTAGATATAGGCCTATTTATTTAGTAGCCCTACAGAATATTTTCGTAAATCCAATATACCGTATATACGTATTACTGAAGATAGTGTATTGAACATTTTGAAAATATTCGCACGAAAATTGTTTGTAAAGAAATGAATTAACAAAGCAACTATTGTTACATCATAAGCAAAAGATACGTGCCCTTGTGTTGTAAAAATGTCAGTTCTATAGCTTCAGCAGATTTCGAGAAAATAATTTAATATTCTGATGATAGGAAGTTGCTCACAAATATCACCTTAAAAGCATAATGCGATAAGAGTTTTGTTATGGAATATCAGTTACACTTAAAACAGATACAGTACCTAGGTAACTTTGCTTTGTACTGTAATATTGTTTTGATTAGTTTATTGATTACTTTTGTAAGTCTAAGGATACCATCAATATAAATTCCAACTTATCATGTCATACTCAATCTCTTTCTTTGGAATATCACTTTCTTTATGAATGATGTGTTTCATCCACTTAATACAGTATAATATTATACTACTATGGAATTTAAGTGAATATTACTTCTTAACTCTCTATTATATTATTAAGATTTAAAACACAAGTGCAATATTAAGAAATCAATGTAAGTACTTTTGTTTTACAGACAATATAGATAATATTAAACAGAAAGAAGCCATATAAAAATAACGACATAAAATTTCACGTTCCGTTTGAAGTTTGTGCACCACAGTTTCCTTAATCCAACAGGCTGCTTATTTATATACACAATACTTCCTCTTTCCATACTTAGCGCTTGCTGCCCCCGCACGACGTCAAGGTCAGAAAAATGCGGTTGCTTTGACATCACTGGTTTAACGTATTTAAATGAGAGACAATAAATATAATTGGTTTGAATTACTTTGTACCGGTAGAGCGATAAATTGGAGAACTTCATTATTTTTAGACCTAGAAAGTCTTATTTTTAGGGTCCTAATTTTTCACAGAGATGAACCTAAATACTTAGCATGTAATCCTATTGATATGCTGACACTTTAATCTCTAAATCAAACATCACTTATAAAACCATTCTGTTTTGTTCCTACATGTTAAACAGGATGCCCCCAGACACAGCTGAATCTGTCCCCTCCTCCCTCGTTTTCAATATCATAGCCTGATTATAATCTGGGATTTGCTGTTTCATTATTTCGTGTCACCCGACCAGAAAGTAACGCTGTCCAGTTGCCACGCCATACCGAAAATAATGACGTCTGTCAAGTTCCAATGCATTTAGTGCACTCCGGACTCGAACTCGAAACAGGCAAGTAACGACACAACACGTCGTCATGACTACTGCGTACGTTGCGCTGCTGATACTTCTGTGTGGTGTCCTCCAAAGTGGTGAGTCGTCATACTCGACTTTAAACATTTCTTGTGTGCTAATCTAATTGTGCATAAATTCCTTTTAGGATGAAATTCATATACATACATAAATGAAGGGTACACGGGAAAAACTAACAATGTCACAATGCTATTAAGGGTGATGTCATTATCTAATTCACTATATTACTACAAACTTAGTGTTATTTTTACCAAAAGTGGTAAAGGAGAATTAAAACCACGGATACATTCATCATTTCCTTTATTTCAATTAGAAACACCAATAAATTTAGCTGTAATATACCGAAATAGATCAATATCTCAACCTTAATGGTAATGTGACATTGTTCGTTTTTCCCGTGTACCCTTCAAATGTTCTGCCCAAGGGTAGGTCTTTCACTGCAAACCCAGCATTCTCCAATCTTTTCTATTTTCTTTTCTGCTATCCCCTTTATCTCCGCATACGATCCACTTAACTTAATTTCGTCTATCATCTGATAACTTCTTCTGCCCTGAACTCTTCTCCCGTTCACCATTCCTTCCAGTGCATCCTTCAGTAGCCAGTATCTCCTCAGCCAGTGACCTATCAAATTCCTTTTTCTCTTTCTCATTAGTTTCAGCATCATTCTTTCTTCACCCACTCTTTCCAACACAGCTTCGTTTCTTATTCTGTCTGTCCATTTCACACGCTCCATCCTTCTCCATATCCACATTTCAAATGCTTCTATTCGCTTCTCTTCACTTCGTCGTAATGCCCATGTTTCTGTCCCATACAACGCCACACTTCACACAAAGTACTCCATTAGTCTCTTCCTTAGTTCTTTCTTCAGAAGACGCTTCTTTTTCTATTAAAAGCTTCCTTTGCCATTGCTATCTTGCGTTTGACTTCCTGGCAGCAGCTCATGTTACTGCTTATAGTACACCCCAAGTATTTGAAACTGTTCATAACAGTATTAAATGAGAGCATATTTTAAATACATGTGTATAAAAGGATATCCATTACATTTCTTCTGTACTTCAACATTTTTGATTCGAAGTTTATTATTATTATCATTATTATTTAATGTGGCAGATCTAAGACCAGTAGGCCTCCTATTCCGCCCAGACAGACTCTAATTGAATACAATTGGGTTACAGTAGTTATTGCATTAATATCTAGACCGTACAACAGGAAAATGAGTAGAAATAGTGAATAATATAAAAGTATATATTACATCATCATCATCTCTATTTTAATTAATCCCCTTATATTTGCCTTCAACAATTAACTTTCTTTTTTCTTTAATGTATCACATCACATTATATTGTACATGTATATTGTATTCAGGACCCTTGTGGTCACTCAAATTCTTTGAGCTGATGTCTATAATTTAGAAAAATATATATGAAAGTCAGATAAATAGTGTTAATGAAACAATAAAAAACAATAATAAGAAATAGTAATAACACTAATGACATAATTCAGTAGGGCATTCGATAAGTAAGAGCAACAATGCTATAAATCGTGTTCCTAGCGGTGACTATTGAAACCTTGTACTACGTAATAGATCGTTTCATAAATTTGCGATATTGAAATTCTCGAGTTAGCCATATTGTAAATATGGATGCGCTGGAAGGAATAGTGAATGAGAGGAGAAATCGGGTTAGAAGAAGATATCAGATGATAGACAACATTAAGATATATGGATCATATGCGGAGACAAAGAGGAAGGCAGAAAATAGGAAAGACTGGGGAATGCTGGGTTTACAATGAAAGACCTGCCCTTGAGCAGAACACTATGAATGAATGAATGAATGAATGAATGAATGAATGAATGAATGAAATTGACGAGTAGTTCATTTTGCTTTTGTGCCATTATGTTAATAACATACAGGCCTATTCATTATTTTTTATGCTCGACCATGCCGAAATGTAGTAATTATACACCTGGTAGCAGTCCTTTAATGCATGTTATTAAAGTACACCTATTCATTAAAGTTCAGTTTTAGATTATTCTCGGATATGCAATCGAAAGACAACCTGGGAAACGTCACGGAGGCTGGAAATCCAATACTGTCGCAGAAGGTTACTATAATAATTAGCGTTAATTATGAATAATATTCAAATAAACTCAATTTATCATCTCGTATTTCAATTCTAAATCAATTTCCAGGTTATATCAAAATTAATGTTCATGTTATTCTCTAGATTATATCAAGGTCAATGACACATTCGTTCTTAGGAAAAAATCAATACTTTCGCGTCTGCGCACATCTCACAGTTTAGGAGGTCATTTCCGCTCCTCACTACATAACCATAACATGAATATTTATGAATAATTTCAAGTTAGAAATATGGTCTAGTATAAAAAGTCGTACGAAACTTGCCTATAATGGTAACTAAGACGCTCGTATGAAAATTATGAAACTCGCTTGCGCTCGTTTCATAAACATCCTCGCGTCTTAATTACTACCATTATACTCGTATCTAGTTGCATAATGTACTATTAATGTCTAAAACTTTGAAATCTTTTGACTTATATATGAGACTATGTTGGATAATCTAAATGCTTCTTTGCAGACGTTTGAATTATTTTCCTATTAATAATAGCATCAAAAATACTGAAATTTCAAAGTACGTACATTTTTACAACAAATAAATGTCGTATCTTATGTATATTTCAAACAATGCATTGTGTTTTATACTTGCACTATGTGATTGCGTTAGTTTAAATGGGTTATGTAATCCCTGGATGTCGTATTACATTGAAATATGAACATCAAGCTTATTTATGAATTCATAGTTCCTGACTAGACAATATTTATTAGTGAGAAAGGAATGTAGTGACGTCACAGGCATCATTTCATAACCACGCTGTTCGTGCAATAAAATGACAGGCAATGAAAGAGAATTAGACAATGAATGTGTAGCAGAAGATCAGTATCAGGAGGTGAATTTCAAACAGAAGGAAATGTGACATGAGCATAACCATGTGACAGTAATTTAGAATAAAACTGTACCGAAAATAAACAATAGACTACACAACCCGTAGATAAATGAATAGAACCCACAGTCATGGGTCTGAACTATGAGTAGTTTGAGAGATGATGTTGCATGGTGAAATTTTTAGTATTAGGGACACAAATTAACTTTCCCCCTCCAAAATTGGCATCCTGTGAAATGTGACTTTTATCTGTAGTAGTGTCCCCGAGAAGTCTGAGATTTATCTGGGAAATCTCAGACCTCGAGTGACATTTATTAGGACTATTTTGTGAATAAAATAAAAATGTAAATAATATATTCCTAAAATTCGATCACAAAATGTTAATAATTGTATATTAACAAATACTTAACCTATTCAGACTTTGTGAAGTTGAAATACTCGTAGATGAATATCGATTACTGCAATAAATAAATTCGATGTTATTATTCAGTAATGCCAATTGCGAAAATCGAAATACAGGTGTAACAATGTTAATTACATGTATTGCACTTTTCTCTTATTATTATAACATAAATACATTTTCATTATCTGCTGAAATCATAATTTAATTTAACAGTAACAGTGGGGACAGCTATATACCAATGTTTATGTATTCACAGCGAGACATGTTGCTACACAGTGAAGCCATCTCTGTATAGATAGGCCTAATTAAAACACGAATTTTATTACGCCATACGGAAGGCAGTTTAATCAAAGACCTTATTGTTACTATGCAAGGTCTTTGGGTTTGATATGCGATGATGTTACATAAATTTGAACATCACACTTTCTATTAATTGTTTCATTTCATTCACAAAATACAAATTTTATAGGCTACAATTATAGGTTACGTTGTCTGTGGGAGCAGGACCAATGTCAGCTGTGCCTCATTTCGACCGTTACACACAATCAGTGTTACACGAAAGCATTTTTATAGCTCGACAAACGCATTCTCGCTGTAGTGTGTAACGGAACTAAAGCTGCATCTACACAGTTCAACATTCCAATCGCGTATGCGTGTAATCTGGGAAGAATATTGAAAGAATCAAGTTTAAAAGGTACGTTCAATTAAGATGCATGAAGATTGCACCGTTTTGAACGTCGTCTTCACTGCGTAAATATATTAATTAATATTAAATATAAATCTTGCATTCATTGCTTTGAAGTTGAAAGAAAAGTTTAACCGTGTAGTTGCATCTTAATGTATTCATGATCATCAGTTTACGGGGAAACAGTTGGCAACAACGACTAAACAAAAGAACGAACATGCGATAAATTGATAGCGATAAATCTAGCTGCAAAAATTATTGCAAAGTGTGACTGTGATAGGTTGGAATTCAAAATTTCATTACACTTTATTGGTCGAAAATGGAATGACGTCATATAAACGAAATAGTCATTGAAACTACTAATTTACGTTGTATAATATTTCTGTGTTTCATGTTCACAGTTTTCACATATACGAAGCCCAGGACTTTATTGAGAATTCGCCGAGAGGAAGAAAATCCGAATGCATTTTATATGGTTAAGTATGATCTTTCATTACACAGCGTGTTAAGAGCAGTTATTGATAAAAAAAAAAAGATGTTGTCAACCTTAAGAGTGAGGCCGCCATGATGGTCTAGTGGTGGCTAGAGCGCTGGACTTATGATTGTGTGGACCCGGATTCGATCCCCGTCCTACCCACGATTTATAACTTATGTTGGGCAATCCTGTTGTCCAGGTGACATAGTGGTTTTCTCCGGGAGCTATGGTTCCCCTGTGGCATTCCAATAAATCTTCATCTTCATCATCATCATCATCATCAACATCATCATCATCATCATCATCAACATCATTATCATCATCATCATCATCATCATCATCTCGGGTTGAGGACAACTCGCCACAGAAGCAACTCGCCACTTAATTGAAATCGTATCAAAGACAATTCGCCACATAATTGAAATTCGTATCAAAGACAATTAGCCACGTAATTGAAATTCGTATCAAAGACAATTAGCCACGTAATTGAAATTCGTATCAAAGACAATTCGCCACGTAATTGAAATTCGTATCAAAGACAATTCGCCACATAATTGAAATTCGTATCAAAGACAATTAGCCACGTAATTGAAATTCGTATCAAAGACAATTAGCCACGAAATTGAAATTCGTATCAAAGACAATTAGCCACGTAATTGAAATTCGTATCAAAGACAATTCGCCACATAATTGAAATTCGTATCAAAGACAATTAGCCACGTAATTGAAATTCGTATCAAAGACAATTCGCCACTTAATTGAAATTCGTATCAAAGACAATTCGCGACATAATTGAAATTCGTATCAAAGACAATTCGCCACATAATTGAAATTCTTATCAAAGACAATTAGCCACGTAATTGAAATTCGTATCAAAGACAATTCGCCACTTAATTGAAATTCGTATCAAAGACAATTCGCGACATAATTGAAATTCGTATCAAAGACAATTCGCCACTTAATTGAAATTCGTATCAAAGACAATTCGCGACATAACTGAAATTCGTATCAAAGACAATTCGCCACTTAATTGAAATTCGTATCAAAGGCAATTCGCCACTTAATTGAAATTCGTATCAAAGACAATTCGTCACTTAATTGAAATTCGTATCAAAGACAATTCGCCACTTAATTGAAATTCGTATCAAAGACAATTCGCCACTTAATTGAAATTCGTATCAAAGACAATTCGCCACTTAATTGAAATTCGTATCAAAGACAATTCGCCACATAATTGAAATTCGTATCAAAGACAATTCGCCACATAATTGAAATTCGTATCAAAGACAATTCGCCACTTAATTGAAATTCGTATCAAAGACAATTCGCCACTTAATTGAAATTCGTATCAAAGGCAATTCGCCACATAATTGAAATTCGTATCAAAGACAATTCGCCACTTAATTGAAATTCGTATCAAAGATAATTAGCCACTGAATTGAAATCCGTATCAATGACAATTCGCCACTTAATTGAAATTCGTATCAAAGACAATTAGCCACTGAATTGAAATTCGTATCACAGACAATTCGCCACATAATTGAAATTCGTATCAAAGACAATTCGCCACTTAATTGAAATTCGTATCAAATATAATTAGCCACACATTAAAATTCGTGTGAAAGGTAATTGGCCATATACTAAAGTTCGCTACAACTTGTAATATATGAAGGTAATACTCAAATTCCAACAATTAATAATATATTCCTATGGTAACACAAGACAAACCCAGAAGCTGTAAACTAATTCGGAACTATGGCGGGAGAAATTGGCTTCACAAAATCAGAAAGAGGCTCTGAGAAATTAATATATCTTGGCTACATGTACACGAGACTTAGAGAAAATAAGAATGGAGTTGAAGCCAAGTTTCATGTACATAGCAATTCACATACTTAGTGGAATTTACAATTACTAACCTCTGTATCCATTTGCACAATATATAGCTTCTGGAAGCCATGGATTTATCTTTGTACCGCAGTGTGGCGAATTGTCCCTATTACCAATTTTCTGTGGCCAAATGTCCGGAACCCCATCATCTCATATCATCATGGCTATAGCGTAGACCAGCCTCCTATATTGCACCCTGGGCAAAGACTCTGTTGTTTCTTTCTTTATTTCTTTGTCTGTTTATAAAATCACTGAATTGATTTTTATTTACAGCCTTGCTGCAAAATCAAGATGAACGTCTCCGTAGAAAATGACATTACAAGACAATGCCAACAAGATCTTGACGACAAATATGGATTGAAATTACCTGTCTATAAAGGTAAAACACAACTAAATAATGCTGATATAAAGTAGGTTGGGTAGGGTAGGATGGGGTAGTGTGCGATTTGAGTTAGAAATGATCTGGAGTGAGTTCCGTAAGGCTGAAGTGAGGTGAGGTTATATAAAAGAAAATGAGTGGGATGAATGTGTAACACATTTCTGTGTTAGAAATTTATTACGTTAGGATAATGGGAGAGGTAAGGACAGCTGTGTATTGGGAAATCCTGTTCATAATTATGTGAAGGACCCATGTGAGGCATGAAAATCATCATAATCTAATGACAAGATAAAGTAAAGGGAAACATCCATATTTGGAAGAAATACATTTAGTTTCTGACAAAATTATTTTCACAACCCTCCTCATTCAGTACCTCCTAGGCAGTGCTGTACTAGCAGGACTTGCAAAAGATAAATAGCGCCTCTTTTCTTGAAAGAGCGAGAAATGGTAAACGTTGATCTAAAAGGAAAACGGTTATTGTGGTGTGTGAAACATTTGAAGCAATTGCCTCAAATTAGACTGCTATAGATTTGGTCCTAATATTATTGTAGCCTTCCTAAATGTGTTGTGCCGAATAAGAGAACTTCTGGTTATTGAATTAACTTAAAACAGTTGTTAGCCTATATACTGCATTCTAACCTTGACATTAAATTTTACATTTTAAAGGTATTATTTTTATCACATCACTGTATATTGGTGCACTTTATTCATATTCCATATTTCTGATGTATTGAAATTTCAACTAATTATTTTCAGAAAACAATAAAATAAATCCAAACAATATCTAAACAACATTTTTTTTCAAAACGTCCATTATTTTTACATCGCTTCAAATGAACATTACTCCTTTAGAAATTCAATTTTTCCATCTAGGAAAATGAGCACAAATGAGAATTATTTTGAGATATTTTACAACAATTTAATAATTAAGAGTTTGATATTAATCCATTCATTACTTACTGAATTGCTTACTTATTTACGCATTTATTTATTTATTTATTTATTTATTTATTTATTTATTTATTTATTTATTTATTTATTTGTTTATTTATTTATTTATTTATTTGGTTTGCTTGTTTATTTATTTATTATTTACTTATTAGTTTATTTATTTATTTATTTATTTGTTTGTTTGGTTTGCTTGTTTATTTATTTATTGTTTACTTATTAGTTTATTTATTTATTTATTTATTTATTTATTTATTTATTTATTTGTTTGTTTGGTTTGCTTGTTTATTTATTTATTATTTACTTATTAGTTTATTTATGCATTTATTAATTTATTCCTTTATTTATTCATTCATTACTTTATTTATTCCTTCGTTCATTCATTCGTTTATCTAATCATTCATTCGTTTCTTTATTCATTCATTCATTAATTTATTTATTCATTCATTTACTACTTTCATTGCTCATACATTACACAATGATTACAAATAAACCATGAAAATGAGAACATATAAGTACGAGTAACTCACAGTTATTTGTTTAATTAGACACACATACATTTTTTTTTCATTATAGTATAATACTATTAACTCTTCATTTGCTTATTGTGTATTGTATTCATTTGCTTATTGTGTATTGTTTATATTCTGTATACTACTGCCACCGGATTCTTTCCCACTTGCAGTGTACATACATACATACATACATACATACATACATACATACATACATACATACATACATACATACATACATACATACATACATTATTTTCCTAACTACGAGTAATTTATACAACTCCCCACCATCACATATTAAAAACAGTGAAGCGTTATAGTATATAAAACCATTCCCGATAACTTTATCTATTAAGGGTATGGTACATTTATTAACACGCCCTGAAAATTTATAACCATAATTCAATTTATTAAAAAAAATTACCAATAGAATGAAACATGTTATTTTCGGGGAGAATGAAATCAATTTTAATTTATACCTTGCCATGCAGTACAGATAGATATTAACCATTCTAGGTTATTTCCATAGTCAAAATAATCCTTTATTCCGGACAAAATATTAAAAAATCTACGACCATTAGGACCAAATCTATGGTAATCTCATTTCAGACATTTTTTTCTCATGTTGATATATCATAACAACCAATTTCCATAAAACAGCCAAATAATTACAAACAGAAATCTGCAAAAATTATAAATAGCGTCAAACAAATAGTACATTCTAAGACTCAGGTTGTGACACAACATGTAGGAATACTAAATCTGCTTTGCTTCTAGCTTACCACTATCCATCCACCCACCCACCCACCAATCCACCTATGTATCTATCCATTCATTCACAATGTTCTGCACAAGGGCAAATCTTTCACTGCAAACCCAGCATTTTCTAATATTTGTTTTTTTCCGCCTTCCTATAAGTCTCCATATGCGATCCACGTATCGTAATGTTGTGTATCATCTTACATTTCCTTCAGCCCCGAAATTTTCTTCCGTTCACCATTCCTTCCAGTGCATCCTTCAGAAAGGCAGTTTCTCTTTAGTCACAGACCCAACCAATTTATTTTTCTCTTTCTGATAGTTTCAGCATTGCTTACCACTAAATATATGAAAATTCCTCCATGTCTTAACTCTAGTAATGACAGCATCTGTAGTTTCCATGGTTTCGAAATTATTCCACTTTCGCTATTTCACGTCACTGCCTGTGAGTATCGTGTGGAGTTCAGTAGAGATCTGATAATTGTGTTACCTGGCATATTTCAAAAGAGTCGCTCAGCTTTTATTGTTTCATTTCCAGTATCCGACCGAACTGAGCAACAGGAGGAGAAGTACGACAATGCGTTCTACGAACAAGAGTCCCTGGTCTTCAGGAACAGATCGGCCGTAAGTATCCTTACATAATTCAACAATTCCCCAAAGAAAAGATGGGTCGACCTTTGTTGGTCCAAAAGGCTATAAGGGATAACTTACTTACTTACTTACTTACTTACTTACTTACTTACTTACTTACTTACTGGCTTTTAAGGGACCCGGAGGTTCATTGCCGCCCTCACATAAGCCCCCATCGGTCCCTATCCTGAGCAAGATTAATCCAGTCTCTATCATCATATCCCACCTCCCTCAAATCCATTTTAATATTATCCTCCCATCTATATCTCGGCCTCCCCAAAGGTCTTTTTCCTTCCAGCCTCCCAACTAACACTCTATACGTGCTACATGCCCTGCCCATCTCAAACATCTGGATTTAATGTTCCTAATTATGTCAGGTGAAGAATACAATGCGTGCAGTTCTGTGTTGTGTAACTTTCTCCAATCTCCTGTAACTTCATCCCTCTTAGCCCCAAATATTTTCCTAAGCAACTTATTCTCAAACACCCTTAACCTATGTTCCTCTCTTACAGTGAGAGTCCAAGTTTCACAACCATACAGAAGAACCGGTAATATAACTGTTTTATAAATTCTAACTTTCAGATTTTTTGACAGCAGCCTAGATGATAAAAGCTTCTAAACCGAATAATAACAGGCATTTCCCATATTTATTCTGTGTTTAATTTCCTCCCGAGTATCATTTATATTTGTTACTGTTGCTCCCAGGTATTTGAATTTTTCCACCTCTTCAAAAGATAAATTTTCAATTTTTATATTTCCATTTCGTACAAAAGGCACAACTTACAGTAAAAGTAATTACCTCAACCCAAAATTACATACCTAAATAGCAGGTAATAACAGATACATCAATTTACCCAGATAATTGTGAAACTAATCAAATTTAAGCCTAATTATGTAATATAAACAAATCCATTTCACATAGAGAAATTGTAGTTAGGCAAAATAGACCACAGAACAAAACATCCAGAGTTCGCATCCGGCCTAGAAATAGGCTATATTTTGTTTTCATTAGGTTAGATCAGCCGTGGCGAAAATGTGATTGTGCGCCGAGCCACAGTGTAACCTGCAACGTGCATAGCACCTATGGAGGGAGGCGGACACCCGAAGGGGAAGTTAAGCAACAGTCTGACATGTTAACGGATTGTCATTTTCTTTTCGTTAAGCACTTAATTGTAATTTTATACAGTACAAGCATGCAAACTAATGTTTAGTACGTTTAACGAAGAAAGAAATGAATAAGAAAACATAGGACACATTCTCACAACCTAAAACTAACTATCTTCAGAATGTCTCTGCGACAGTTTCAAAATCAGGAATTATGTCACTTACTGCCAGTCGTAGTTGATCACGAAGGTATTTGTCTGTCTGTCGTGATCTAAATTTCGTTTTTACTATTTTCATTGTTAAAAATAATTTTTCACAAACGTAAGTTGTAGCCAAAGACGTTATATAGTATACTAGACTCACACAGAGCGCTGGTGTGCTGTCCAAAATTGAAACCAGTCTGCGCATGTTTACGCCGCCATGCTACTGGTAGAAATAGGGCGGTAAACACGATTGTCTTACTTGTCCTTTGTTTTGTCTCGGGTGTTTTTAGTGAACAGTGTAAAAGTAATGGCAATAGAATTTTGAAAGATGATATATGATGATATATTATCGCCGCGGACTCATGCTTAACATGTCGGCATCATACAATAACGTGCGGTGTGCTTTTAAAACATAATTTTGCCGACCGATTGTTGCTCTGTAGGTTTCACTCTAAGCGTCACGTTGTCACGTCTACTTCCTCGATAAGAATAAGCACTAGTTTGTTATATTGTGAAATGGCTATTATTATTATTATTATTATTATTATTATTATTATTATTATTATTATTATTTCATATACGAGTACGTTGGCTTTCTTAACTCTTTATAATAACTATTTAATAATAATTTTTAATCACATACCTTAATGTTCGTCCTCAGCACAAGACATTGCAACCTCGGTTTTAGTCCACGTGGATTAGACAAGTAAGTGTTATTTAATAATGGAAGCAGCTTATTGGTTGCATTATTGAAATTGAGGCGAGTGATTGGAGCGGCGACACAAGAAATTGAAAACAGTAATAAATTTCAAAGACCTGCCGAATTTTATGCATGAGGCCGCTCAAAGACCTGCCGAATGTTAACCATGAGAGCGCGGCGATAATACCATCCCTGTTTAATTTTCCAAGCCATTTGCAAAAGGTACGATATAATATTATCTCTGTTGTTACAATATCAATATTATTAAAAATCAATTAATAGTTCACGACAATAAAGAATACTTAATTGTTAGTACAGGTATATCAGACTGTAGAGAAATCCTACTGAGTGAATTATTTAGACTTACACATCAGATGTTAAAACATTAGTGGAAAGATAACTTTTTGTTTTTATTATGTAAATTAATTTATCTGCAAGATAATAAACTTTCATTCAAGATCCATATATGGGTAAATAATTATACAGATAATAAATAAATAAATAACTATAATATCTAAGCCTTCTTTGTGAACTTATGATTCAGAGTTCATCTATAAATAACTCTTTTACATTTTGCCGGATATATTTTATTAACAAAAGCAAGGAATGGCATCTTATTGATATTACATATGTGCGTAAAAATTATGTCCCAACACTCCGCAAGCAATGATAATATATCTATTTTATTTACTTAAAATAACAATGCAATATGTAAAAAATCCACACATAAAAAGTATGTGGTTTTTTTATCTTGCATAAACTGATTCTTTAGTTTTTAGGTCTTCACGTAACCTATTGTTTGCAATGTAATAGGTACCGATACTTTTTATAATTGATAGCATTCCCTTTATTAATTGAAGAATGAATTCAATGTACAGTAATTTGGCTACCTTCGCACATTATATTTTGCAAGATTACTTATGTCCTGTGGTCTAGAAGTACCGGTAATATAATTTTCGATTCTCTAAAACTGAACAACAGGTCTATACTGATTATCACATATTTATTTCACCTAAGAATTTGATTATAATAACAACTTCTGTAATCAAGGTGCATATATTTATGTCTTGTGATCTAAGAGTAATGTATGTTAATATAATTTTAGATTCTCTGAAACCTAACAATTTGCTGATCATCGTAAAATTATACAATCTATAATGTGTATTGTGTAGGCCTATTTATGGATGTATGAGTATGTTTTCTACAAATTGCTGTGTACGTATTTTCTTTTCTTTAATGTTCTAACGCATATCAATGAAACTTTGAATATGTTTATTTCGTCCTAATTTTACGTTAAACGTCGAAAATGTCATAATCTGTCAATTTTAGATCATCACAGCGTTAAATTGCGTGTTTTACGTTCTGCTATTATGCGTCTGCTCTCCAACAATATGGCGGCAAGCGCAGCGTTCAATTTGCCCCGGTTTCCTCGTTTCGCGCAGCCGAGACTGTAGGGGCTTGGTTGTAGCGAACATGGCTTCAACAGAGCAAGCGAAAGAACGAAGCTTCGGATATTTATTTTTTGGCAAAGATTTGAAAAGTTCAACATTTGTCAAGTCCTTACATCTAGCTTTCATTTGACATCACATTGTAAATCAGTGAGTTTAAATTGAAGATCTAACGGCATTATTCGTACATCTGCTGAAAAATAATCGACGTACCGAGATAATAATAATAATAATAATAATAATAATAATAATAATAACAATAATAATAATAATAACAACAACACTTAACCTTTTAATGTTTCATCAGTAACATGTAGTATAATGCCGTTTTATGTTATACAATCGATATGCCACTCGCAGGTCAGAGACAAATACAAATGGAACGGAGTTTGACTCTAGTGAGTGAGAGGGTGAGGGTTGTGGGAGGTAGAAAGCAAGAGAAATGCACAGCTATCATTGCGAGCCACGATGTGCTCGTGAGTCACATTTTCGCTACGGCTGGGTTAGATTATTAATTTACAATCACTCATATTTTACTAAAATGAACAACAGCTGAATACAAACAATGAATATATTTGAGTGTTGCATAAATAGTTTATCTCAAAGCTCATAATATCTGATGCATTAATGCTGAAGGCATCTATGTTATGAGACTATAAAGAATGCCTATATATTCATGTGTAGGCGGTATTCAACACGCTTTTGAAACCTCTGACGTTTCGTTAAAAATAAGATTCGTGCAAACACCATTTCATTTGCAAAGTAATTTAATTCATTCATTTAAAGAGCAACTAATACGGGAATCACTCATTTCTTTCGCAGTGAAAACAGACTATAGGGATCACACGTGAGTGCAATTAAGGGTTGAATCTTCTTTTGATTTGGACATAAAATCCTCACCATCTGTGATAAATTTCAATATCATACAATACAATACATAAGAATACCTTTTACAGTCTTCACTTGTTAAATGTCGAAATAAGGTTGCTAAGAAACCGCAATGAAACAATTGAAAACAATAATATTACAGTGACGAGAAATGTGTTTTTTGTCAATGAAATGGTGTTCATTTTAATGTAGAACTTATTTAATCATAGTTTTAACGGTCCGATAAGAACTACATAGCTTTATAAATAGATCTACAATGGATTGCATTATTGATTTCATTTTCCTTATTTTTACAGTGCTACGCCCAATGCATTCTACAGAAACATAACGCGGTAAGTGTTGAATACTTCTATATTGTCACATTGTGTCTGATGTACAAGATCGTGTTTACGAATAAAGCATGGAAATAAGGTACTTATATTAAAATCTGCAAGGATTATAATAGTCCCGTGCCGTGGCGTCGTGGTCTAAGGCATCCTGCCTAGGACTCGCGTAACGGAATGCGCGCTGGTTCGAGTCCTCATGGGGAAAGAAATTTTCTCATGAAATTTCGGCCAGTGTATGGGACCGGTGCCCACCCAGCATCGCGATGCACTTGGAGAGCTACGATAGGTAGCGAAATCCGGTTGCGAATGCCAGCTATAACGGCTGGGGGGATCATCGTGCTAACCACACGATACCTCCATTCTGGTTGCATGATCGTTCACCTCTGCTTCGGCATGTAGACGTGAGACCAGCAGCCTGCTGGTCGGTCTAGGCCCTTCACGGGCTGTAGCGCCACGGATTATTATTATTATTATATTATTATTATTATTATTATTATTATTATTATTATTATTATTATTATTATTATTATTATTATTATTGTAGGATTATAATTAAATATTCTAATCTGCTACATCTGTAGGCCCACAAACAGTTCGGCTGATTTTATAAGTAGTGCTTGTTCGCCGAGGCATATGCAACAAAAATAGCAGCAGGCGTATAGGCTACAGGTAGCAAACGATGGAGCACGATGGTTACTATAGCAACCGACATTTTTATTATCAATGCATATAAGATGGTTACCCCCAGGAGTCCTAGCACACCGAAGATATACCTGATTTTCAGGGTAGGCCTCTCTGGAAAGAAGAGATGCTGATCGAAACTGCTGATGTTTTCCTTAACAGCAATAATTCTATCAGTGACGTATAAAATTTGTGACTGTGTGTAAGATTATTTTTCTCCCGTGTGTGGTGTGAGAGGTATCGAAATTTCAGGTTAAAGTGTAAACTGTATTTATGACATAACAACAAAAGTTGAGACTTTCATATTTAGTGTCAAAATGCAAGACAATCTATATATATATAATTTGAACTGGTAATGGAAATTACGGGAAAACGGCTGAACGGATTTTAATGAGTAACCCCTCATTTTCATGTCTGGCATCCAAGGTTTTTCGGAAAAGTAGTAGTTTTCAGTGAAATGTCAATTTTCCTACATAATTTTCCTATTTTCCAAAATCCATCTGTTGTCAGTTTTGAGAACTAATTTTATCGAATCACGCCCGACTTGATTGAATTTCAGAACAAAACACACACTACAATCAAAAATAGGCTATTACAAGAAGGCCATGACCTACAGGATTGCCGACATATTTAGAGCTCAATTCAATTTGTTATTAAAAACTGATTCTGCAGTGTATAATAATTTTCTGAGTACATCTGTGTATTGGATATTCAAATCTACGAAACTTGAGGTGGTTTAATGACATCATTATCATTAGAAATTAAATATTATTATAGGTAATATCATGATGCATCTATTTTTCATTAATTGTACATAACATTGATGCTATATTGATGACATGAAAGTGAAACGTTTTGAGGTTATGTAAGTAAATGTAGAGAATATCTTAATTTAGATCTTCATTTCTATAATTTACTGAGTGGCTGCTATATATAACTACAAAACTTAAGATAATAATATTGTTATTAAAAATCAAATATTTTTATACTTATTAGCCCAGTGGGGTTGGGTCTTTTTCATATACTTAATGGCGGTGTAGTGTAGATATTGATATGTGTCATTCTCTTCAGTATTGGCTCGAGAGAGAGCAAAAATTACAGTTCCTAAGGAAAGATAAAAAGGAATTACTTACTGATAAAATAAGAGGCCTAGAAAATTTTGCAGTCTCCAGATCATTTCAGCAAGATCTCTTAGTAGGATAAAATGATTTCACGCTCTACATTTCAAGCTCTACATGCAGCAGCTATACGAAAATGCTGTTGTTCGAAAGCTTAGCAAACCTGACATTTTTTTAACTTTTGCCTACAATCCACAATGACCTGAAATAGCTACTGCTATCGTCCTGACATTGATACTTGCGTTTTCGCGTTGAAACTCAAAAACTGAAGTTTGATAGGTTCAAGAGAAAGTATTTGGCCTAAAAAATCCATTCAGCGGGAGTATGTTTCATTATTATGGAAGCAAATAACTATCAAAAAGACAAGTACTCTTCATTGAAAATAAATCTGAAAAAAAATTATTTGAACGTCTAAAGAACTTAGTTTGCAGCAGCATTTGCTGCACAAGCCACTAGTATTAATTATATTTAAAACTGAATTGATATCTGACCATTCAGCGTTGTTTTAAATAAATAAACAAATGAAAGAGTAAATAAATACAGATATAAATGCGTAAATAAAAATAAATATATTTATAAATAAGTAAACAAATTAATAAAATAAATAAATAAAAATAAATAAAGAAATAAATGAATACATAAGTAAATAAGTAAACAAATAAGTACATAAATAAATGCATAAATAAAAACAAATAAAAGAATAAATACATTAATAAATGATGTTGTTTTTTAATGCCAGGCGTTTGACAATAAAGTCATTTGACCTCTTGCACTCCAATATTTTTCAAAGATATTATCATGCCCAGCCACTGAAGCACAGATTTAGAGGTGTTCCGAATCTATTTCTTGGTTTGAGTTGCGCAATGGGCAGTTAGGGGACTGATATATTCCAATTCTATGCAGGTGTTTGGCCAAACAATCATGGCCTGTTGCCAATCTAAATGCAGCTACAGACGATTTTCGTGGTAAATCGGGAATTAACTGTGGATTATGATGCAGAGAGTTCCATTTTTTCCCTTGAGATTGTGTTATCAAATTTTGTTTGTTGAAGTCTAAGTATGTAGATTCAATAAATCTTTTCTCAGAGTAATACGTAGATTTAGTAACAGGTCTGTAAGTAGCAGTGCTGCCCTTCTTTGCTAAAGCATCTGCATTCTCGTTTCCCAGGATTCCACAATGGGATGGTATCCATTGGAATACAATTCTTTAATTGAGTGATATTAGTTGAGAGAGCATTTTACTTATTTCTGTTACATTAATAAATAAGTAGATATCTATAAAAATAAATACATGCATAAATAAATACATATTAATAAATAAGCTAAATGAACTGATGAAAAGATAAATAAATACATACAAGTATACTAAATAAATAAAATAATAAATACGACTAAATAGCTTAAACAAACGAAGAAATAAATAAATAATAAATCAATAAATGACTAAATAAATAAATAAAGGTCTACATCAGGGGTCGTTAGCACAGAGCACGCTGAGACTAGCGTCTATTACCCGCGGAAAACGCAGTGCACTAGGGTGCACTCCGTAGCTGCTAGCGGGTATGCTCTCTATCTCTCCCTGTTGCACGACGGTGCACACGGGACAACACCGCGTACCCTTTGCACATTTCAGCGAGTGCTGACGACCACTGGTCTACATTTACAATAAACTTCCAACGACTAATTCATACTTCTCTTAAAAGCTCGCATATTTTATTCTATCAAAATCTGATGGACATGCTGTAATTCAGCTCTCTTCATGGTCTTTGTTCGGTAGTTAAAGCATACTTGAGCCACCGAACTCTGGAAGGGTAATGGTGGTCGCGTTACTTTCTTCATATAAAACTACAGACTTACATTACATCTTGCGCTGTACCGGGTTCAATACTCGGTAATGACAACAGTTTTATTTTCCAAGGCAGTGAGATATTGAACATGTTCTCTAATTCATAGGTGTTTGTTATTTGTCACTAGTTAGCACAATGCTAACCACACAGCCGCAGAGTCATGACGAAGACGCCTCGTATATGTGATTCGTCGCTGCATTGTTACAGGCGGACGCTGATGGAAATGTTATTCCCGAGAAGGCTGTGGAATTCCTCAAGTCAATCATTCCCTTAACCAATGACGACTTCTGGGGAGCTGTGAACGACGTCTGTGTGCCAGGTAAACTACGCGCTTGTTTCATCTGTTAGAGAATAGGAGTAGGCATACTGTCCGCTACTCAGGAGAAGGAATGTTGAACGGAAAAAACGTTTGGGGGAGAGAAGATGAAGGTCTGTCCTTGGACAGAAAACTATGAATGAATGGATGGATGGATGGATGGATGAATGAATGAATGAATGAATGAATGAATGAATGAATGAATGAATGAATGAATGAATGAATGAATGGATGAATGAATGAATGAATGAGTGAATGAATGAATGAATGAATGAATGAATGAGTGAATGAATGAATGAATGAGTGAATGAGTGAATGCATAGTATAAATAATACGCTACTTAGAATGGTGTTCTCGTGTAGCCTTACAATAATGAATGACGGCATTTTGTTAGAAACAGACGTTGTAAGCTTCTGTGATATTTGGAAAGTACTCGTGGATGGGTTGATGGATGGTTGCATTGATGGGTGGGTGGGTGGATGGATGGATGGATGGATGGATGGATGGATGGATGGATGGATGGATGGATGGATGGATGGATGGATGGATGGATGGTGGTGGTGGTGGTGGTGGTGGTGGTGGTGGTGGTAAGCTAGAAGCAAAGCAGATTTAGTATTCCTACATGTTGTGTCACAACCTGAGTCTTAGAATGTACTATTTTTTGACGCTATTTATAATTTTTGCACATTTCTGTTTGTACTTATTTGGCTGTTTTAGGGAAATTGGCTGTTATGATATTTGAACATGAGAAAAAAAAATTGTCTGAAATCAGAGTGCCTAGATTTGGTACTAATGGTCGCAGCTTTTTTAATTTCTTCACCCACTCTTTCCAACATAGCTCCGTTTCTCATTCTGTCTTTCCATTTCACACACTACATTCTTCTCCATATCCACATTTCAAAAGCTTCCAGTTGTTTCTCTTCACTTCATCGTAATGTCCATTTTTCTGTCTCATACAATGTCACACTCCATACAAACACTTCACTAGTCCGTTCCTTACTTTTTTCAAAGATTCTCACAAGATATTCCTTTTTCTATTAAAAGCTTCCTTGGCGATTGCTGTCCTCTTTTTGACTTTCTGGCATTTCATGCTACTATAGGTTAGCAACTGCCAAAAGAAAATAGTTGTTCCCTAAATCCTCTAAGTAGAAGTTACAGGGTTGTTGGTGAAAGACATTCTTGTCGTACCCCTATTCCACTTCCCTTTGACATTTATTCTCCTATTCTGACTTTGATTCTTTACTTTCTATTATTATTATTATTATTATTATTATTATTATTATTATTATTATTATTATTATTATTATTATTATTATTATTATTCTCATCATCATAACAAAGTTACCTGCAATAATAATAAGTCGTTTGTTCCAGAGTCTGAAATAAAGATACCAAATAATCTGCAAAACATTCAATCAGCATGAAAAGTAATTCTCTGGTTTGTTGCAGTAAGAGACGACAGGCCTTTCGTATGTAAAGCGAACAGCATGTTGTTCAAGGACTGTGCCCACTACATGAGTGATGTGGTAAGCCTCTTCACCCCTTTCACACTTTAACAATAGCACAACCCTCGTAAAACCCCACCATTCATTCTCAGAAACCCTGTATTTAAAATATTTTATTTTTATGAATAATTTTGAGGGAAAAATTGTTCCGGGGCCGGGTATCAAACCCGGGACCTTTGGTTAAACGTACCAACGCTATACCAACTGAGCTACCCGGGAACTCTACCCGACACCGATCCAACTTTTCCCTCTATATCCACAGACCTTAAAGTGCGCTGACAACTGTCAAGCAACCAACATTGAGTGCACACTAAATCTGTGTGACTTAAATTGTGGCTTTCTCTTAACGAACAGTGACGTGTATTATGCAAATCAAGCTTTCAGGTATAACTCCCTGTAAAGTTGATTTGAATAATTTTGAGGGAAAACCACAATTTAAGTCACACAGAGTTAGTGTGCACTCCATGTTGGTTGGTTGCTTGACGGTTGCCACCCCACTTTGAGGTCTGTGGATATAGAGGGAAAAGTTGGATCGGTGTCGGGTAGAGTTCCCGGGTAGCTCAGTTGGTAGAGCGTTGGTACTTTTAACCAAAGGTCCCGGGTACGATACCCGGCGCCGGAACAATTTTTCACTCAAAATTATTCAAAACAACTTTACAGGGAGTTATACCTGAAAACTTGATTTGCATTTTATTTGTATGTTTTAAAAAAAATATTATTACAGTAGCTGAAAGATTAACTCGTAGTTGCGAAATACGAAAGTCAGGAGTTGTTGCTCATTGACAACAGTAGGAAAACTATAGTTTCTACATTTAAAAAGTGAAAATAGCCTATGTAGGTCTACAAAAAAATCATGAAAAACATTATCAATTTCTTCTTTTCAGTACTGCCCCAAGGATCTTCAACGCAAGAGTAAGCATCAATCTGCCTATATACTCTCATCAGTCATTCAAAGCAAAGTATTTATATTAATACTTATGTAGTGGTAGTAACAGTAGTGGTAGTAATAGTAATAGTAGCAGCACTAATAATAGTAATACTGTAACAGTAGCAGTAGACAAAATAAAACATTAGCGTGTAGGCTATTCATTTTATCAGATTTCACATCATTTTCATTTGCAAATAATTAATTGGAGAGATGGTAATACTGAAAGTAGAAAAGAACTTTGGGGATACTGAGACGTAGATGGGAGGATAATATTAAAATGGATTTGGGATATGATGGTAGAGGCTGGATTAATCTTGAACACGATAGGGACCGATGGCGAGCTTATGTGAGGGCGGCAATGAACCTGAGGGTTCCTTAAAAGCCATTTGTAAGTAGCAATCTGCAGTACTTACAGGAACAGTTGTTAGGTAGCAGCAGCAGAAGCACCAGTAGATACCATAGCAGTACTAGGAGCAGCAGCAGTTACGTTGGGATAAGTAGCAGTTTCAGTAGGTAAAATATTCGTACCAGTATTTCTATCATCAGTGCCAATAGTTTTATTATTATTAGACTCAAAATCACATTATATTTTGGTGTGCCTCAGTTAGTACATTTCTTTTTTTTTCAGCTACAACATGCGATGACTACAGAGTGGACCTGAAGAGGAGATTCAATATAAAAAATTAAGCAGGAAAGCACGACGAAATAAACTGTAATACCAGATTATTAAACTATTACTCCAAGTTACGTCAGCATCACTATATTCAATATGTTATTACCAGGCTTCGAGACTTTGGACCCGATACAATAAGTTTACTGTGCATGTACTATAGGTTGTTGACTCGCTGCAGGTAGTGAAAGGTAGAGATGTGTTGAGGTAACAACATTGCTATTTAGAATACAGTAGAGTACGGTAGTATGGGGAATATACATTACACAATGATAATGTCAAAAGCGTGTGAAAAGCATTTATTCTCCTGTCTTTTATAAGCATTTGTGTTTAATTATACACAGTGTTAATGGTGGAAATAAGCATGTAGCAATTTTAATTTTTTCATTTATCCTATTGGTCGTCTTTAGGAAGTGCAGTTACAGTACCGAATTGCAATGTACTACAAGATACATTCTCAGTGTCTCAAACGTAAATATTTTTCGGTTATCTGCCAAACACAATTTGTACTGTGAAAAGCTGCGCTCTACGTCACATGACGAAAAAACCTAACATCATTGCAGTCTCTAAGAGACAGTCCTTCATTCTCGGGTGACTCTATGCCCACTAATTTGCTGTTTATATTACACGTTTTACACGTTCAGTAACCGGTGTACTTGGTGCCTCATTAATTCTCTGAATCATTTTCTAAATTAATTTGAGGGCTTCCGGCATCTCTTGCTCTGACTTTCCTAACCGTGTAATAGTTCCAGACACAGTTTGAAAATAGGTTTGTATGACAATCAAATTATTCGTCAGAACCTTCAAATCCAGAGCGTTTTCCTTTGCGTATTAGTTGGCATTCATTCTACAGTACCCCCACCCACTGTACGCTTTACCACTATACTCAGTACGCCGTTATGCGGATTTCCCAATGAACTGCTCTATCAGGTCCGAAGTCTCGAAGTCTGGTTATTACTCTTAGCACCCAACAATACTCTATGCGCCCTACTCCTTCTTTGTAACCTTGCTTTTATAAGAAAAACATGTAACTGCATTCATACGGTAGGCTCTAGTTGTTCCCATAGGAATTATTTAAGCGAATTTCACTCGTACAAAGTAATTTTCACTGGTAATTTAATTTCGCCTTTAAGCTCAAGTTGCTTGTCATGAGATGATTAATTATTTCTTAAGATCGATTAGAAGAAAACTATCAGCACTTGTGACAATACTGTTGATCACGTTTTACCCAAAATGTCTAATACCATGACAAAAATTAATTTTTGCGCGGTTGTAGGACAATCAGAACTATTATGTTACCCTTTCTTATCTCCTTTCTCCTCGTATTCCTGTCTTTTTATATGTTGACAACAAAATGAATAAATTCGTTTAAGATAGACAATAACGCATATGATGCAATGAACCCGTGTCTAACATCTGATATCTACAAGAGTGGCTCACAATTTTAGACGTGTCGAATATTGTCAGTAAATTTACTTTCTACAAGAGCAAATGCTGTTTCAACTTCATCAAACTGTAGTTCGGTCGTTGCTAAGCGACAATCTGACTTCTTTTGTTCGTAAAAGGAATGACAGAAACTCCCGTGTTTTAAGGTTATATTAGAACTAAACTCATTTTTTTTTTATTCCTGATGTAAGTTGTATAGCTATTTTGATTTATGAATTCTGAAGCAGATCAGGATGCTCAGTCATTATTGTAAAGTTTCATATACATATTTGCTCATTTATTGCTTCTTAATTCTCTCTCTCTCTCTCTCTCTCTCTCTATCTCACACACACACAGACACACATACACGCACACACACATACATTCTGCCCATGGGCAGGTCTTTCACTGCAAACCCAGAATTCTCCAATCTTTCATATTTCTTTCCTTCCCCTTAGTCTCCACATATGATCCTCATATCTTCATTTCGTCTATCATCTTATATCTTCTTCTGCCCTGAACTCTTCTCCTGTTCACCATTCCTTCCAATCCATCCTTCAGTAGGCAGTTTCTTCTCAGCCAGTTACCAACCAATTCCTTTTCCTCCTTCTGATCAGTTTCAGCATCATCCTTTCTTCACCCACTCTTTCCATTACAGCTTCATTTCTTATTCTGTCTGTCCACTTCACACAGTCCATCCTCCTCCATATCCACACTTCAAATGCTTGTATTCGTTTCTCTTCACTTCGTCGTAATGTCCATATTTCTGCCCCATACAATGCCACACTCCAAACAAAGCACTTCACTAGTCTCTTCCTACGTTCTTTTTCCAGAGTTTCGCAGAAGATGCTCCTTTTTTTTATTGAAAGCTTCCTTTGCCATTGCTATCCTCCTTTTGACTTCCTGGCTGCAGCTCATGTTACTGCTTACAGTACATCCCAAGTATCCCATACATATCTTTTTTTTAAAGAACGGTTTAGTAATTCCTAAACTGACTTATTTCATGAGGACAACTCCGTTGTGCCTATTTCCAGCGAGAAAATGATAATGATGATGATGATGATGATGATGATGATATGATTGTGATTGTGAAATAATTAAAATGCAACATATTCATCTATTTTTGTCAATATTATTAGAATTATTTTCTTTTTTCGTTGTTGGTAACTCTGTAGCATCTATTACATGCTTTATGGTTGTGCTAACAGATGGAGTTACTTGTCAACAATGTGACGCTGAAACGTATGTTCAGGTTACTGAACAGCGACAGTCCTGATGTATTTTTATATTTGTGATGATTGGTTAATTAATATTAACCCGGCACACTCACAATCATGCAAATTTCCAGACTCTAGACACCCAGGGAATTCCTCTTCTTCAAGAAAAATTGACCAAGAGCCTAGCCCGGGAATCGAACCCGGGACCTCCTGATCTGGACCAACAGACCATGGAGGCAGTCATATTATTATTATTATTATTATTATTATTATTATTATTATCATTATCATCATTATTATTGTGATTTATATACAATTCTCACATTTTCGCATGTATCGTTATTTTCACCGCAGGTATAACTCCTGGCATCGTATCCCCTTTAAGACTTGACCATGAACCTGAGTGCACATGTACTTATCGAAGTTTCAGCAAAGCTCCATTGTCTCAGTTCGGATTGCATTCCGTCGTAATTCTTAGAGGGTTACGACCCCTCTAGAATTCGATGAAGCCAGAAGAACCTCTCTCTTTCCTGTGTCCCGGAAATCTATCTGACTGTTTCCTCTTCATTCTTGTGCCGTACACCCCGCGGCAGGCTAATACGTGCAAAACAAAGACCAGTAGGGTGGGATACTGCGAAGTTGCAACTCCCTCGTATCCAGTTTATCTACAGCATTTTTTTAGCCTCAGAAGAGGGCCACAACCCATTCCTGTAAGCTGGGGTGATTATTTAATGTTAATACATTTCCTGTAATTGCTGAAACTGTTAACCAACATGGCCCATGGTCATGATTTTACAATAAACATCACCGGGCTCTTTGGACATCGAATTCAGATCCATTTGTCTGGTAGTTGACTAGCGCTTTAGAGATCGCCGATTCGGATGAAAATCATTAATTATATACAGTCTTAGAAAAACGTTTTGTAGCATAGATACTTTATAAGTCTCAGAAACGTAATAATAGTAATATGCGTTACAAGAGCGGTGTGTTGAAGTTTTCATGTTCGAGGAAAAGTTTGAAAAAGCGAAACGTAGTTGATCTTTTTTAATTTCCGAGAATTGAAAGAAAACATACCGCTCCTGTATCGTACATTATTTTATGCGAAGATCGTTTATTACATACCTGAAAGAGGAATTTCTAATTAGTTGCAATGAAATCTCCATCTTCGTTTCTGTTCAATGACGGCAAATTTGTAAAACAAAAATATCTATCTTCAACATTGTTGCTTTAAACTGTTTTCTGTGTTTACTATACTCCAGCAAGCCGTGATATACGTCTGTCTTTTTTTTCCCCAGTCCATAAATGCGAACTTAAAACAAACGGTAAGGTTATGTAATGATTTATTTTTCATGTTAATATTTTAACAATACAGTATTATTTATATAACATATTGCAGTAATAATATCGGCATTTGGAATCTTGTTGATTTTTCACGGCTTCCTTAATGTTACTTGCATCACGAATCCAGTAACTTTAGTGGAGTTGTAAAGTTTACTTAATTTTTGCAAATATTTAAAAGTAATAATTAACAGTGCAATTTAGGTGAAATTGCAGTGGTAAGTTTCCAATTTATAATTATTACTATATTGAACGTCTCTAAAAATAATATGTTAGAAGCCTAAAACAGTAAAATCAATATGTCACTTAAGCGGTAAGAAGAGGGAAATTGTTATGTATGTTAGGTTGGGAATACTGAATGTGGAATTTTAGACTTTCCGCGGATTGGTTTTGTGCGGAAACCAAGCAAATACGCACGATCTCGCACAAAAGAAATTTTATGCTCGACCATGCTGTAATGTAGTAATTATACACCTGGCAGCAGCCCTTTAATGGACCTCATTAAAGTACACCTATTCATTAAAGTTCAGGTGTTCCACCAATCAGAAAACACCATTGTAGCAATATGAAAGCGCAAGTATCGATTATTCTCGGATATACAATCGAAAGACAACTAGCGAAACGTCACGGAGGCTGGAAATCCAATACTGTCGCAGAAGGTTATGTTCTGTTACTATAATAATTAGCGTTAATTGTAAATAATATTCAAATAAATTCAATTTTTCATCTCGTTTTTCAATGTCTAAATCAATTTCAAGGTTATATCAAGATTAATGTTTATTTTACTCTCTAGATTATATCAAGGTCAATGACATATTTGTGTCTCGGAAAAAATCAATACTTTCGCGTCTGCGCACATCTCACAATTTACGAGATGTTGCACAAGGTCAGTTCCGCTCCCCAGTCAGATAAGAATAACATGAATACTTATGAATAATTTCAAGTTAGAAATATGGTCGAGCATAAAAAGTCGTGTGAAACTTGCCTATAATGGTAATTAAGACGCTCGTATGAAAATTACGAAACTCGCTTGCGCTCGTTTCATAAACATACTCGCGTCTTAATTACTACCATTATAGACTCGTTGCGTAATGTACTATTGTTTCATTGTATGCCTAATCTTGCGCACTGCCTTTGTTACCAATTTGTTAACAGTTTTGCCGCACTACTTATTTACGGTGAATACTTTTCTTTAGAACTTGTTTTAACTACTAAAGAACGGCATACAGAGAAACAAAACTAATTTTATTACCTAAACTGGTCCTCCTCTTGTGAACCAGGTCGCTCGTCCTCTGATCACGCGCAATGCCTTCTTTCTGGGACTTATAAAGTATCTGTGCGACAAAACTTTTTTCTAAGACTGTACAGCAAAGACAAATTATTAGCATTAAAAGCTGACTCTTATTAAGAGCGAAAAGTAGCAGTCTATTGCCTTACTTCTTGTCAATCTGGTCATCTTATTGAATACTGGCCAAACCGATGTCGTAACCAGAATACTTACTTGGCGTGTCTTTCTTGTGATTGGAGTAATATAAGAAGAGGACTGTAGCTAATTTTCGTAAGGAAACTTCTCAGAAAAGCCATTGTAAATTTGTTAAAGTGGAGATGTACAAAATGTTGCAGCCATAATAATTAAATACAATTTTGCTTCCTTGTAACGGGTCATTTTGGCCACGGACTACGTGGTCTTAATTATATTTTCTCTCGACTTTTTTCCCTCCACACCATTTCCTTGAGTCATATTGATTTTTTTCCGTTGTTTTCCCCTCTTCCTTCATCAATGCTTTCTGCTCTTTCTCCTACCACCATGACTCTACTTTCCGAAAGCCTCGATTTGGCAATATTTGTGTTATAACATCTTTAACTGATCTCTCCCTTAAGATACAGTTAGTATTTGAATTGAAATGTATTAATATTCCTGCCATTTCTTTTTTTATTTTTTATATTTGACAATTATAACTGAAATAAGAAAAAATTTAATAAAAGATTTCCAATTTCAGAATAGAACTCGTACATTCACAAACTAAAAGTTTCAGGACTTAGTTTAAAAACTGTGTTATTAAGTACAGGGAGTATAAAATCAAGTTCTTAACATATTTGTTTTCGAGAAGTGTCCACTCGTACTGATGCATAGTGTTGAATTCAGACCTTTTCCTCCTAGAATTTATACTGTACCGGGGATAGGGTTAGATCAATAGAAAAAATTAGCAAGTCAAATCTAATCTAACAACAGAGATACTTTATGTAACAGCGATATAGAATAATGAGTTCAAAGAAATATAGCTTTCATTCGTTACTGTAAAATGTTAATATAGGTATTAACATTAAAATATTAATACTGTTATTAATATGGTGAATATGAACTATCCTCTTGTGCAAAATTGTCACACGAAGCCGATGTTAAGTGTCCTGTTCACATAAACCACCTAAACCACCACTCCGAGTACGATCGAAATACAACCAATCACATTTAGTTCTCATCGTTTTTTATATTTGATTTTATGTCAAACCGTTTTATTCATTGACTTACCCCTAACAACACTAGGTGAAGGTAACACAGATGGGATTACCGGTCCACAGATTTCACTTTCACTTAAAAACAACTGAAAATTTTGTTCATTAAATGCAACGGATTCACTTTCCATTGACTCCTCAATACGTATTTTCTTTCCAAGAAAAGTAAACAATGTCTGTTGCTTTACCATCGTAAATATTTATAATTATGTATATGCCATAACTACTTTAGTAAATAAAATTATTATATTTGCTAAAACAACTAACACTGAAACCTATGCCAATAAAAACATGGAACCCACCCTTGATTTCTTTAAGAGTAACAATCAAGACTTCTTCATTCTTGAATACACTCCTTTAACACTTGTATAATCATTGACATATTGTTGAGTTATTTGCATAAATAAATAACGACTTCATTATGTTAACATTATAAATGTTAGATGTTATGTAACTTCATTGACTTGTTTTGATGCTCTTCGCATCATCCTCTGAATTCTAGAACTTGATTGACGAGATTAGATGTTGTTTGCATAACACCAAAAATGTATAATGTTAACACAGTGAAATCGTTAGTTATTTATTCAAGTAACTTATTAACAGCATTATATTTTTTGGTTTAGAAAGTCTGAAATCTACGGGTGGGGGCCCATCGGAGGGGGAGGGAAATTCCAGTACGGGCCATCCCCTGAATTCATCACTCCTCATTATATAATATACACAGTTAAAAATATTTCCATAGTATGTAATAATGCATAATGAAGAAAATAGAAAAAAAAAATAAAAAACTTTGTGTTTGGAACTCTGAACCTTCCTATTAAAAGGATCACGTGTCCTTGTGGTCAGGTGGCATAAGCAGTAACAAGGCAAAAACATGAACTAAAGTGATGGAACATCGCTGCCAATAAGTATCATTTCTTTAATTAGCTAGTATTATGAAGCAAAAAATGTGTCGTGAATTCAATAATTGCTTCGTACAGAATTTCTTTTCAATTTTTAACTACAAAATTAAATTTTTCTTACGCATTTATCACAACAGTTGCGAAGTCGCGAATATTTCAGGGTTGTATGACTTAGCTTCGTTACGGACTCGTCACATCTCAGAAGCTGCGGCTGGTGTTGTGTGACTGATTAGCCACGTCTGGGTATGCAGCGTTATCACTTGGACTTGCTGAGGCAATCAAAGGCACTCGGGTAATGTATAAAGGGCCAGCTCTTCCAGCAGACTCTACATTTCGCCACAATGGCCTCCTGCGTATTCTTGCTGCTGGTGCTGGTCTGTTCTGCCGCTTCAGGGTATCATCATTTCAGTAAGTAAGCATTTAACTCGAAAATGACTGATCTCCACTTCTTGTCACGAAAATTTAAGCCATGTAATACAAAGTCGATTAAAGTTCGTCGTGGTAAATTCTCCAATAATATCATGTAGGGCCGAAGAGGAGAAATTGTGAACAAAGAATAAGAGTGTGATCTTACAGGAATTTAGTTTTGTTATTTTTGCTTTGGATGTTGTAATAATTTTCTCTAGAGGAAGTAAGTGTTCATAATGTGTGCAAACGATTCATCTGCAATACTCGTAAACTTGACCATATAACACCTTCCCTCCAGTTATTTTCATGGGTGCGTCTGAAGGAACGAAGAACAATACATTCACTGTCTCTTCTGTTTAGAATCATGCATACTTCTAGTCCGAATTATCTGTTATCGCGCTTTCAATTTCTTACAACTCTTCGAAACCGACATCAAGCAATTCTTTCTATCCCTCATCACAGAACGTCTTTATACTCATCTTCCTATACTGTAGAAATACCTCGCCTCTGGAATTCGTTACCTAATGACGTCAGGGACTGCCGGACTTTATCACAATTCAAAATTAAATTGGAAAATTTTGTGTTAGTTAATGTTTTTAGGTATTGCTAGAAGTATTGATTTGTGTTTTTTTTTCTTTTTTAATCTAGATTAAAATTCCAAGTTTCTTGTTTATGTTAGTTAATTAGTTAGGATACAATTAATTATGATACTTAATCACTCATTTAAAGTTTGTGTGACTGCAACCTGTGTATATTTTTGTGTGGCTTTACTTCGTTTATAGTGTTTTTTTCTCTCTCTCTTTATTTCTTGTGTAGCTTTACTTTGTATATAGTGTAATTTTTTTTTGTTTATTACTATTATTGTATTTGTATTCCTGGTGTTGTGGAAGAAAAGGCCTGATGGCCTTAACTACACCAGAATAAATAAATAAATAAATAAATAAATAAATAAATAAATAAATAAGTGTTCTAGATACGGTCAGTTATTTTCTCAAATATTTCACGAAGCAATACATAGATAGTAACACTTATTATTCATAAAAAAGGGTGTGAAAAAATTCAATATTCTGAAACATGGCAATATTCATGAAAACAAAGTCCAAAAAACAAAAATTAATATCTCCGAGATATTAGTGGGCCTACTTGTTCATCGACATCATAGGAGATACTCAATGTGATTTACATGAAAAGAACATTCTTTATTCTCAGCGGTAAACAATAAAAATTCTAATAAACATGGGACCTAAAATTAAATTTCGTATGATACAAAGACTTTGAAATTGGTATTGAGATCTTAGTTTATTGGGTATACAGTATCATATCGGAAAATAGATAAAAATGGCAAACAAGGTGTGAGTAAGAAGTAGGGCAGAAGGATACGTTACAATGAATGAAAATCACATCCAGCATTTTCTACTCATGTCTCAATATACTAATTTTAGGACCCATGTATATTAGACTTTATTTTATTTTGATGAATACTACAACCTCTCAAATTATTTGGTGCTTTTTTAACACTCTGTGTAAAATCACAACTTTAATTGTATACTGTTTTAATATTGTGTGTTATATTCATTGAATTTTCGCTTACGCTGGTAGCAGTTATGGATTCTTGGCGATGTTTTATCTAATTTGTGTCTCCAATCGTACATACTCATAGATTTGGTTAGTTATTATATTTCAAAGCACATTTAATTCTGTTTGTGTTTGTGTTATTTTATGTGATATATTTTAATCCATTTTAGACAACTTATGAATATCAGGCCTAAACTTTTGAAAACCGAAGTACATTCCACGTGTGCAGAGATGAGTTTTAGAGACATACTGACAAAATAAAATTCGGGCAATACAACTGGAGAGAGAATACTTTGTACCTCAGAGAGACACATGTAACAGTGTGAAAGTTACTATGTGCAGTGCGTCTGTTATGAAGAATATCTTTGATTGGCAAAATATTGTACCAATCTTTCACCTAACCTAACTGTGAATGATAGTAACTCTATTTGTTTGGAAGTTGTTTACAAAATTTTGTTACTTATATATCTATATTCTTTCAGAACTTCTTCAGTGTCCTTTCTTAAATGTGGTCAATATATTTATTTGTTTATTTATTTAATCTGACAGGATTAAGGCCATAAGACCTTCTCGTCCATCCTACCAGATAGCACATATAAATACAAAAAAGGAATACAAACACTGATGAAAATGATACAAATTAAGTTAAAGCCCTGTAGAGGGTCAACAGAGTCAAAAGTACATTATAGAGCTCTCATCGAGCTAATACAAGAAAAAAGAAAGAAAAGACAGAGATAGTAATGATGATAGTGATAACTGATAATAATAATAATAATAATAATAATAATAATAATAATAATAATAATAATAATAATAATACATTACATATTAATTTTCAATTTTACAACAGCATAGTTACAATATTTACTATATGTCATGGGTTAAGCCAAGTTGCGCAACCTGACAGGTGTTCAACAAGCAATTCCACGAACTAGAATATGATTTTTAAATTTAAATTTGAATTTTGATATTGTGCGATAGTCTCTGACATGGTCAGGGAGAGAGTTCCAGAGGCGTGGAATAGATATGTTGATAGATGATGAGTAGAAGGATGTTCTGTGCAGAGGAATAGAGAGAAGGTACATGTTCCGGGTTCGAGGTAGTGAAAGGTAAACAAAACGAGATGCTAATAAGAGGGTGTGGAGGTGTGGATGATTTTAAATAGTAATAAGTGAGAGTTGAAGAATCTTCTTTCTTTAAGTGGACTCCAAGACAACAATTCTAGTGACGGTGTTTACATGATCGAATTTTCTAATGTTACAAACGAAACGAACGGTAATTATGTACGATAATCCAGAAGAGGTGTCCCTATTTATATTACATCTGGTTTTTGAAGTCAGTGGTAGAGCAGTGCGTACAGATGAAGGTTCTGGGTTCTGTTATTTAGTGACTAGAGCGCTGGACTTACAATCCTGTGGATCCGGGTTCGATCCCCGACGTAGCTCCGATTTATAACTTGCTTTGGGCAAGTACGTGATCCAGGTAACTCCGGAGCTCCGGTTCCTCTGTGGCATCCCAACAAATCTCTATCATCCTCATCTCATCGCGGATATAGCGTAGACTAGCCTCCTATGGCTCACCCTGGGCAACGACTCTGTCGGTAAACAAGTCTACACAACTGGCTGCTTCATATGGCTGAATGACGGAAAAACAAGGACCCGCCATTAGTTAAAATAATATATTACACCAGCGTTAATAGGTATCTGCAGAAAGTGATTGCGATACAATTCCAATAATATATAATATCGTCACAGACTGCAAGAAACTCTTTCACTTAATACTATTATAGGGTTCGAAATTGGGACCTCCCTAATATGCTGTCATTAACTATCTTCTCAAGTTATAGTTTTGTGTCTACTAGGTGAACTCTTATAAATGACGTCATCGCCTTCCTATGCGCATGTGAACGTGGCTTTGTTGCAGACGGATTTAAGTGAATTTCATCAATTTAATATTTAGAAATGTTTCCATGACGACTCAAAGAATGAAATCCAAATTCTATACAGCTTAGAATGTCCCAATTGTAATATGCGTTACAAGAGTGGTATGTTGAAGTTTTCATGTTCGAGGAAAAGTTTGAAAAAGCGAAACGTAGTTGAGGGAATATCGTTTATTACATACCTGAAAGAGGAATTTCTAATTAGTTGCAATGAAATCTCCATCTTGGTTTCTGTTCAATGACGGAAAATTTGCAAAACAAAAATATCTATCTTCAACATTGTTTCTTTAAAATGTTTTCTGTGTTTACTATACTCCAGCAGGCCGTGGTATACGTCTGTCTTTTTTCCCCCATTCTATGGTATCTTGTTTATTTTTTCACGGCTTCCTTAATGTTACTTGCATCACGAATGCAGTAACTTTAGTGGAGTTGTAGAGTTTACTTAATTTTTGCAAATATTTAAAAACAATAATTAACAGTGCAATTTAGGTGAAATTGTAGTGGTAAGTTTCCAATTTATATATAATTATTACTATATTGAAATTCTCTAAAAATAATATGTTAAAAGCCTAAAGCAGTAAAATCAATATGTCACTTAAGCAGTAAGAAGAGGGAAATTGTTATGTGTGTCAGGTTATGAATACTGAATGTGGAATTTTAGACTTTCCGCGGATTGGTTTTGTGTGGAAACCAAGCAAATACGCACGATCTCGCACAAAATTCTTATATTGCATTCTCGTGTTCGAATGTTAATTGTAGCGAAATATGAAGTATCTGTACTTGAAAATAGAGATCATTCATTTAAGCCTTACAGAGAGTTTTATCTCCCGCCTCACCGAAGCATATGATTAGTCTCTCACGCACATTTCATCAGAATATTGGAACGTGACGACAGTGCAATAAGATACTTTAACGGCCGATGATTCGTCCCAACAGACGCGCGCTATCTGATAGATTGACCTCGTGGCTAGTTATGCGTATTTACTTCCAACTATTACAAGAATGAATAACTTGATAATTTAGAGTTATTTCCGAACTTATTAGCACATTTCTATCGCTAATGCATTAAGAGAAATGTGGTTATAATCTTCCATTTATCGAGTTTTGGGAGGTCAAGTCTTGGCCGATATTCCGCATACTTCATATTATAGCAAGTGGCTTCTCTCATCACTAGACTTCGGATTCTTAGGGTATACAAATTTTAGATGCCTAACACAGGCTCAATAAAAGTATGAAATAAGCACTAAAATTACAAATAGGCACTAAAAATCATACCAAAGACGACTTTTCATCACACCTTATAGTACCTAAAATTGTCTGTTTAGTCAACTGTCCTAAGACAGGTCTGAAGACATGACACCGCTTATGAGGCAACTAGGCCAGGAGATAATGGGTAGGGTGACAATTTCGTTCCCCTCCATTGCATACATCACCAACTAGTTACATATTACACTATTAAGAGTTCAGATGTATACAGACAATATATTGTTCTTCCTCTGAAACATATCGTCAAGTGAGATGCCTGATAACAATTAGGCTCCACTTCCCCGATAAAGCTTTCGCTGTTGTATTGAGATTGGTGGGTAAGTCCATAATTCTTCTGGAGAACATTATGTAGTTTTTCGCGTACTTCTTTTTCTCCAATATCCTTCCATTGTTTTAGGTACAGTATCTTTGGTACCGTTGTGTTTCGTAAAGTACAGTAATGTATTCTAGTATGTCCATTGCATTCACATTTGTAATTCTGTCTCCACTGGTAAAACAAAGCACTGTGCAAGGATCGCAGAAATTTGGTTTGCGCACAACGAACATATCGACCCTCATAAATACTAACATTGTAACTTACTTTTTTACATTTTGCAGGAGATGAAAATGAAGTTTTAAAATGATCGTGTAAATTAGTGTATACAAATATGTAGAGTAACAATAAGATTTTACATACAATTGGGGAGGTTTAGAGCTATACAATGACAGTACTGGAAAAAAAAAGAAACAATTTAATACCATATGAATCCTCTAGATTCAAAACCCCCTAAAGACCATTTTGTTCAGAATAGAGTTATGCCCACATATTGCTTGCTAAGAATGAATTCTAATGATTTTTGTGGTTTGAATTAAAAAAAAACACCAAATGCGAAGCAAAACGTTTGTTAAAATTCACTCTGAGGTTGAAAATTCCCTCCATTTTCCACCAGTTACTGTCAAAATCCTTTAATTTGTGAAAGTGGATATCGGGGATTTTGAATCTATAGGATTCATATTAACTAGGACAACTCAAAACCATAAAAAATTGAGTTACAATGTTAGTGCTTGGGAGGGTCGAAATATTTGGTCATAACAGAATGGTCTGAATTAGAAGCCCACTTTTCTTAACCCATTTGATCCCAAGACACTTTCAATGATTGGAATATAAATATTTCAGAATTGATATTAACCCATTTATGCCCAAATTATTTTTTATTAAAAATGGTGTTTCTTATATATTCCTACTTATTGACACATAAGAAACAAAATAAGATGATTATTGGTCCTCTCAAATCATTTACGCCGTAAATAATGCATGTTCCCAATTGGGAACAGTGGGAGTAAAGGGGTTAATGAAAAATGCACATTTTTTTTTTTAAATCTTGCTAAATAAGACAAAACAATTTAATCTAGAACAAAATATCTTAATTTACTTCACTCTCCCAAAAGAACGACTAATTTTACATCAGCTCTTGGAAATAATATCAATTTAACATATTTTATATCTTGGAAAGCTTACGTTAAAACCGAATCCCTTAATTTTATGAGCAGTCACAATATCTCGGTAGGAAGTGTGTGTATAAAATACATTACATACTAACTGATTACGTTAAAACTCTCAGTGATGTTGTTTCACTTTCCAGGCAGTGGCGCAATATATGGCCATACCAAGCAGGACATTGAAAACCTGAATGAGACGCGCCAGGTTCACCCCCACTACGACCCGCAGAAGAACGAGAAGCCCTTACTGACAGTTAGTATAACATTTCTAATTCGTAGAATGTAAGCACGGAGTCTTCTGGCTGAGAGGAAGTCAAATACGTACAGTCTTAGGAAAAAATTTTGTCGCACAGATACCTTATAAGTCCCAGTGCACATGACCAGACATACAACGAGAAAAAACTAATTTTATTACCTCAACTAAACTGTTTTCGCTGTAACAAAAATCCTAAAGTAAACATAAGCTCGTTGCTGTCATACCCGTGATTGGCTCCCAGTCGAAACACTCACATGACGCAGGAAAATATAGTTCGTATTTGGAAACCACAATCTTGTATTATTTGAAAATAAAAATTGAATTCTATTTGTTAAATACGATGAAACATTTAACTTCACTCATATGTAAAACGCCATGTAAAAGAAAAGCTACTTTTATATTTTGTTATGTACTATGAACGCGGATGAATACCAACAGTAATACCGAGGTAGTCTGTTCTTGTAACAAGCTGGCGTCACTTGAGCTCCTACTTGTTCACGTAAGCACGTGGTACTGAAGTATGGCTTCTGCATCCTCAACTGTCTATTGTGAAGACATAAGACTTAAAAAGAATTTAATTGCAGTAATTATAAAGTAAACTAGTGGCTTGTGCAGCAAATGCTGCTGCAAACTAAGTTCGTTAGACGTTCAAATAAAAATTTTTCAGATTTATTTTCAATGAAGAATACTTGTATTTTTGATAGTTATTAGCTTCCATAATAATGAAACATACTCCCTCTGAATGGATTTTTTTAGGCCAAATACTTTTTCTTGAACCTATCCAACTTCAGTTTTTCAATTTCAACGCGAAAACGCAAGTATCAATGTTAGGATGATAGCAGTAGCTATTTCAGGTCATTGTGGATTGTAGGCGAAAGTTAAAAAAATGTCAGGTTTGCTAAGCTTTCGAACAATAGCATTTTCGTATAGCTGCTGCATGTAGAACTTGAAATGTAGAGCGTAAAATCATTTTATTCTACTAAGAGATCTTGCTGAAATAATCTGGAGTCTACAAAGTTTTCTAGGTCTCTTATTTTGTCAGTAAGTAATACCTTTTGATCTGTCCTTAGGAACTGTAATTTTTGCGCTCTCTCGAGCCAATACTGAAGACAATGACACATATCAATATCTACACTACACCGCCATTAAGTATATGAAAAAGGCCCAACCCCACTGGGTTAATAAATATAAAAATATTTGATTTTTAATAATAATATTATTATCTTAAGTTTTGTATTTATATATAGCAGCCACTCAGTAAATTATAGAAATGAAGATCTAAATTAAGATATTCTCTACATTTACTTACATAACCTCAAAACGTTTCACTTTCATGTCATCAATATAGCATCAATATTATGTACAATTAATAAAGAATAGATGCATCATGATATTAACTATAATAATATTTCATTTCTAATGATAATGTCATCAAACCACCTCAAGTTTCGTAGATTTGAATATCCAATACACAGCTGTACTCAGAAAATTATACACTGCAGAATCAGTTTTTAATAACAAATTTAATTGAGCTCTAATATGTCGGCAATCCTGCAGGTCATGGCCTTCGTGTAATAGCCTATTGTTTATTGTAGTGTGTGTTTTGTTCCGAAATTCAATCAAGTCGGCCGTGATTCGATAAAATTAGTTCTGAAAACTGACAACAGATGGATTTTGGAAAATAGAAAAATTATGTAGGAAAATTGACATTTCACTGAAAACTACTACTTTTCCGAAAAACGTTGGGTTCCAAGCTTCAAAATGAGGGGCCATTTATTAAAATCCGTTCAGCCGTTTTCCCGTAATTTCCATTACCAGTTCAAATTATATATATATATATATATAGATGTTTTCTCAGCAAACAAATGCATAGTAGTGAGGTTTGGCCTACTTGACGAGTAACGGGAAATGTTTAACATGAAACAGAATGTACAACAGTAGGCGGGAACACGTACTGAGAATCTATGGCGCCAAACAGCGGCCAATGAAGCCTCACTTCAGTCACGTGCAGTTGTTTACATTAGGATTTTTCTTACAGCGAAAAGATTATAGTACTCCTCTAGTGAACCAGGTCACTTGTCTGATCATGCCTCTTTTCTGAGACTTGTAAAGTATCTGTACGACAAAACTTTTTCCTAAGACTGTACGTCTTGACACAGAGATGAAGTTCAAATGACAACATTCGAACAAGAAGCCAGGTTTCAACAAGGATTTCTTGCTTCACACAAACTGGTCGAATATTACTAAAATCTCGCTTGCTGCATAGAACGCGATAAAAATATTTAATATGTAAGAAATGGCAAATGTGTTTGCAGTATGAAAACTTGTTGAAAATAAAATGCTCATAGGAAAGAACTGCTACATGGGACCAGTGGCTTTCCTTCTGGACAGACGCAGTAAGAATTGTTTTCGTCTAAAAATCAATCTTCCTAGGGCGGGATCTAACCCTCGATATACAGTGCGATCCAAAAGTCCCTCCGCAGCTCCATTAGTTATAGTAATCCCGTAGAAAGCTGGCGCGCAATCCTGTAGATAGTTGGCACTCCCCCATTCATTCCGGTTTGACAACCTCACATCTCCAGTTCATCATATGCTTATGTGTGTGTATTTATTTACACTGCAAGTAGGCAAGCACCCGGTGGCAGTGGTATATACAATATTAACAATACACAGTTAAAATGATAAGCTATACACAATAAAATTTACAATACATAATACAATTTACAACACATATACAATTTTATACACAATACAATAAGAATACACAATACAATTTAACACAATAATAATAAAACATAAAATAAAACACCTAATTTTACAATACAACCTACATAATTATGTATAGGTCCTACATAAGTTTCAATAGTCTTTCACTTTACTCTCATCTCATTCCCTGTAGTGGCACTATGACGCATTTCACTGACACTTTAGCACACATTTCACTGACACTCTGTAACACATTTCACTGACACTATAGAACACATTTCATTGACGCTATAAATTATCACTGATCGGAACTGTTCACTGCACTGTAAAACCATAACTTCACTGACTCACCTCGCTTCACTAATACAACAGTTCAAATAAGTCAAATAATTGCATTCTTATGCATACTTATAAACAGAACTACATTTAAACTAAATATTTCTAGTCTAAGGCCCTCTTACACGCTATTTTTTAAATAATTTACAATTCAAACCAAGGAAGTAAACTCGTCAGGCTAGATAAATATATGTCACCTTAAAAAATTAAATGTTGAATGTCACCTTAATTTTAATTTTCACTTTATACACAACTCTTTAAATTATTCTTGAATCTCCTTAAGGAAGGACAGCCCTCAAAGACCGCTGCAGGTAGGTCATTCCAATCATTTATAGTTCTATTTAAAAATGAGAATTTACCTACATCCGTTTTCTGTTTCCTACATTTGATTTTAAAATCATGATCGTTCCTACCATAGTACGTTGGCTTTTCTAACCGAGCCGTTATGTCTACCCATGCTTTCTGACCTAGATGTGCTCTGTACAATGATGTTCTGCTTAGCGGCCAGTGCTGCCACTTAAATTCTCTGCCTAGTGGATTCACGGCTACACCGTGGCTACACAAGCACTGCGGAGAAACTTTTCGCTGGCATTATCTTACTCGCCAGTACAACTCTCCCTTTCCTTGGTTCTCCGTGGTTTCCCGCTAAAAATGTCAGGATGAGACGTAAAAGAAATGGACCCCGGATCTATTATGTTTCTTAATTTTTTTTTTTCCTTTTCATTTCTTGAAAAATTGTTCTTAATTTTCGTCGTTCACTTTCTCCGATAGACTCTCATTTCTTTGGGAATTGGAATTGGATTCGCTATATTGCATCTGCAGCCAATCTTGTTGTCTACCGAGCAGCTAAGCCCTTGCGTGTGCTCTCAATGCGAATGTCAATTTAAAATGTAATTGAAGGTTATAAACTTGAGCAATAATTACTGTAGTGCTTAAAACGACTACTGCTCTGCGCGTGCTTGCTTCAATAACCAATATAGTCAAAACTTTGTTTCTGACGAAAATTTTAAGTTAATGGAGAATAAAGAAAGCAAATAAACTGCAAGGTTCCAGAGATAACAGCTTCAAAGCTGGGAAGCTGGTTCTACATCGCTGATCCAACGACCTATGTTTTACTTCTGACCATGCTTCATCGTTTCAACAGACTTGCTGCGACCTGAGGTTGAACCAGAGCACCGTCGAGACGGAACTCCCGCCGGAATCCATGCGGATGCAACGCAAGTGTTACGCAGAAGTCAGAGGCCTGTTCGCAGCACCACAGACGCATTACGTGCAAGCAAGCAAGTATTGTCGGCTATCTCATACAAAGCATGGTTTAGGAACGCACCCCAAGGCACATTAGGCATTGGCACGTTATAAAGAAGTTCTTTATGGGAAGCAGGAGATAAAACAAAATTCGTTTAAAACATTGCTTTGATTTAAATTATATTCTTTGGGTACAGTGTACAGCATTGACTAAAGCTCGGAGTAAGATTACAGGATCTTTCGTAAATAACTATCATTCGAAAAGTTGAATATTTTTTTTTATTTTTGGCTGTGTTGTACATCTCTGCTAGTAAGAACGCTTCCTGGTGGCGTATAGGCTACTCGATTAGGTTACGCTTTGTCCTCCAGAAGTCTCCACTTTTCTATGTAGAGATAAATGAAACCATTGCTGTGAAATTTAAAGCTTAGTGTTAATGTCAAAAAAAACACAAATTACGATAAATTGCAATGAACTTACATTTACACTAATTATGGCTCACAGTTCTCAACAAGTCTTCCGGCCTGAAGAATGTACACATACAAGCGACGGACCATCTCCTCGTGCACAAGATGGAGTTCCTCCCCACTATGCACGGGATGTTCGAACCTAGCTTGACGAAGTTTTTCCTAACAGCTGGATCGGTCACGAAGGTCCAATTACTTGGCCACCACGATCTCCAGACTTAATTCCCTGAATTTCTTTTTATGGCGATTTATTAAGGATCGTGTGTTTGAAGATGAACCTCGCAAAATCCCAGAATTTATGGAAAGGACTGTACACACGATACAGATAGTTACTCCTGTAATGTTGTCTAGAGTGCAAGAGGAAATGGTCCGTCGCTTGCATTTCTGAAAATTTCGGGGCGATAGACAGTTGAGAACTATGAGAAATAATTAGTGTAAGTGTAAGTTAATTGCAATTTACCGTAATTTGTGGTTTTTTGACACTAACCCTAAGTTTTAAATTTCATAGCGACAATTTCATTCATCTCTACGTAGTGAAGTGGAGCCTTCTCTTGGACAAACGCGTAATCAAATCCAGTGTATGGCAACGGGAAAGATTCTATATATTATTTTAATGTACCGAAGTACATATGATATTTCCATGCAGATATTCTGCGTCAACATACGATGAAAGAGTAATGGAACGGAGAAAAATTCCCTCCGGCGCCGGGATTTGAACCCGGGTTTTCAGCTCTACGTGCTGATGAGATGCTTTATCCACTAAGCCACACCGGATACCCATCCCGGCGCCGGACAGAATCGTCTCAGTTTAAGTTCCAACTCTTGGGTTCCCTCTAGTGGAACTAGTCACTCATAACGAGTGCACCTCAGCACATGTGTGGACTTCAGTCCTACGTTCATAGACATCTATGACGTAGTGCAGAGGGCGGCCACTAGAGGGAACCAAAGAGTTGGAACTTAAACTTAGGCGATTCTGTCCGGCGCCGGGGTGTGTATCCGGTGTGGCTTAGTGGATAAAGCATCAGCACGTAGAGCTGAAAACCCGGGTTCAAACCCCGGCGCCGGAGGGAATTTTTCTCCGTTCCATTACTCTTTCATCGGGAAAGATTCTGCCCAACCCAGGACCCGACTCAAATTATACAATACACACATCAACTGGACTCCAAAAATCAGATATCTGGGAATAACTATGGATAGAACACTAATCTGAAACCAACATGTCACTGAAATAACAGGAAAAGCCATGGGTAGATTTCTTCAATTATATCCACTATTAAAAACTCCAGCATTAAAACATAAAACTAAATTACATGTCTATAAGGCCTTAATTCGAAGTCTAACATACGCAGCACCAGCTTGGGCATATGCTAGCAAATCCGTTATGAACAGGATACAAGTTATCCAAAACAAAATACTGAGAACCATTCACGGCAGTGGATGGGGAACACGTACACGACAACTTCATGATGACCTCCAAATACAGAGTGATTTATATAGAATTGACACATTTCTTTCATTAATTCTTTCAAAAGGAATTGTGCTAGCGACAAATTATACCTGAAATGTAGAGGAATTTTGGGAGATTATTTACCTCTATAGCAAATGTTGAAAATGTCCTCCATCCTGCATAAGGCACAACCCAACACGTCGTTCCATGTTACTGATCACTCGTTGGAGGACTCTGTTGTCAATAGCTTGAATCTCCTGTGTGATATTGTGCTTCAGATCGTCCAATGTCTGGGGACGTGTGACGTAAACCCTGTCTTTTAAGTAACCCCATAGAAAGAAGTCCGGCGTTGTCAAATCCGGAGATCTCGGTGGCCACAGGTTCCTGGAAATTATTCGGTCGTCAAAGAAACTTGCAATTAGTTCCGTGGATTCATTTGATGTATGGCATGTAGCGCCATCTTGCTGAAAATATCCTTGACTCAGCTCTACATCGTCCAGTTGCTCAACAAACTCCATGAAAATCAGTCGGTACTCTGCAGTGTTCACAGTTTGGTTAAAAAAAATTGGCCCCAATATTCTGTGTGCGGATATTGCGCACCAAATTCCGATTTTAACCGGGTGCATAGGTGCTTCATGGATGACATGTGGATTTTCGATGGCCCAATGGCGTGAGTTCTGTGAGTTCACATAACCGGATAAATGGAACCATGCTTCATCTGTGAACCATGTGATGGACAATATGGCAGGATTTTGCACAATGAACGTCTGAAACCAACGACAATAATTCAATCTTTTATCCTTATCTGGTTCCTGTAGCTGATGAACAACCGTAACCCTATATGGCTTTAGGCTGCCAACAATAGGAATAAAACATAAACATCTGCGCATCTAGTGACAAGGAATCGAAACTCCAGAACATTCTGCTTAATTTGGTGCTAAAATTGGGTCATTGAATGAATTTGCAACGGAATAATTAAAGAAAGAAATGTGTCAGTTCTATATAAATCACTCTGTAGAATATCTTACCGAATATATACAAAAAAATCACAAATAAACTATCACAAGTCAGCACTCAATAACAACAAACTAATAAATTCTCTTGGCAGATATGACAAACAGGAAATACAAACATCGACGATCAAAACAACTACTTTCATAAATTCAATCCAACAAAATGACACCCACAAGATTTATATTATACCAATCCAGAGCCACCTATCAAGCTGAAACAAATTTATATTCCGTCGGACGCATTCGTGTCGGCTGAATTTAACTACCATAGATTACCAAAGGTTATAATATACTACATAATTGAAGAGGAAGGGTTGACAACCGAAAGTCTTACCAAATAACAAGATAGGCGACTTGTGGAAAGATTCTTTCTAGTAGTGATGTACAATACAGTCAAAAATCGTAAAAATTATTCAATTTACCGAGTGATCAGGTACTTATGAATGACCCTGTATTAGTAAGACTGAAAAAGATGAAACCGCTACCTCTGTTTGCAGCTTAGAAGGATATTAGTTTAAGATTAGTTGAAGAGGTTCAATATTATTAAAAGGGGACGGTTAATGAACACTAAAACATTTATGTATTAGAACGAAATGGATGATAAAAATAAATATAGTTATAAGGAAATCCATGTTATTATTACGAAAGTGAACAATTGCAGGTCGCGGGCTACAGTCCCGACTAAGACATGAATGCTTGTGTTATGTTTTATTCTGACGTCATGCGAACTTTACGGCACAGGAGTCCCATCTTATCTACTGTGCATGTTTACATGTTACACGACAAAAAAAAAATGAAAATTGTTTTCCTCTAATAGAATCAGTGGTAATAGACCAATGTTTCATTTATCTACAGTAAATATTTGCTTCTTTGTCATTGAAATACGCACACGATGTTAAGAAAATTCATATCAAGTTAACTTTTTCTACTGCTCTGTGAAACTTAGTTTTAAATGTGAAAGTTTCACTTCCCCGAGTTAGCGGTTGTTAGGCACATAACTGCAAACTATGTTAATTTCACTGCTTATTGTATTTTAATTTCGTTTCAGGTGACAGCAAGAGCCCATTTCCGCCAATCGTCAACTTCGACAGAAACATGTCAATCGTATGTATTGCCTACAAAAGTAACACAACTGTATCATATTTTAACATCGCAGTAGATCCTCGTTTAATACTTGTATTTCGAAATGCACTAAAAAGAGACTATTTTGAGTTTCCCTATTAAGTTTTATATTATTAATAAAATAATTACTAATGAAATTAACTATTTCATTATTTGTAATAAATATCTTATACATTTTTAGTGGCCAGAGAGTTTGTTTTCTATGCTAGTAACCCGGGTTCGAATCCCGACATTTCCAACAGGATTTTGTGGTGGAAAATTACAAAGTTTGGTGGTAAGGTCTCACGGAGTACTGTTATTTTCCACACTGGCATTACATGATAGCTCCATTAATCACAATTACCATGCGGCACTATGCAGATCGTCTCCCATGGTGCACACAGGGTGACGAATCGGCGGCAAAAAGATCTGAAGCTTACGTTGCCGCATTCAGTAAAATCGTACTTCATTTTTTTAACGTCGAAGGTCGTAAGTGGGCATCTATTCAGGAAAAATATCCGTTATCATTTCTGTAAAAGCTTACTCGCATCTTGTTGCTTAGCAACCTCCAAACTATCATTACTGAAAAAATAAAAGAAGTTAGAAAATCATGTAATGTATATGTATTACATTCAAGATTATTAGTAGTGGCTAGAGCAGTGAATGCTACATATATTTTCTTGCACTGGTTACGATATTCATTAAAAGTTAAAGTTTTTGTTTTATGATTATGCTCAGATGATTCTCATCAAGCGGGGATTTATGATTATTTGAAATCACACAACCATCAACCACTTGAACTTCCCTCACAATTATAGGCAATCTCCTGCCATCTTTTTTCAGTATGTCCTACAAATTCGCACCACAGTGGTAATCAATTATTTTTAATTTTTTTATGCTCGACCATGCCGAAATGTAGTAATTATACACCTCGTTGTAGCCCTTTAATGCACATCATTAAAGTACACCTATTCATTAAAGTTCAGTTGTTCAGCCAATCAGAAATCACCATTGTAGCATTACAAAAGCGCAAGTATCGATTATTCTCGGAAATGCAATCGAAAGACAACTAGCGAAACGTCACGGAGGCTGGAAATCCAATACTGTCGCAGAAGGTTATGTTCTGTTGCTATAATAATTAGCGTTAATTGTAAATAATACTCAAATAAATGCAATTTGTCATCTCGATTTTCAATGTCCAAATCAATTTCCAGGTTATATCAAAATTAATGTTTATTTTACTCTGTAGATTATAACAAGGTCAATGACATTCGTTCCTCGGAAAAAATCAATACTTTCGCGTCTGCGCACATCTCACAATTTAGAAGGTCAGTTCCGCTCCTCACTTACATAACCGTAACATGAATACTTATGAATAATTTCAAGTTAGAAATATGTTCGAGCATAAAAAGTCGTATGAAACTTGCCTATAATGGTAATTAAGACGCTCGTATGAAAATTATGAAACTGGCTTGTGCTTGTTTCATAAACAAACATACTCGCGTCTTAATTACTACCATTATAGGCTCGCTGCATAATGTACCATATTCACACCTTTGATAGTAATCACATGTAAAGAATTAATTGAGGTATGAAATACAGAATGTTATAAAATAAGCATTTTGACATATCAGACAGTTTTCTTATGCATAAAAAAATGCTATGTTATTAGGTTAAATAATGTACACCTACATAATAATGGCCTTTATGGTAATGAAATGAAAACAATTGATACACTGAAGACCTTCAGCAGGAAAAGGGCTATACCTTCTTCTGTAACAACGATGTGCTGGGCAAAACGTTAAAGTAAATGAAATAATAGTTGCATAGAAATATTGTCTATGCGCATTCATTTTATAGCCTCTAACATACCAAATATCTACATTTATTCCCGTAACACCTGCATATTTCGTAATGTTTCAAGTGTCATCATATTAACTACATATTCGTAATTTCTTCCACAGTGTCTGTTCGAGTGCCTGTCAAGAGAGATGCAAGTGGTGAGAGTCAATTCGTTATTTTTACGTATTTTTAATATTAATAAATGAATTTCTAGAGCAAATTGTGAGGATTTTTAATCCTGTATCGAGTTTTGGGCTAAATACTGGTTTCCCATTGCCGTGATGACAGTTTCCAAACGTAGGATTAATTCTGTGGCCGGGAGGAAAAATGTCTTAAGTAAAAACTTTATACTTTTCAGGAGAGCAGTAGAAAGATTGAAATTTGTGTCAATTATAGAGTTTTTTAATTAAGAGTTTTTTCTTGGATATTATTTATTTATATTTCTTCTAAAATAGGTAATGTTGCTCATTTAACAATTTTCTTGATTATTCCCAAAAATAGCCGCACTTAAGCCCTTTTAAGACTAGAAGCCAAACTGAATAGAAGGGACTATTAAACATAAGAGCTTTTTCATGTCAAAATAAATGAGAAATGTAAATTATTAGGAAAGCAAAATGGGTCTTAAACAATTATAGGACTGTTTACCCTGGTGCTTAAAGTTTTAAAAGGAAAGGGCATCAGTATGTGATAAAATGGCTAAAATACTAGTTAGACCTTTTTAATAGGGAAGCATGGAAAGTAAACATGTGATGGTTTGTAAGGAATAAAGTATTAACTATACTTTAGTCCTTTATTCTATGTGTGCTCGATTCAAAAAGTACTTAGGACATTTGGTAACGCTCTATAAATCCAGTCAGCAATCTTATTTGTCTTCAGCCGTTTTACCAGATTGTAGAGAATTGTTTCCGCTTTCAGAATATATAAAAATCTCATTTTCACGAAAAATTGACTTAAGACCTTTTTCCTGCCTGCCAACGAATTTACCTCACAGTCGGTTGAAAACTGTACACTTATTCCAACACAAACACCGTGACAGCCTGCAATAATTGTAGGGCTTGATGCAAGAGGGAGGTAACTCCAAAAAAAAAAATCATGTCTTTTGTCTATACAGACTACATAATGGCTGGTTTGGACGAACGAGGTAGATCCGCTGAAAATTGAGCGCATCACAAGATATTGAAACATACCTCGCTTATATGTTTTACACAAGAGAGAGACAATCGTCTCTCCTGAAAAATATGGTAAATTGCAGTTACCCCCTTCTTGAACCAAACCCTTCATTCTGTATGGATTTTCAGTTGTAACAAGATATAGTGGTGTAATTCTGTGAAGAAATATTTATAGAAATAAAGGAAGACATCTGAGACACTAAGAACAATAGTTTTTTCACGATAAGAGTGTTAAAAACGGCATTTTATTTTATGACTATGGATGTCTAAAAACGAGGCCGTATGTCGGGTGGTGTAAGACCAATGAACAAAATAAAATCATTTTTAACATATGTATCGTACACTGATTTTATACAAGTTTTCGTTCTGGTGTAGATACAAATCTTATTTCGAAAACTACGCTCATTGCTATAATGAAACTTGAACATACATTACAACCAAGCGGTGTTATAGCTAGTAGAATATTGGACTGCAGGTTGAGAGGTTTCCAGTTCAAACCCTGATATTTTATAATTAAATTTAATTCTTAATTCTTTTTCAGATAGTTACCAATAAAGTAGTTGAAGCAATTTATTCAATCTATGTACACTTCTTAATCAAAAAGTCATTTTTAAAAGTAGGCCTGATATTTTTTTTACCGCTTCTTTGATCAGTTGCGATTCCTGCGCTGTGAGATCTGGTGGAAAACAATTGACAATCGGCGCAAACAGTGGAAAGTCGGTGTTATATATATATTTCTAAATTATAGACATCAGCTCAAAGAATTTGAGTGACCATAAGGGTCCTGAATACAATAAACATGTACAGTATAATGTGATGTGATACATTAAAGAAAAAAGAAAGTTAATTGTTGAAGGCAAATATAAGTGAATTAATTAAAATAGAGATGATAATGTAATATTTGAAGAGAATCCTTGATAATATTTATAAGGACAGACATTACATAATCAAAAGGAATGTGAAATTCCTTAAGATAATTCCATGTGAATTTTGTAATTAAACCTCTATTGCCAAACAGAAAACCAATGACAGACCATTGCTTAAGAGGGACGTTGTACTTTATAGAGAAAGATAAGGCAGATTTTCGCACGCTACCAAATGACAGGCAATTTTTAAACATCTTTATTTAGCGTTAAGAGACCTACTTTAGGGATGACTGTCTACAACATATTTTCCACTAAATCTACAACGTCTAAGGACTGGAATTGTTATGCAAGCAGTTTGTTTAGTTTTTTTTTTTTCCTCCTTCGCACGTCTTATCGAGCTCTATAAGTAATAAGTTTTCAAAATGTAGTTTAACTGTGAATATGCAGCTATTACGACTGGTTCAAATCCTGCATAAAACATTAATGTTTGACACCAATTTATCGGCCTCTGCAATCTGTAAATGAATGTTTGTTTTCATAGGACTTCATTTCAAAGCTATGAAAAGTAGAGAGACCACAGCTGTGTAGTAACGGTTAGCATGGGTGACTGTGCAACGAGCAGGCCCGGGTCAAATTCTGCCTGGGACAAGTTACCTGGTTCAGGTTTTTTCAGGGTTTTCCCTCAACCCATTAAGAGCAAATGCTGGGTAATTTTCGCCACTGGACTCTGGACTCATTTCGCTGGCATTATCACCTTCATCTCATTCGGACGCTAGATAACCATAGCTGTTGATAAAGCGTTGTAAAATAACCAACTAAAAAAAGTAGAGGTTTTTTTTAAGGTGCTGTGTGACATTGTTTCAAGCTATTGAGTCAGTTTCGACATAAATTCTTGTTACTTTTCAGAGCAATGAATATGGCAACATCATCATGGATAAGGCCCTGAGTATAACTTTCAACAACGGGAGAAGCTTAGGGCTCACGCAGGGCATCGTGGAGGACTGCGTCCACAGGGCCAACTCTGCAGGTCAGATCCTGATAGTAACGAATGCATTCAAAGTACTAAAGTTGGGTATACGCACGAACAAATTCAAATCGCATACATTAACTATGGAACAACTTTTTTCACTGCTTTGTATAAACGAATATATTCAACTTGAACTGCGTAGAGTTTCACAAGCTTCTAGATTCCTAGAACCTTAACTACAAACTCGTTCCATTGAGACGCTTTCTTCGTATTTCAATTGTACATTTGTAAACATGACGAACAAAAATTAGAAATTAAAACTGAATTTTTGTAATACACATAGTGTATCGAAAACTCGGATATATATTATATACTTAAGTTATTTTTATCAATTATATTAGCCTGTACTGCCTTCGATGTAAAACTTGTTTTATATTAAATTTCACCGTGTTTTTTATTTAACTCCCAATATACTCAGTCAAATCAAGAGAGCAGTATATTATGATAATAAATTATTCAAATCATTTTAATTTTGTTTTTTAAAAGTGCAGAAATATGACCTGAACAAATATAACATTGTAAAATTCCTTTACAAAACGAAAAGTTACATTTGTTCGGATCAAATTTCTGCACATTTAAAGGGCAAAATTAAAATCCTTTCAATCATGTATTATCATAATACACTGCTCTCTTAAACTGACTGAGTATACTGGGAATTAAATCAATGGCTTTCCAAATACTGTATGAAATGTTTAGTATAAAATAATTTTTAACCCGGAAAGGATACAAAACGAGCTAAATTGCATTTAGATATTTTGTTTCATATAACCTCCTAAAATTAATAACATGGCTTACGGTTTACTGTGTATATTTATTGTTTTCCACAAAGCAAACAGCTGTACGCAAAGTATATAAAAAGTAATACATTTCCAAAGTGAAACATAAACGTTTCAAATCACTGCTCCGGAAACATTTGCTACCTGGCCGACATTAGCTGTGCTCTACAACCTCTGCAAAGAATAGCTGACGACCACATTAATTTCCTGTAAATCATTACCTTGAAAGCGGAATGACGAGGTCGGTCCTTGACGAACAACGACCACAACTGTCTTTCTTTCACTCGCCATAACACGTGTTGTAATTCCTAACTTTTCATAAGGGCTAAATTGCAGATCTGAGTCGCTTCCAATTGAAGATGCTTTTCTTCTGGTTAAATTGTTTAAGCAAGCCTGTTTCATTTTATTGCAATTGTTTCATGGCGCTTACTACCAATTAATCATGTTTCTCCCGATTTGACAATAAGCAAGCACACGGTGGGGCTCGCATTAATATGCATGTACACGACACCACATTCATAATTAACTAATGTTCGTACTTGTGGCCTTGAAGGTTCAGGCAATGTTTGAGTTATTATTATTATTATTATTATTAGTATTATCATCATTATCATTATTATCATCATTCTTGGCATGGCCATTACAGATGCTATAAGTCTTGTTAGCTCTTTGCAGATAAATCCAACCGTAGTTCCAAGACAGCATGTGTTCTCCAATTTGTAGTTAGAATAGTAATATTATTTTTGAAATGATCATATCTCCGTCGAAGTCTGTCTAAACTCTTCATCCTATTTATCTGCATTTACTCCAAATACCTCGTCAAATATCACATCCAAACATACCTGTACTCACAATTCAATTGTATAGACCAGAATTATACAGAACTTTCATTTTAAAACTTCCTAGTCTAAATAACTAATTATTTAAATTGAATTCAATTTAAACAAAAACACGTCAATTTAGATATTAAGGGGGAAGTCTGAAATCAGGCTTAATTACATTTTAGATTTCACCCCCATCTCCTGCCACCCCCACTTCGAAATTTCAAATAGCACCCCTATATTATTATAAGCTACTTAAATATGAAAGAGTATTCAATTCTTTATATACCGCATCTTTTGTTTTTGGTCGTCGCCTGGCAACCTGGATTGTTGTTATTGTTGATTAGAGCTGAAGAGAATAAAGCTACAAAAACTTATTGAGCATTTCATGTAATAGTTGTGTTTGTGTATTAAATTATTTTAAAATGGTGCATACCTTCAAGAGAGAACAGAAATCATTCTCATTGATTAAATTTAGAAAATTACACAAAATAATCTGTGTTTTCATCCTACAATCAACAGATAATAACAAAAATACAGGTTGCTAGGCGACAATGGAAAACAAATGAATGAGGTGTATAAACAATTGAATGATCTTTTATATTTAAGTGAAGTTACTTTGCAATGCCTATTTAGTCCTCCTTCACCCACTACAATAGCTTGGCCTGAAATGTTACGATATCATGGGTTCGGATCCTTGTGTTGCACGTTCAGGTTCATCTCTGCTAACGTTTGTTTGTTCCTTACAGGACCAGCAACATCTCGCGACAAAGGCTACCTCTGCAATATGGCTGCAGTGGAGTACGAACAGTGTATCCTGGAGTGGGTCGACCTAGTAAGTGGCTCCAAAACAAAGAATGACTCGCAGGGATATGGACAAAATAAAAACTGTAAAATGGAAACTGTTGATGTTTAATGTTTGAATTTTGTAACTCCCCTCCTAAAGAATAGACATTTTACAAGTTGTGGTAAATTCAGTATGTTTGATAAAATATTAAAATAATATTATGTTCTTGTTTCAGCTTTGTCCAGCATACAACCAAATCAAAGGTAAGGAAATCCTCTTTAGAGGACTTATTTTTAATTTTTGTACTTTATTAATTAATTTTTATCATAACAAAATTCATTTTCATGGTGATTTTGTTTCTATGTAGTTTTAAAGCAATCAAAATATAAGAAAACCAGACGAGAGGAACTAATGATAACTCACTAAATCTCAAACAGGAGGCCTAATCATATCTTTCTTAATAGTTATTTATGCAACAAGTGAATAATCTTGATGATTATGGCATGAGTGTCATAATAAGATTATTCACGAGTTGGCTACAACATTTTATGGCATCTTAGCGTTATAAATTGTAGGAAATAAATTATGAAATAATTCGGCATCCAAGCTGACAGTCTTCATATGTTCGTATCTTTTAGTTGCACGTAGTATTGGCATTGAATGAAGAGAAATGGATGACCTTGCAAGTATTACAAATCTTAGTTATAGGTTAGGTATCAAATTTTATGTCATAATTGTTTCTTTATTTTGTTAATATAGGTTCTCTGAGGAAACAAGAAAAGTGGACATTTTAAAATATCTAGAACGAAATTCTAGAACTAGAGACTAGACAACGAAGTTGTCACAATGCCTTCAAACGAGAGTTAGATGCAAATTGTGTACAGAATATTAAATTTTATTTTCAACTCTACCGTGACGCAAGACATTCATTTAGGGCGACACTATAATGGAATTTCCAAGTTCCATATTTTTAAGGGTTCAAAATAGTGAAATCAATAACTACCATACCTATGAAGCTAGGTTACCAAATTTTTATCACTGGTATACCTTGTTAATAATGATAAATGTACAAAATTTCATCCGTCTATGATAAGTGGTTTGCATTTTATAATACCTTATTAAAATATTAGTAAATTATTGAATCCCTTTATATAAAAAGTCCTTGCGCCACAATTTACTTTATTCTTAAATGATATTCATTTATATGATTCCTTATATACAGTACATGGGATCAAAACTTGCTACAGGGTTTTGCCGTAAACTTAAGCAGTAAATTACTGTATTTTTATTAAAAAAGAATAAAAAATATTTTAATAATTATCAAAGATTCCTAGTAATTTATTGATTCACTGTACAGAAAAAAAAATCAATAGTAATGTTTGTTCCATTGTAGGGGAGATTCGGGTAGTATCGGACATCGGGTAATATCGGACAGTGAGTTTCTTTCATCTACCACACGATGATAGTACCTGATTGACATGGTTACGTTTCTGTGATGTCGCATAGAGAAACGTAACCATGTGATTCAGGTACTACCATATGGTGGTAGATGAAAGAAACGCACTGTCCGATACTACCCGATGTCCGATACTACCCGACTCTCCCCTATATAAAGAATCATATAAGTGAATAGCAGTTAAAAATAATGCACATTGTGGCGCAAGGGATTTCTTACATTTTATTGTAAGGTTATTTTTCAACGCTTTATCAATATCTAGGTTATTTAGCATCTGAATGAAATGAAGGTGATAATGCCGGTGAAATGAGTCCGGGGTCCAGCACCGAAAGTTACCCAGCATTTGTTCGTATTGGGTTGAGGGAAAACCCCGGAAAAAACCTCAGCCAGGTAACTTTCCTCGGCCGGGATTAGAACCCGGGCCACCTGGTTTCGCGGCCAGACGCGCTGACCGTTACTCCACAGGTGTGGACGATTTCTTATATAAAATGATACAATATTTTATTAACACATTAATAAAATGCAAACCACTTATTATAGAGGGATGAAATTGTGTACAAGTGTTATTGTTAAGCAGATACACTAGTGATAAACGTTTTGTGAATTTAGCTTTAAAAGCATGAAAGTTAGTAATTTCACTGTTCCCTTAAGTGAAAATCACTTCTCAAAATATAAATTAGTATCACATAGCATGTTATATCCATATTATAACATAAAATATGCACGCATGTATAAAATAAAAGAAGTCAGAAAAGGAGTTAAAATTATCTCCATGTTTTCATCGTAAATGTGGAATTTGTGTATTGCTAGGCAACAGTGATGCTCTTATTACATAATTTGTCTTTTTTGTTATCAGCGGAGATATGCGACACCTACAGAGAGAAGCTGAAAAGAAGATATATCATGAAATGAAGGCTTCAGCCATTTCCATCAATTAAATGTGTAACAGTATATACGTTAGCAGTATAGTCAGTTAAGAAAATGTGGGAGCGAATGAGTATGAGTTCTTTTGTACATTGAATATGGAATAATAACTATTTATTTTATTACCTAATACATATTATACCAGATTGTGTGAAAAATGTTGTAATTACCCTGCCCATGTAAATCAGATATAAAGACAAAATAATAAACTGAAATTATACCATTTAATAACATTTCAGAAGAGCATTTTCTACATGACCATGGAGTTGTTACAAGAATTTTCTATAGCATTATAAAGGTGGAAAATTGTTACAAAACTGTCAAATCCGGAAGATGTCGCAAATGTTATGCTCTTTTACAAAATAAATGACATGTTGCTTCGAAGGCGATATCGCACTCCCAGTAAAACAGTGACGTAACTCGAAAATTGTGTTTTGTAAAAATACCTTGATAAGTAGGTACCAAAACCTTTGATAATCTCTTATTTTATTATACAATTTCATACCTCCAACTAGTAAAACAATGTTGAAAATAATGTAGGAAAGTATTGTGTGATTTTCGACATAAAACAATATTTTACTGAGAGTGCGAATACAGTGTGTTTTTTAAATCAACTTTCAATTATATATATAAACAACTAGTGTCTATCTGTCCCAACCTCTTCCTCGAAAACGGGCCGTCATAGAGAAAAACTGTAGACCGAAAACGATCCATCTTGAGATACTTCTTCCTTTTTCTGCCCGTTGTTAGCTATGGACCATCACCATCGAATGATATAAATGGAAAAAATGTGCAATTCATATTATTTCGTTGCCGAAAAAGAACAAGGCCTGCTGCTGTACGACGTCAACATAATTCTGTATAGCAGGAGGCCGTGGATAGAAATGCGACTTTGCTTCCAAACGTTCTTCGTATTACGCATCTTATGTTCATTTGTTTGTTTGTAACTGTCGTACATTAACCGGTACATCATCTACTGAATAATGACACTCTTATTGAGCTGCCTGTTTTGGAGATGACGTACGCACCTCCCATGAAGTGGTCCGTGGTACAATTCCCGGAGTGGACAATTGAATGGATTTATCTTTCGTCAAAGGGGCTGGTGTTCGTTCCTCTGCAGGTCTTATCGCAAGAGTTGGCCCTCTGGCCATACGAAAATAAAGGTTCGCAAAGTATCTGTCTTGTGTCGGACCAAGGGAAGTGGTAAAACATGACATAGAAGTGAGAAAGGACTATCGGAGTCAATTGCGAGCCTATTTCTAGGTGCTTAGTATGGAAACAGAATCGATCACATAGTTTTACAGAGCGACGTGGCCAAACAATTATGTGACAAAGAATCTGTAGGGTTCATTTCCATGAAAATTCCTAAAACTGACTTTTATAGCACCACAGTAATAACATTTTTCATATTTCACGTAACTGGAAAACAAAAACGTACTGTTTTATGTCACCAAGGAAACAGATAGAATTGTGTTGACATTACAAAGCAAACTCCACGAGTTCTGTTACAAAATGCGCTCCAAGCATAGCGCGATGTATTCCCAGGCACACCAGGACGTTCGTCACGCTTCTGACTACATTAAACTCTGTCCTTGGAAAAAATCGCAGTACACATTATGACTGTAGATAAAAACATTGAATATTCTTACATAATGTACTGTACATAACTGATGAAATATTAATGGATCTCTGATGAAATTCTTCTATTTCCTATTCTCCACGAATCACATGTGTAAAGAATATTTCAATTCATTCAGCTAGGATACTTTATGTAGATACATAAATATATCTAATAACTAACTACAAAAACATAAAGCCAATAATAACATTGTGAATTTTATTAGTAACAACAATGTAATTTATTCGCCACAACAATAATTCCTTTCTACAATTCACCTTAAACGCTCTCGTCAACAATTGGATTTTCACTCAACACAGTATTCGTTATAGCACTCCACCGACGACAATGACAATTTACTTGGACTAGTACGAACAACAATGAACTGTTAATCTTAACTAATATTTACAAAGCACTATTTACAAATCAGAAATATCAGTTCTCAGTTCACAGTTCTTCTAGCTCAGTCACTCGAGTTCACAGTATCTCGAACCACAGACCTTCAGAGACAGTTCATTGTACTCGAACTCAGGACCCTCCAACTGCGGTCCACTGCACTCGAACTCAGGTCCCTCCAACTGCGGTCCACTGCACTCGAACTCAGGCCTTCGGATGCTGATACAGTTGCGGACGCACACTCGAGTCGAACTCCGGTACACAAGACTGGCTTGCTTGCTCTGGCTTTCTCACTGACTGGTTGACTAATCAACTGAAAACTCTCTCGAGTTCGCTGGCGTTTCTTCTTTTATAATAACAGCGACGTGGCCTCGAAAGTTCCACGCGTCTCCAGAGATGGCACTCCAGAAAAATCCAGAGCCCTCTCCTCTCTACCAGCACCAGATGCGCGCGCACTCTCCACTCTCTCGCCGCGTAGGCCCTTTCCCCTTACTTCTCTCCGCCGCGCGCCGTCCCCGCGCGATCTGCTTTCTTGCGGGACGCTGGTCGTGAGTTCGAATCTCACGTCGCTGTCACAATATGTTGTTGTTTTTTAATGCCAGGCGTTTGACAATAAAGTCATTTGACCTCTTGCACTCCAATATTTTTCAAAGATATTATCATGCCCAGCCACTGAAGCACAGATTTTGAGGTGTTCCGAATCCATTTCTTGGTTTTAGTTGCACAATGGGCAGTTAGGGGACTGATATATTCCTATTCTATGCAGGTGTTTGGCCAAACAATCATGGCCTGTTGCCAATCTAAATGCAGCTACAGACGATTTTCGTGGTAAATCGGGAATTAACTGTGGATTATGATGCAGAGAGTTCCATTTTTTCCCTTGGGATTGTGTTATCAAATTTTGTTTGTTGAAGTCTAAGTATGTAGATTTAATAAATCTCTTCACAGAGTAATACGTAGATTTAGTAACAGGTCTGTAAGTAGCAGTGCTGCCCTTCTTTGCTAAAGCATCCGCATTCTCGTTTCCCAGGATTCCACAATGGGATGGTATCCATTGGAATACAATTCTTTTATTGAGTGATATTAATTGAGAGAGCATTTTAGTTATTTCTGCTGTTTGAGATGAAGGTGTCTGTTTAGAGACTATTGATAGAATAGCTGCTTTGGAGTCTGACAATATAACTGCATTCTTAAATTTATTGATGTGGCATAAAAAAGCCAATAATATACATGTGGGCTGGGATCACCAGAAATATTCTGCTTTCTATCACAGTAATTATCACGGGAATCATTTAGAAGAATTACGTGCATCTTCAGTTTTATCAATCACAAATAAATTACGTGTAATAATGACCTAAAAGCTTCTTCCAATAAGTTCCCAATAAGATCGAAAATAGTACTGAATAAAGAAATAATAGGATTTTTAGTGTTTTGGATGCTGG
>JAJSOF020000023.1:2072500-2375000 GCA_025594305.2 Periplaneta americana | reverse complement strand
TTGTAACTTTAGCTGTATATAAAGGATCAATTGCTCTCCTGAAGCATCATCTATATTCGAAATGAAACCAAGTTCATTAGCATTCTTTACTTTTTTGTAACACTTATCTCTCTAACACTAGGTATATTTCCACCACTCTCAAAATTTATTTGCAGCTATGTACTTGTAGGAGTTTCATTGTCAAAACAAAATTAATGGTTCACTGAACTTATAAACATTTATATGGTTAAGTACTCTTTGTCCCTTGTGGCAGCTCACGAATAGTGAGAAGATTTCTAAATTCTAGGACTCCCGTGAGGTCTTCACGTTCACAATGCACGGATTCGAACCCAGGATCACGGCTTTCAATGAACTTTTTAATCATTGTGCACATTCACAGCCGGTGTGCTTTTCCTCGTATAATACGATTTTAATCACCCCTAACAAATGTTAAGCATTTACGTAACTCAACAGGAAGGGAATCCCACAGATTCATTCGTGTTTTGTATAGAATTGAGAGTCGTAATGCCGCTCACCGTCGCATGACAGATTTGTATAAATAGACAGCTGACGGTCGATGAAGCCTCAGTCAACACCTCAAAATGATGATTGCGTCTGCACTAGCGATCTGCCTGGCTCTGACCGCCGGGGTAACCAAGGCGACGGAAGACGTCGAGGCAGCTGAAATGACTCCGTGTGAGTACGGCCGCTGTCAGGCCAATCTTGTCTTTCTCCTTTTCATTTTATAATTTTTCTGCTGACCTGTTTTGGTGATAGAAGTTACTGACCTAAAACAAGACAAGACGTTGTCGAAGTAGACAGAATTCGATGGTCCCCGAGTTACTGACAAGAAAAGACGTGTTAATGTGTATAGCTACCTCAACACCTTCAGATCACAGCTAAGGCTTTGTGATTGGTAGTCAGACCGGTGATGGACTTCGGAGTTCGAGTCACGTTTGGGTTCTCTTCTTCCCCCTTGTTCTGTTACAATCTTCATGGGTGGTGCAACGAGAGGTTTTGATACATATATTTGCAATTTAATTTGATATTGAATTGATGTAGGGAAAGTCAAAACCGGTAGTGCTATTTATTGTGTTTATTTTGCGAATATTACAATAAAAAATTAATAAAAAGAGTTATATCGCATATTATTTTAATAAAATGTTTCATTTACCAGGTTACGGCTGGAATGGCCTACCGTAAACTGGGGTTACTTTGACCACAGAGGAAACTTTGACCATTTTTTCAGAAAATCATATTTAAGTTTATACATGCTCCATTTGTTATAGATGGAGGTAAATTATCATAAAATCATTCTCATACCAAATTTACCTCCATCTATAATAAGTGCAGCATATAGAAACCTAAATATGATTATCTGAAAAAATGGTCAAAGTTTCCTCTGTGGTCAAAGTAACCCCAGTTTACGGTACTGTGTTCTTAATGGAGGAAGTACATATAAACGGATTAAAAATGGCATTTCTTTTTACCACTTTCTATATAGAATTCTCTACACTTTTCTCTTTCTTGTGGTGAAAGAATTTCTGAGTTATCTCTAATAGTGTCTTATATGTCACTTCACGTCCCTTCAAATTTTTCTTTCTCGCTCGTTTTCCAAAACTTTAAATTTTATATATATGATTTCGCCTATAACTGAAAATCGTTTCTAGATATTTTAATAAAAAGTTCAAGGCCTTTGATTTTTATAACACTTTAAAATAATAATTGGAATGTTAACTGTAGCTTTCTTATTTGTTTATTAAATAATATAGATCATAAATATTTCAAAATAATAATGTGTTATATGCTAATATTTTAACAATGAAAGATTTTAATTGATGCTGTCCAAGCAATCATTACAAACATTCTAAAGTAAAACTAATTTAAATATTCGTGGACTTGTGGAAATAAAAGAGAAATACAATATGAGTGCACAGTTTCCTTCAAAAGTTGTGGAAATCAATTACTGTTAATTAAAAACAATTGTTTGAAAAGAGTAAAAGTACGAAAAAAAAAAAAAAAAAAGCAGAAGGTATGTGTTGGAAGTAGGTAATGCGAAATTTCATACATAATAAATAATTTACGACATACAGAAACAGATTGTATTACCTACGGCCAACAGTGACATGGCCCACTGTATTGTTAAAGAAACAATGAAAATATTTAACAACTGAACGTCAGGTGCAACAAGAGATTAAACAAATGCACATCAGGTGCGCAAGATTGCAGTTGATAGTTGGCTTTAATTGGTTAAAACATAGCCTAATAGATTCATCTTATATTCCATTGGTGTATTAATACATAAACAAGATAGTCAATGTAATGTATTATAATCCAATAACTAATCAGATAGGTATATCTTAAATATATTAGACCTTCGGGATAGAAAAAATTACTTGAGAGTTTATTTATTTATTTACTTTATTACTTATTTATTTTATTTATTTACTTATTTATTTACTTTGTTATTTATTTATTTTGTTATTTATTTATTTACTTTGTTACATATTTATTTAATTAATTATTTATTTATTTATTTACTTTGTTACTTATTTATTTATTTATTTATTTATTTACTTTGTTATTTATTTATTTACTTTGTTATTTATTTATTTTGTTACTTATTTATTTATTTACTTTGTTACTTACTTATTTATTTATTTACTTTGTTACTTACTTATTTATTTATTTACTTTGTTACTTACTTATTTATTTATTTATTTATTTATTTATTTATTTATTTATTTATCTATTTATTTATCTATTTATTTATTTTATTCTCATAAATTACGAAATAGATATCAGCAGGCCTGGCATTTTTGTTACAGATTTCCCTTTTGTGTAACGCATTCTCAAATTACAACAGACATTCTGCCTTTTTTTTTTTTTTCAAAATGTTCCAAATGCAATTATTTTTGTTATGATGTGATTCTGGGCCTATTTTAACACATACAGTTCTGGATAACGATTGCATCTCGTTTTTACGTTGTGAGTTTTTCACACTTCAGTAGACTCTGCTTTCTCATTAGAATTCACATCTTCAAAATGAAATACCAGCAAAATGACTTGGCCACCATATTCATTGTTGCTATGTTGGACAGCCGTGCAAGTGATCAACAGCCCCAGCGGGGACTACACCATAACGGTCAACGGCGGGGTGCAGTGGAAGGAGACCATCACGGTGAAGAAGACCTCGGCTGAAAGTTCCACTGGAAGTGCCAAATCTAAAGAGGACTCCGACAGCGGCTTGGAAAAATATCACATCGAGGTAGCGCCTGTCTTTGATCTATTTTACATTCTACTAATCGGAAACTTTAACGAAAGGAGATTTCAATAAGTAAGCCATAACGTTCATACACAAGTCATGAAACCGTGCAGAAAACGATGTCTTCTAATGCCGGGATTAAGAAATTATGAGAAGTCGAACTGTCTGCTGCAGGCTACTTCTTTCTTTGTCAGTTGTAAATGCTATAGGTGCTGTACTACTGCTACAACTACTACTGCTACTACTACTACTACTACTACTACTAAAAGTTGAAAATTTATTCTTTGAAAAGGTGGAAGCAATTTGTAAGTACTAATATAAAATACTAGTGGAAACACTAGTAATGCCCCACTTCGATTATTGTGATTCTCTACTGATCGACCTCAATGTCAACCAGTCGCAAAGATTACAACGTGTTCATAATTCTTGTGTTCGCTTCGTCTGCGATGTCCGTCGCGCTGACCACATTACCCCATCCTTCCAAACTCTAAACTGGCTACGGCTAAACGAACGTAGAAATTTTCATTCTCTTGTTCTCCTTTTCCAAGTCCTTCACACCTCTACACCTACCTACCTTGCCTCCCGTTTCAGTTACCTGTCATCATATCATAATCTCTTCACACGCACGCAAAATAGCCGCATACTAGCCATACCAACACATAAGACATCATCGTATTCATCATCATACACAATCTCGCTCTCGCGCTTGTGGAATACCCTACCCAGTGACATCAGAGACTGTCGGAATTTAGTAGCGTTCAAAAGCAAGCTTATTAAGGATTTTCTTACTGCGTAGAGTAGGTTTAATTTTTACTTAATCAATAAAAGAAATGCTTCTCTCTTCTTAACTTTTACAATAAACTGTCTAGCTATTATTAATCAGTTAACCTTTTAGTACTTTGATTTTTATCGTATTTGTAAATTTAATATTAATTGTAATTATAATTGTTATTGTATTCTTAATATTGTAGTTGTAATCCCCTGGTAGAGGGGAAGAGAAGGCCTCATGGCCTTATCTCTACCAGCTTAAATAAGTAAATAAATAAATAAATAAATAAATAAATAAATAAATAAATAAATAAATAAATAAATAAAATAATAGTACTGTACTACTGCTGCTAGTATTACAACTGTTGTAAATGCTACAGCAGCTGTATACCAATGCTATGGTAAATAATAATATTAGCAATAATAATAATAATAATAATAATAATAATAATAATAATAATAATATCATCATTATAAGGAAATTACGCAATGCGTTGTGTGTACGGAGGCTGCAGACGGAAGTTCTGCATTCACAGCCTAGTTGATTCATATTATAATAGTCACATTTTCAAAGCATAATGACAATTTTTTTTATGTTTCTCCATTGTACTACAGATTGTTTATCTTATCTCGCGTGACTTCTAAAAAACGCTTTTGTTGTAGGGCAGGAACTGTGCATGACTAACACAGTCGTTATGATAGAAACAGTCGTGAGCTCGAAACCCTACTAGGATATAGAAGTTTGTTCGTTGTTCCGTGTTGTCTCAGGTGCAGACCTAGCATCGTGATAACCTACGCTATAGGAATCTTCACCGTGTGTGTAAAAAATTATAAATTAAGGATAAGAGGGAAGTTTGGTAAAAATATGAAACCCCAACTGCATTAGTAACTTATATTATGTTAACTATCTGTTTCAGACGTGTTGTAACATCCCTTCCAATCAGACTTCTAACGAAACAATTGAGATATACATGCGATGTCTGGAGGGCGTGAAGGAAGAGTTCGAAGGTAATATTTTTATATTTTTACTTTTCATGTATTACATTTCCAAACGTCTATTTAATTTTAACCATTCGTGTCACAAAATGTATGTGAATATTTTGAACAGTATACCAGAGAAAAATTCCATAACAGTGACTTTCCAGGTAAGAAACAAAAGAAAATGTTTGAGTCAAACAAAAAACTATAATTTTCTTCTGTCATATTGTGGTTGCCATAGCAGCTACTGGGAATTACGAAAATGCCAAAATGCATTTCATTTTTTTATGTAATTCGCAGTTTCAACAATTTTGGTGTTGACAATAGGCTTACTATAGGAAAGTGTAAAATTCAACACAAATATAAATAAACTGAACAGTCTTTTTAAGGTCCGATTTACAGGTTGTCCCAGAAGCCATGCAGTATGGGCTAACAGCAGTTCACATGTGCCCTTCGTTTCGGAATTCAGGATTAGCGAAATAATTTCATTCAAGAAGAACGTGTCGACATCATACTCGTGGTCCGCCAATGCAGTAACGGATCTCAATCTCTGTCAGACACCAGGAGCGCGTACCGATTTTTCACATATCAATGTTGGGACAACTGCTCGCCAAGTTTTAATAAGACAGAATCTGTGTACCTCCATGTTACTGCAACGGCAGATAATGAGGATCATCTCAATGTACTCGTCTTCATTCAACATCATTTCACTAGTTCTGAAACGAAAAGCACATGTAAACTTTCGTTTAGTCTACGGTGCATGACTTCTGTGACACCCGGTAGGCCTACATATATAGTTGAGAAACTTCCTAGGTCTAGAATTAAGATAAGCAATATAATAGTACCACTCAATATAATGTACGGCAATGAAGTTTGGGCTTTAGATCAAAATTATACAGGATGGATCTAAATTCAACGGATGCACTTCCAACAATTGCAATTTTTTTTTTTCAAAGTGTGATCCTTCTGATTCGGTTCTGGACAGACGAAACGCAATTTTACTCAAAAATGACGTAAACACATACAATTAAAACGTGTTTGTTCTTTAATCTACTGTTAGTCATACTATAGTTATGGTTTGAAACGCCTTCCAAGAACTCATCAACTCATCACATTGCTGTTCTATTCATCTCCAGACATTCCTAACTTCAATAATACTACATGTTGTACAATGGTTTTCAGTATTTAAACCCTGAGACTCTTATCAAATTTGAAGTGCAATATCTGATATGAGAAGAGTTGTTTAATTTCTTTAATTTGTAACCGAATCATTTTCATTTTTCTAAAATTAACTACGAGCTTCTGGGAAGTACAACTCTTAAGGGTAAGAAATTAAACCTTCGGCTGAAAACTCCGTCCACAATCGTAATAAAGCCCAATACGAATTTTCAGGGTGAAATAATTTACTTTCGTGAAGAGAAATATTTAAAACACGACTGAATCCGTAATTACATTAGTAAAATATTTTTACATATCTGTGCCGACGGGTATTTTTGTAACTAACCCAGTTCTCTGCATGATGGCATCTGGTTGCCATAGCAACATGCTACTAGCGCCCTACTCAACAACAAAAAAATGCAACAGTATATCAAATTACTGATAAACCAACGGAATTTTTTTAGGTAAAAAATTAGTTACTATGGCAACTGGAAGTGACATGGAGCGGATTAAAAGTTTTCGTAAAAATTAGCTAATTTGTAAGCAACTTAAAGTACCTCTACTTCTGAAAGCTCCTACCTATTCAAAACCACGATTTCAAACATCAAAACTGATTTATTTATTTATTTATTTATTTATTTATTTATTTATTTATTTATTTATTTATTCTGGTGTAGTTAAGGCCATCAGGCCTTCTCTTCCACAACACCAGGAATGTCGATGTCGATTACTAAATAATAAATCTAAACTATACTGGGTAGTTTCTGTTTACGGTATTGTTTTGTTTGTAATTGAACGAAACCAATATTATGAAATGTATCATTTCATTTTCAGGCCTTCATAAGACGAATCCAAGAGAACAGCTGAATATTTACAACGTAAGTGAGAAAAAATGCGCACTAACACAAAGTTTACCAACTCTGTCATTGGCATATTAAATATAATATTTTCCTTTCTTTTTTCAGTGTCTCCTTCAATGTGCCTGCCATGGAATAGGTCTCGTAAGTTGTACATTACATATTGACTGTCACAACTTCTAGGTCTATACAGTAATTCAAGTACCACTGTGTCATTCAGATCTTACAAGATAATCTTAAGACTTCTTCAAAAAAAATATACTCGTATCACTAAACAAACACACATGGGTAAGAAATTTCTTTATGAACGCCACGATACTGTATCTTGCAAGGCGAGGTATTCTGTATTTTCAGCAGCTGCGTCAAAAGGTGTTGAGCAGACGTCAGCAGTGTCCTGGAATCTTTCTGCGCCTGGGTAGTCTACACCAGCGTTTCCCAATTGGTGGTCCGCGGACCCCTGGGGGTCATAATTTATAACCCACTCAATTTTGCAAAGGATCGCTGCAAAATTTTTCCTCTGGATAACCAATGCACTTCTGTATACAAAAGTGTTGAAGTACGACTATTTCTGAGTGATAATAAATTTCCATGTGACCAGTTAAATAACTTCTCTTGGTTGTCTATGGCAGCCTACTTAGCAGATATTTTTGAGTACTTGAACAAATTCTTCAAGGTAGTGGTATGAATATTTTTGACGTTAAAGACAGGGTTGAGGCAGCAATTATAGAAATACGGGTGTGGGCCAGCCAAGCTGAAGGTGGTGGTCTCAGCATCTTCCCAACATTGAAGTCATTTCTGAAGTCCACTGATGAATTACCACAAGTAGTTCAACATGTCATCATTGAGCATCTGAATGATTTAGCGACTAGCTTCAGAGATTACTTTTCCCCATCAGATTCTGAAAACTCATGTACAAGAAATCCTTTCGAGTATGGTGTGGTACAATTAAAAACTTTGTCTGACGAGGAACAAGATGAACTCGTAGATGTTACTTCTAAAGGCTCATTAAAATATTTTTCAAAGAATGTACACTTGATCAGTTCTGGGTGAAGGTATTTTCTGAGTATAACAAAATAGATGACGAGGCATTGAAACACCTAGTTCCATTTTGTAGCAAATATCTTTATGAACAAACATTTTCAATACTTTGTTTCCTGAAAAATAAACATAGAAATCACCTCGATGTTGAACCTCATTTAAGGCTAAAAGTAATAAATATTGAACCAGACGTGGAACGAATTGTCCGAAACAAAAAGAGGTGTGATTTTTCTCATGACATCTACATTCAGGCATGCAATGTATGTTCAATTTAATTGTTGTTAAGGGGAATTGGACGTTATCGCATGCAAAGTAATGATAAAAATAGCCTATCTTCAAGCAGTCATAAATGTAAAACTATTTATAACAGCTATTTCACTTTTTTAGTGATATATGTATACATATTAAGCTTTAAAATGAAAAAAAGAACGGTTAATCTAGTGTAAATCCTACCCTTAAATTAATTGTTAAATTTAAACGCATTTTTTATATAAATTCACTACATATCTGTGATTAGGTACACACTATTCACTTATCATAGCACACATTGAATTAAAATTTTGGCCACTTACTGCTAATAGATACTAAAACATACCCTACTAAAATTATTAACATATCTGTAATACTATGGGCATAAGGCTTATACTAATCTTCAATTTTTTTAAATTTATTCACGGTGATGATTTCTATAAGTCCTATGCCCATAATATTACAGATACATGAATAATTTTAGTAGGGTATGTTTTAGTATCTATTAGCAGTAAGTGGTCAAATTTTCAATTCAGTATGTGCTATAATTAGTGAATAGAGTGTACCTAATCACAGACATATAGTGAATTTATAAAAAAATTGTGCTTAATTAAAAAAATTAATTTAAGGATAAAGATTTACTCCAGAGTATCCATTTCTTTTCATTTTAAAGCTTAATATGCATAGACACGTAGCTAACAAAGATCTCTGATAAATAGTATTATATTTATGACTGCTTGAAGATAGGCTATTTTTACCATTATTTTGCATGCGATAATGACCAACTCCCCTAATATTCCTACCTACCTCTCAAATGCTACTTCTACGCAGATATCAAAATTTAAAGGTGTGGGGTCCATAGCTTGCCTTAAAAATAAAAAGAGGGTCCACAACTCTGAAGTAATTGGGCCGGGTTCGAGTCTCGATCAGGCCTGGGATTTTTCATTGCAAAATTCATAACGACGGCAACATTTTTATAGTGAATGGCTCTGAAAGATACGGATATAAGTGTGTCTGTAAACACTTTATTGCGTGAATGTACATTAAGTTCTTTAAATTTCTTGTAATGCTTATGTTAATATTGATGCAGAGTGACAAGTACGGGGACATCAAATTTGAAGAAATGGTTGAATACGTCTCCTCCGACAACAGACAGCAGACGATCGGAATCTCCAAGGAAATGGTTGGCAGATGCATCAGAACTGCTAAAGTCAGAAGTCGAGGTACGGATAACTATATCAACCCATAGCATGTGGTAACACTTTTAAGGATTCTGTATTACGGATCATCTTTGTTTTCGTCCGTGATTGACAAAGCATCAGACAAGATATTCAATCTAACTTATCAACCGTAATTCCTTTAGCCCTTATCTATTTCTAAAATAGTATAAGACAATTCTAAGCCAAAATATTACAACTCAGAAAAAGAAAGGGAAGACGGTTGTTATGATACATGAAAAATTAGAAAAAAGTTGCCTGAAATCTGATTGCCATAGATTTGGTTCTAATGATCGCAGTTTTTGACATTGTTTGTGCTGAATAAGGCGACGTTTGGCTGTTGAGTCGATCTATAATCGTTGTTATCTACTCCATTTTAAGCTACAAATATTTATTTTTTTTATTTTATGCTCGACCATGCCGAAATGTAGTAATTATACACCTGGTAGCAGACCTTTAATGCATGTCATTAAAGTACACCTACTCATTAAAGGTCAGGTCTTTCAGCCAATGACGACTCAGGTTACAACTGTTCAACCAATGACAGGTCAGCTTTCTACCGTTATAAAACCGCAAGTATCGATTATTCTCGGATATGCAATCGAAAGAGAATTAGCGAAAAGTCACGGAGGCTGGAAACCCAATACTGTCGCAGAAGGTTATGTTCTGTTACTATAATAATTACCGTTAATTGTAAATAAAAGCTCGTATGAAAATTATGAAACTCACTTGCGCTCGTTTCATAAATATCCATACTCACTTCTTAATTACCTTCATTATAGGCTCGTTGCATAATGTACTATTGAATGTATTATTCTGGATTATTATTACATCACTGTACATTAGTCCACTTTATTCATTTCATATGGTTCTGATGTCAATGAAATTTTAACTACTTATTGTCAGAGGACACTAAAGCAAAACCATAGAATATAATTTTAATATGACCAATAGTTTTGCAATAACAAACTTAACATTCATTAGAAAAATTACTTAATTCCGTAATTAACATAAATTAGAAAATGTTTTAGATATTTTTAAATAACTGCATCATTTTCTGTTGAGTTAACTGTCCGAAAACAGGTTGGATTCTCATAAGTGACACCAATATGGCATCAATCATGAGGCGACTAAGCCAGGAGATATTCATTCATTCATTCATTCATTTTATTCCATAGATCTTACATGAGGAATGAAGCTTTAAGATGTGGAACAAGTCAAAATTTTACAATATTACAATTACAATTTTTACAAATTTTTATAGTTTTACAATTTATTAATTTTCTACAATTTTTACAATTTTGTGCAATTTTTTACAATATTATGGCGAGATGTAGTGAGATGAGGTGAGGTCCGAGGAATCGCCAAAATATTACCCGGCATTTGCCTTTTGGTTTGGGGAAAACCTCGGAAAACCCAACCAGGTAATCAAGGGTAATCTAATCAAAGGGGTTGATGCCAAGGACTCGCCATAGACTATCCGGCTTCAGTCTCACGGGGAAGGGTGGCCAGTTCCTTCCCCCTCCATTGTATACATCGCTGACTAGTAACATATTACACTAATCAGACTTCAGATGTATACAAACAATTATTCTTCCTCTGACACATATCGTCAAGTGAGATGTACTGCCTGATAATGGATGTACATATTAGCCAGAACCTCAATCAGAGGTTACTGCATCATTAAGACTGCAATATATGTATTAAAATGCCCCGAAATTTCGCAATTCTAAGATAAATGGTGAAAAATAAAAAAAAATACATTTAAAATTTAAAAATTAATTTCTAACTCACAATACAGTAGATAATTATTGTAGGTTCATTCAATAGACAAAAATTGAGTCAATTATTCAGCACAAAAATATAACAAAACATCATTAAGACTAAATCTATGGCAATCTGATATCAGGAATTTTTTTCTATTTTTTTTTCACACACAACCATCTTCCCTGAAGCTGACAGTTCTATCCGATAACACTCGCAATGTTCCAGCAGCGTCGAAGACGAGCGGAGGAAGGCTATGCAACACGTCAAACATGGAGATCATCATGTTTGTGAAATGCATATCAGACCTCGAAAATCTGGTAAGTGTTCAGTGCCTATCATTAAAGATTACAAAACATGAAAGATGAATGCAACTGAATGCAACTATAGATCATGCCGTTTGTGAGAAGATTCGTTTGTTGTCTTTGCATGTTGACTTGAATGTCTTTCCCATCTCAAGTTGATATATATGGCAATTAAATTTTCTCAGACATTATATGTTATTCAATTAAATTCTAAAGAGCTCTGTTATACTCAAAATGTAAACTAGTGTATTCTTTGAAATCGCTTGTAGTACCTTTTCGGCAGAGAAGATTAATATAGCTGGATGCTTTAATAGGCCTATATTTCATATTAATATACTATACAGGGTGATCCGTTTGGGAAGATATAAAACAAAAACGTGATAAAATGTGAGCTGTTGCTATTTATTGTTAAATAATCTGTATATGCATTCTAGAAGAATTGGAGTTTTGTTCAAATTAGACTCTGACGTGCCCACCATTGTGAACACGACACAGTACATATCTTGAGGTTAATTCCTCCCATGTGTGGTCTAACATCCCAGGGGTAACTTTCTCAAAATCTGAGAAAATCTTTGCTCTGAGGACATACACACATTCTTCACGAAACTCCAGAGAAAGAAAGCTTGTGATGTCAGGTCCGGGGAATTTGGGGGCCACATATTTGGCCCTCCTCGACCACACCAGTTGTTACCGTGTCATCCAGATAATCATGGACGTCTGTTGGCCAATGAGGTGGTGCACCATCCTGTTGGAACATGATACCCATGCTGTTTTCCTGTTGCAGTTGTGGTTCGAAAAATTTTTTCAACTTGTCCAGATATGGTCCTGATCGAACTGTTTCCTCTGCGAAGATAAACGGCCCATACAGATTATAGCGACTTATCGCGCACCAAACATTAACTTTAGGTCTAGCTCGTTCCAGTTCTAAAAGATTATAAAACTTGTAACTTGGAGCCCTCCTCTGGTTGAAACCGCAGTTGAACGAACGTCACACTTTCAGCAAACCACAAGACACATTTCGCTCTTTGTTGTGTAGTAAACAGCATTTTGTTTATTCGGTCGTTGCTGAGTAACTTCTTTTGTTTCTTATCCGGTAACAGTGATGATACAAAACTCGCGTGCTTCAGTATCACACTGGAACTGGAATGAATTCTACATTATAAATTTTACAGTCATTTCATTTTATGTCTTTCCAAACGGATCAGACTGTATAATTAAAAACAGTTCCCTTCTTAGTAAGTAGCTAATGACACAGGAATAGTATCTAAGCAACTGTACTCTTCAATTATAATTTTTTATCTCCTTAACACAGGAAATGCGAAGTATTCAACACACAAGAAGTTGAAGTTCGTATCAGTATCACCATTCTTAAATATAAGTTTGAAAATGGAGTAAAGTCCCGCCGAAACCAATTAAAGTACCGCAACAAAGTGAAGTTACAAAAGTTGTTAACAAGTTTAATATTATCAATAGAGATGCACAGATGTTAAAGTGTGCAATCAATAATTCATTATTATTATTATTATTATTATTATTATTATTATTATTATTTATTTATTTATTTATTTATTTCATTTAAAGCCATGGAGATGAATTATCAAGTAAACCAATTTAAACATTTCAATGTTCTTACATTAAGTCTAAAGTCACGTAATTAGGAAAGTTATGTTTTCTCCCTATGTATATTCTAAAGTTTTGTGAAATTTGTGTCTACGTCATTTTAAAATTAACACAATATCACAGTCCAGTATATACAGTCAAGAAGCTCAATACGTAGGGAATATGCATCCATAGATAGTTGCTAACCACTAGGATCGCTACTATCGCCTCATCACAGACAATGAGAAATAGTACCTGCACAGTCTATTGTTCCTAGTACCATCAACAACTCAAGCTTCGTGACTGTATATACTAGACTGTGATAATGTGGAGATAATTTTGACTATTTAACTTATACGATGAATTTGCGATGTTGGCCAATAACGTTTCAGAACCGCCTTAAAATCAACCAATCACAGTTATATTTCTTGATAAGACGCTTTGTAAGGAAGCCTCTTATCTGATAAAACGTCTCGTACAACACTTCAGTGTCAATGACAGAAAATCAAGAGATGCCAACAAAATTTAACTTTGAAAATTGAGTTTCTTTAATAAATGTGTGTAAAAACTTGTCGTGTTTTTATTCTGTCAATGTAACAATCTTACTTTTGAGGTTAAGTATTGTTGTTTCGTATATCCGCTCTGAGTAGCTGGCAGTAGTATCTAGTATGCCGTGACAGACAGCAGTTTGTTTTTGAACTTCATTACAAGGAAACACAATAATGTCTTATTGCTGGGCTTTATAATAATTATTATCATTTACGTAAGTAATTCGGTTTTGCAAGTTATTTAATTTTATTTGATGAATATCTTATTAAATTGCACACGTGGTTTCATATTATTGGCACTAGTGCAATTACTAAAGATAAGATATTGCAGACGAACATTATTGGTCATACGATGTTTAGGTCTAGTTCAAGTGCGCATGACAAAACTGCATTTTAATATTTACAATCACACAACTAACAAATGTCTACTTTATTATATTTCAGTATTGCCCAGTGGCCAACAGAATCCAAAGTAAGTATCACTTAAATTTGAATCTGAATCTTATTTAGTCTGTGAAGACAATATGTCAATAATACATAGTCAAAATTACAAAATAAAGTCAGCAAAAGACATAAAAACAAAATCCCAACAAAAACTTTAACCATTGTCATACTTTGTCGTTCCTTCATACCATTTGTAAAGCTTGTTATGCATAACATTCAAACAGCTATGTCTCCATACCAATTGCAAATTGGACAATGTTTGTATCATTTTTTCTCTTTTTACTGAGAATAGCTCATACTACCACCTCTACAATATTTAGCCTACCCTTTCTCCTGAAGTACTCTATGTATTCAGCTTAAGTGGTGACTTAGATGAGTTTCAATATTAATATTTCACAATGATTATTATTATTATTACTATTATTACTATTATTATTATTACTATTATTATTACTATTACTATTACTATTATTATTATTATTATTATTATTATTATTATTATTATTATTATTATTATTATTATACACACAGGGTTAGTTAAAAGTCCCGCACCACCTAAATAACTTTTGAAGCATACGGTTCAGTGACATGAAACTTGGTATGCGAGGATAACCATATACTAAGAACTCAATAATGGTTTTACCGAGTTTTTTTCTACTTCCGGTTTAACCGGAAGTAACTCCAACTCTCTTATTTTAAATGGAACACTCAATATATATTTTTTTATTTTTGAATAAAACTCATTAAGAGCTTTTCAAAAAGTACCCACACTTGATACTTCTGTACAAATTCAGTGTTGCTAAATAAAAATGTAAGTGCTGCAAGATATTTCTAAAGCCTGGTTAAATCATTCCTTAAATGGTTTCTATGATCGAGTGACACATTGTAAAGCAGCTGAGGGCTACCAATTTGAACACATAATTTAGAAGGTGAGGTAGCTTTGTTTTGTTTTTGTTAAGGAAGGAGTATTTTATTATTTTAATATTCGATACACTTTTCTGTTTTCTTGACTTAGCAACACAGAGTTAAAAGTTTTGTAATCAAGATGCATAAAATAATAATATATTGGGTGTTCCATTTAAAATAAGAGAGTTGGAGTTACTTCCGGTTAAACCGGAAGTAGAAAAAACTCGGTAATACCATTATTGAGTTCTTAGTATATGGTTATCCTCACATACCAAGTTTCATGTCACTGAACCACATGCTCCAAAAGTTATTTAGGTGGTGCGGGACTTTTAACTAACCCTGTACCTATATCATAAATATTTTATGTGACTTCACACGAGTTTCAGAAGGATTATCACTACACAATAGACATCACATCTAACTGTGCATGATGCATTTTTGCCAACAGCCAAAAGCTGTGAAAGGAACAGACAGGTGTTGAAGAAGAGACACCACGAGAAGTACTGAGGGCGCCTGCCATGACGTACAATAACTGAATGAACTGCAATTCAGTGATTCTAGTGGAAACGCGCGAGTCTGGGAGCAGCAGACTTGTACAGCATCGCGTCTTCACGTTCATTTAAATCTCTTGTCTAAGTCATTTCTACTAACCACATTTTCTGAGACATAAAACTCAGGATTTTTGCAACTGTTACCAGAAATAAATAATAAATGTTTGTTGAAGTATTTACCCTGGAATTGTTATTACAATATCCCATGACAGTCCTATTTCACCGCTTTCAAAACATGTTATACGTACACGAATTGCAGAGTGTGATTCCAAAACGCGGTAAGTCCATTTTTATGAAAGGGCTGGCTAGTTTTTGTATCCACCGAACTGCTAACTAAGTTTTCAAGTGATATGCACAATAACACAAACTTTTAGACAAGAATTGGCGTTGTTTAGAAAGAAAACAAGCCAGAAATATAATGATAGAGATCTCAAACAAAATAATTATGTATACCAATAACTCACAAAAATGAGCAAATGGACTGAGCGACTTTTGGCATAACACTCTCCAATTAAGTGTGCAGAATTCACAGTAAGAGAGCACCTGTATCAATGCTATAACAATATATGTACTTTTACTACATAATATTTATATAAATGTTCATTTTTTATGTTTATGCTCAACCATGCCGAAATGTAGTAATTATACACCTAGTAGTAGCCCTTTAATGCACCTCATTAAAGTACACCTATTCATTATAATTCAGTTGTTCAGCCAATGAGAAATCACCATTGTACCATTATAAAACCGCAAGTATCGATTATTCTCGGATATACAATCGAAAGACAATTAGCGAAAAGTCACGGAGGCTGGAAATCCAATACTGTCGCAGAAGGTTATGTTCTGTTACTATAATAATTAGCGTTAATTGTAAATAATATTCAAATAAATTCAATTTGTCATCTCGTTTTTCAATTCTAAATCAATTTCCAGGTTATATCAAGCATAATGTTCATGTTATTCTCTAGATTATATCAAGGTAATGACATTCGTGCCTCGGAAAAAATCAATACTTTCGCGTCTGCGCACATCTCACAATTCAGGTCAGTTCCGCTCCTCACTTACATAACCATAACATGAATACTTATGAATAATTTCAAGTTAGAAATATGATCGAGCATAAAAAGTCGTACGAAACTTGCCTATAATGGTAATTAAGACGCTCGTATGAAAATTATGAAACTCGCTTGCGCTCGTTTCATAAACAAACATACTCGCATCTTAATTACTATCATTATAGGCTCGTTGCATAATATATTATTTAAGCACAAGAGAGGGAAACAATCAATCAATCCTAACTGATACTAAAACATAAACAAGCAGGAAAATTCCGTATTAAAAGAAGATGTCAATAAAAATGGTCTAAATTCGATCCCCTAGTTTTATTTTTACTTTATCACTTTATATTTAATGATTAGGTTGCCAAAGTTTTATTACGATATCCCATCAGCAGTACCCCATAATTACTATTAAATGTCGTCGCCAGTTATAATTTTCCGAAAGTCATATTTCGTATTTAAAGAATGTACTCATAGCTCAAAAAGTGACTGATAATTTTGCTGAAATTCTACATACTTGCTTAATTTTGTAAGTACTTTATTTCCATGTCAGGTAAATCGTCATAGCTGGCGTGTTTCTCAAATAGCAAAAAATTTATTGTTGCATAAAATAATACATTTTGCAAAATTATTTTAAAAAATCATACAAGCTAATCCAAGTGCCATATAAAAAAATCCTGACAATTAATTCACTATCTAGAGGGTTGAAGTGAAATAGACTTGCAGATTTCCAGAGCAATAGCTCACGTTGTATGCAACAAAAAACTATAATATCATATTGGTGGAAAGTTCGTGTTTTTTTTTTCCAGAAAAAAAAATGTTTTGTGCCAAATGTTTAACAATCTCTTATTCTATAATTATTGCGAATAGGATCGCAATTTTTGTCCATATCGATAGAAAATCTAATAAAGAATAATTTATCCATCTGGCGTATTTTAATAGGGTGTACTGTTTTCGTGTAAATTTAATTTTAAAACCTCTAAATTCAAGCCACTGCACGATACCAGCAAGTGGCAACGTCTTGGCAGAGAGCAGCTCTCCTACCGAGACACATCGAGTTCGTTGACCTCTTACATCTGTATCACGAGTAGTGTGTGTTAGCGGCGATGTTGCCGGACTGCTGAAACTTCAAACTTAATTTTCTAATTAACCGTGCATTTAATCACAAAACGTAATACAGGTTTTCTATTCATTTACGTGTACCCTAACGTCCCTTTCAATCTACAAGGTTATTTCACTTCCACCCTGTATAATAATAATAATAATAATAATAATAATAATAATGATAATAATAATAGTAATAATAATAATGTTTTATTTTCGCTGGCAGAGTTAAGGCCATAAGGCCTTCTCTTCCACTCAACCAGCCTTAATCAATGCAATACATATTTAAATTACGAATATTTACACTACACTTAAAAGCTTCTCCAGCAATATTCTTCAGTTAAGTTTTAACGACTAGTAGACTAAATATTTATTTAAATTTAGATAAACCTATAAGGTAAAGTAGTAACTTAATTTATGAGCTAATTTAACTCAATTATAATTAATTTGAGGTTTGAGATAGCTAGTAAAATGATGAAAATTAATTTAATATAAGCTTACTAGAACTATGTTACAGGGAGAAAAAAAATACATGTATATAAATCTAAAATATATTTCTATAATGAGAATATTAATGTAATTGCCATTAGAGGTTTTGTAAATCTATTTAGAGAAATTAATTATAATAATAAGAATGGACAGATGATAGTTTCATTATATGTAATAAATATTAATGAGCAATTATAAGAATATCAAAGTATAAGAAATAAGAGTGTACAAAATTTTATTTAGTTACCTTCATTGGTTTTTGTACAAATTGTACATGAATAAAATGAAAAATACTTCAATTTCGAATTGTCATATATGATTAACTTACTATACACAGTGTTTCAAAAATAATAGCCAATAATTTACAGATGAAAAGTACAAAGTAACGCAAGCAAAAATCTACAATACACATTTGTTCGAAAAATAATCGTTGTCATATTTTCTGTTGTGATTCCTCGCTGATTAAGAGCAGACGTACAGACTTGCCTGACTGAATTCCATCTACAACAGGGGTTCAAAATGCTGTCATGCATCTGAACGCAACGTTGTGCTTTTCTCTGTAGTGAGCTGCGAATCCTCTCGGCAAGTCCTGGCCATTCCTTATTTTCTGAAAGGCACGTTCAATCCGAAACCGCAATTCCTGAAGTGTGTTGACCTCAGAAGTGTGAACCAAGCTTTTAATATGACTCCAAGCACAGGAATCTGATCGGATTTAAGTCCGGTGACCTAGGAGATCACAGTGCAGACCCTCCTCTGCCTAAGAAATATAGCATGAACGGTTAATTTGCGGAGCTTTTTTGCTTCTGTACTTTTCCATCTGTAAATTATTTACCATCACTTTTGAAACACTCTGTATACATAATATCCAAATTTCATAACGCTATTGGCACAAACTAGGGAGTTATGAAATGTTTAGCAATGATTCCACTTCCATTGGTATGTTTCCGTAAACCTTAATTCACATTCAATACTTACATTCTGTAATTTCTCTATCTCACTTTTACACACTAAAATTATAAGATAATTATTTTCTAGCTCTCAGGTTGAATTTTCTTTTACCAACTTCTTTTCGAATTTCGGGTACTGACAAATACTACAACTGATAGTTATTTTTAACTGTTATGCTGGTAGCAATAATTTCGATTTGCAGTGAAGGAAACTGATGAAAATGCAAGTAGCTAGGCTTGTGAATTAATAACATTAATTAGTAATACCGATACTAATATTAATATCAATGCATAATTCAGTTGTGTAGCTCTGTAATTCCAATTCAACACTGTATTGTCCACATCTGTGGAGTAACGGTGAGCGCGTCTGGCTGTGAGGATATACCGGGTTCGAATCCCGGTCGGGGCAAGTTATCTGGTTGAGGTTTTTCCCTGGGTTTTCCCTCAACCCAATACGAGCAAATGCTGGGTAACTTTCGGTGCTGGACCCCGGACTCATTTCACCTGCATTATCACCTTCATATCATTCAGACTCTAAATAACCTAGATGTTGATACAGCGTCGTAAAATAACCTAATAAAATAAAAAAACACTATATTCAGGTAAGTGTCATTAAATAAGATATAGTTTATAGATCTACTTGATATGAAACGTGCACAGACATATATTTCACATTTTAATGAATTTCTTTCCTATTTAGATTTTTATTAAAATATCCAAGAGAGGAAATAGCATGGTAGCGACTTCTTCAAAAAGAAAGTGCTTGTAAGTATTTTAAGTAGGCTACATATTCCAAAGTTGTACTCTGTTTTCTGAATCCATACTAATCATTTCACGCGATCAAACTAAATACATTTTTAGGTTAGGTCTTGTGAATGCTGTATAGTCAAACCAATGAATTTCATGATGTCGGACAAAATACATTTTAATTTTAGGTCATACTGCTCCAACATAATACTCGTATGCTAAAGGTCCATAATATACCATTCCATAAATTATTGAACCATTTAGGAAACACATCGCAACATAAAGATGAGATGTGGTAAATAAGCAATACATTGTTATTATTATTAATATTAATATTATTATTATTATTATTATTATTATTATTATTATTATTACTGGATTAATCTTGAATAATTTCAAGGGAAAAATTGTTTCGGGGCCGGGTACCGATCCCGGGACCCCTGGTTGAACGTAGCAGCGCTCTACCAACTGAGCTACCCGGGAACTCCACTCGGCACCGTCTCAACTTTTCCCCTTATATCCACACAACTTGCGTGGGCTGACGAAACGCCAGAGACCCACATTGAGTGCACACAATCTCTGTGTGACTTGGAATTGTGGTTTTCTGTTAACGTACACAGTGACGTATATATTATGCAAATCTAGTCTTTCAGGTAAAGCTCCCTGTAAAGTAGATTTGAATAATTTCAAGGCCCCGGAACAATTTTTCCCTTGAAATTATTCAAATCTGCTTTACAGGGAACTTTACCTGAAAGACTACATTTGGATTAATCTTGCTCAGGATAGGGACCGATGGCGGAATTATGTGAGGGCGGCAATGAACTTCCAGGTTTCTTAAAAGCCATTTGTAAGTAAGCAACGCGTTTACAGCATCCACTTCCGTTCAGGACTGAATTAGAAACTCGGGCCATATCATTAGTTAGTTACTTACTTACGTACAAATGGCTTTTAAGGAACCTCACATAAGCCCGCCATCGGCCCTATCCTGATCAAGATTAACCCAGTCTCTACCATCATATCCCACCTCCATCAAATCCATTTTAATATTGTCCTCCTATCTACGTCTCGGCCTCCCCAAAGGTCTTTTTCCCTCCGGCCTCCCAACCAACACTCTATATGCATTTCTGGATTCGCCCATACGTGCTACATGCCCTGCTCATCTCAAACGTCTGGATTTAATGTTCCTAATTATGTCAGGTTAAGAATACAATGCGTGCAGTTCTGCGTTGTGTAACTTTCTCCATTCTCCTGCAATTTCATTCCTCTTAGCCCCAAATATTTTCCTGAGAGCCTTATTCTCTTAACACCCTTAACCTCTGTTCCTCTCTCAAAGTAAGAGTCCAAGTTTCACAACCACACATCACAACCGGTAATAGCCTATAACTGTTTTATAAATTCTAACTTTCAGATTTTTTGACACATTAGTTACAATATTTTAAACAAAAATTTTTAAGGAAAGCGAAGAACATGTGAAGATAGCGGTGAACACATCTCTGGAGATAATAACTTTTTCCTCGTAACGTTTTTTTGTTATAACATAACAATGATATATTGTGTAGAGTAGCGTTTCTTCCATATACAGTAGACTACTATTATCATTAGTTTATTAGCATTAATAATGATGATATTAATAATAATAATAATAATAATAATAATAATAATGATAATGTAATTTCCGACTCAATTTCTCACTTCGATGAACTCACACCACATTTGCTGGTAATTCAATCTTCATGAAGGGCAGGTGGCATCCATTAAGCAAACACATTTCCTATCATTAGTGGAATTTACAAAGTACAGTCCGTACATTCGCAGGAAGCATTCAGTAAGGTGTATAAACATACAGAGAGCAGTATTGGATCTACAGTAAAGCCCGCAATGTTCAGTCGAAGGGCATTCCTAGCTCTTTTGCTTATATCGTCCTGTCATACATACGAAGCGAAAGAAGAAGTTCTTCATAGGATAACGAGAGAAATCTGGTGTCCAAAAATTACTTTCAATGTACGTATTACAACACATCATTCTCACCCGTCTCATGTGTTCATAATTATTCGTTCATGTTTCTACCCCAACTGATCTGATATCACCTAGGTACCCAACATACCCACAGATGGAAAAAAGGACAATTCACTGATATGTAGCGTGAATTTATTTATTTATTTATTTACTTACTTATTTACTTATTTATTTGTTTATTTACTTACTTATTTACTTACTTATTTACTTACTTATTTACTTATTTACTTACTTATTTACTTACTTATTTACTTATTTACTTACTTATTTATTTATTTATTTATTTATTTATTTATTTATTTATTTATTTATTTATTTATTTATTTATTTATCTTATGCAAATCTGGCTTTCAGGTAGTAGCTCCTATAAAGCAGGTTTAAAAATTTCAAGGAAAAATTGTTCCGGGGCCGGGTATCGATCCCGGGACCCTTCGCCTAGCGCACGAATGCTCTCCCGACTGAGCTACCCCAGGAACTACACACGACACCGTCACAATTTATTTATTTATTTATTTATTTATTTATTTATTTATTTATTTATTTATTTATTTATTTATTTATTTATTTATTCATTTATTTATTTATCTATTTATTCATTTATTCATTCATTCATTTATTCATTCATGTATTTATTTAAAAATTTACTTATGTACTTATTTATTATAAGGCAAAACTCCAATTGCAATAGAGTACGAAATAATAGCCCCTAATGAAAAAATATATATAAAAAATAAGGAAAGAGATAAATAGAAGATTTAGATGAAAAAATGAAAATTAAAGCGTAATAAATACATAGTAATAGGTATATTATTTTTTACACGATCGTGTTTTTTGTTGTATTTACATCTACTCTTGTAAGGTCTTAAAATTTAGAATTCCCACATAGAAACTTGTTGCTAAGGAAACCATTCTTCATTGCATAAAAGTGCACTGAAACAGATTCATTACAGCGCACTTATTGTTGCTTAGTTACCATTACGTGCAGTTGAGCGAAGGTTTTGGAATAATATTGCTCTAAATTTTCAATGCAAAATACGAGTATATTATGTTTACAATTTTGAAAAATCTCTGAAATTGAAAAACTCGGTATGCTCGTTTTTCAAACTTTTCCTCAATTTTGCAAAATGCACTTCCGAACCTTGTGTCGTAATACACTATTAAGTCGACCATCTTCAACATTTTAACAAGAAATAGTTTTTATTCAATACAAAAATAACGGAAATATTCATCTCATATTTTACAAAATTAAGTAAACGTAGAAAAATTCTTTATGGCGTTACGTTTTCATGTGATCAGGTGTTTCGTTTTCATTGTAATAATTGAATACCCCGAAATAATGGTCTAAGTACATAGGGAAACAATGTACCATAGACCCTTACTGCAGGAGGGTATTCAATTGATTTCTGAAATACGATTGTTCCGTCTGATTTACGAAACTTGTATCGTATGTAAGCTTCAAAATACGTAAGTCTTCTAAAGGGAATCACCCACTGCCGATATACACCCGTAACTAGGCAACGTATCGCAGTCACACTATAGCCATCCAGTACTAATTTACACGGACTGAGAAAATTCAAATGCCTTCTTGTTTCCTAAACAACATATTGCAGCAGTAAGACAAGAAGTTTTAACTTCAATTTTTACTTTGTAATAATGATATATTAATCGATTACCATTCAGCATCATTTCTTTATCTTGAGTGTTCTTTACAAAATTTTATTACCAGAGTGGCTATTCTTTTCCAGTTTCTAAGTTGAAATAACCCAGAATGCTGCATACATTCCAATCTTCAACAGAGGAAATTCTCTTCAAAATATGTGACTGGTTCTCAGTCAATAAATTGGTATTAAATTGTAACAAACCTAACATAATTCAATTTAAATCCTGTCCAAATTCAACCTCGCAAATTTCTAGCGCAATAATTAATAATAGATCCCTATTAGAAACAACAACCACCAAATTTCTTGGCTTAAAAATCGATAATGTGTTAAATTGGAAAAATCATATTAAAGAAATTACCCCCCAACTAAATTCAGCTTGTTCTGCTATTAGATCTATGCAAAAGATAGTAAATATCAATACCTTAAAAACAATATACTTTGCATACTTCCACTCGGTAATGAGTTTTGGAATAATATTCTGGGGAAATTCCACAGATAGTAACAATATATTTCTATTACAAAAAAGAGTAATTAGAATAATAGTAGGTGCCAAATCTAGGGAATCTTGTAGGACTATTTTCAATAAACTACAAATAATGCCCATGGCTTGTCAGTATATCTTTTCATTAATAATCTTCCTCGTATGTAATCGTGAAAACTTTGTAACTAATTCAACAGTTCATAGCATAAATACATGTCAAAAAATGTCTTTCATACTCCATCGGCAAGTCTATCGTGCTATCAAAAAGGAGTGCGTTATATGGCAGTAAAATTTTTAATAGCCTCCCTATCGATATAAAAAAATGAAACTCAAAACATAAAATTATTTAGGGGCAAATTAAAGAAGTACCTAATTTCTCACGCCTTCTATTCTGTAGGTGAATTCATGACATTCAATAACACTTCATGAAATTGATACTAAAACTTTGTGTTGTACTAGTAGACTATATTGTAAATCTCGTCTGTATATATTTCATCTAAACTGTGACTATAAATTAAGATTTTATACAGCAATAGTATTAAGTTTTTTTTTTACTTGTTCCATATTCTAGCTGTAAAGCAATGTATGAATACCATGGAATGTTAATAAATACAATACAATACAATACAATACAATACGTCAAGTAAGCCAATTTTCTATTCACAGACATGCTGCGATGAGGTCAAGCCTTTTACGGATTTCTTCGCCCTACTGAGACAAAACCACACAAAACAGTGCGAAGGAAATGAATCTGGTAAGACAATCCTCTAATTGAGTACAAAGAATTTAAGCATTTTAATGTAAATAGGGGCCTAGTGCCTGCAATGTGCAAGACTCAGGTTCGACGCTACGAACTACAGCTGAGAACGCTAGTCAGTTTCCAATACGACGTCTTAAGATAGGGCAGAACTGACAAGATTGAGCGTATTAGATAGCCTATATTGAATTTAAGAGGAATTCGAAAGGAGGTGCCAAGTGGTTTCTTAAAGAGGAATATAGATATGAAGTAAGTAGCATTATAGATTCGGACTGATACTGCAGTGGATCGAATTTTGGAGCTCAAAAACATTTTGTCGAAGTCATCGCTTCTATGCCGTCTCTATTCGAGTAATTTTGTATTCCCATCACCACCAAAAACTTTTGTGCGAGATCGTGCGTATTTGCTTGCTTTCCGCACAAAACCAATACGCGGAAAGTCTAAAATCCCACATTCAATATTCCCAACGTAACACACATAACAATTTCCCTATTCTTACCGCTTAAGCGTCATATTCATTTTACTGCTTTAGGCTTTTAACATATTATTTTTAAAGACGTTCAATATAGTAATAATTATAAATTGGAAACTTACCATTGCAATTTCACCTAAAGTTACACTGTTAATTATTGTTTTTGAATATTTGCAAAAATTAAGTAAACTCTACAACATCACAAAAGTTACTGCATTTGTAATGCAAGTAACATTAAGGGAGCCGTGAAAAAATCAACAAGATTCCAGACTCATCATAGACTGGGGGAAAAAAAAGACAGACGTATATCACGGCCTGCTGGAGTATAGTAAACACAGAAAACATTTTATAGGAACAATGTTGAAGATAGATATATTTGTTTTTCAAAGTTGCCGTCATTGAACAGAAACCAAGATGGAGATTTCATTGCAACTAATTATAAATTCCTCTTTCTTCGCACAAAATAATGTACGATACACGAGCGGTATGTTTGTTTTCATGTTCTCGGAAATTAAAAAAGCTCAACTACGTTTCGCTATTTCAATCTTTTCCTCGAACATGAAAACGTCAACATACCGCTCTTGTAATTCATATTACTATTTCCTTACATTCTATTGTATCTTGTTTTTTTTTTTTTTTTTTTACTATATCATACAGGTATTGCTTTTAGTTGCCATGGTAATATTTTACACTGCATAAGTACAATCGGGACATAGTTTAAAATGCAAAGAAAAAGTTTTTGATGTCACTTTATTTCGATTTTAAACAATTTTTGTGTCATTATTTTCAGGAAGTCGAACCCAACTAGGAAATCCTATGGAAGTAAGTAAATATTAGCTTTAATATTTTCCTCATAGAACTACGCTAAGACATCCGGTTGTAATTTCAAAAATGGATTCATATGAAAAACTCTTTAAAATAGCATTTATTTTGAAGAAGATTCTATTTAATATCATGGTTTTTTATAACCGGAACTATTATATTAGACTACAATTTTTGATTAAGCATTATTCAGAAGTAACTCACGTCCTCTTCTCAATGTAGTATTGAATAAGTATTCACATTTAATTAAACGTCCAATTTATGGGGATGCCCCGTGCAATATACAGGGTAAACCGTAAGCAATGTCATTAATTTCAGGGGGTTAATATTTGAGATATTCCAAACAAGAAGGTTTAAGAAAACTTTGCTCGTTTTTGCTTCCTTTTCGAGGCAAAAATTGTTTCATATGAAGGATTCCATAGCGTGTTTTGGGAAAGTAATAAAATTGTTTTAATTCCAATATGCTCAGTCAATTTAAGAGAGCAGAGTATTGTGATAATAAATTATTGAAAGAATTTCAGTTTCGTCCTGTAAATGTGCAGTAATTTTATCTTGAGAAATGTAAGTTTTCGTTCTGCAAAGGAATTTTAAAATGTTACATCTGTTCGGATCAAATTTATGAACATTTAAAGAAAAAAACTAAAATTCTTTCAAATCATTTATAATCATAATACACTGCTCTCTTAAATTGAATGGGCATATTGGGAATTAAAACAATGGCTTCCAAAACACACCATGAAATGTTTCACATAAAACAATTATTACAATTTTTAATTTATTCTAGTTTATTATGTTTGTGTGTTAACTATTGTGTTTAGCATTATGACCGACTTAAGTAACATCGCTGTTTCTTTTTCAGTGTATCATGTTATGCAATTTCCAACGTACTAGAATGGTGAGTAATAACAACACAAGTATGTAAAATAAATCCAGCATTAATTAAACCACATTAAGGGGAGAAGATGGTATTTTTTGGTGAAAAATGGGTAAATTTTCAAAAAAATTTTTTTAATACCCTGTAATGTGTGTGGAATGCATTGCATAACATTTTGTGGGTATTTGTGCCCTTATCGGATGTTGAGTCGCCATTTTTAAACTTCCTGCGTTATGGATTTTTAAATCACTCGCCCACTTTTATTGTTGTTTCCAGTAAATTAAGTTTTCAAAAAAAAAATTTTCTTTAAAATACCCTTTGATATGTGTGGAATGCATTTCATAACATTTTGTGGGTATTTGTGCCCTTATCGGATGTTGAGATGACATTTTTGAACTTCCTGCACTATGGATTTTTAAATCACACGCCCGCTGTTATCGGTTTCCAGAAACTTTTTTTTTTTTTTTTTTGCTAAATTGCCAGACAAAAATGGATATAATTTCTGAACTATTAAAGATACATGCATTAAATTTAGAACACACATTCTTTAGACTATTATGAAACTTTTCTCTGTAACAGAATTTTGTTAATTGATTTCATTTTAAAAATACGTCCGTTTATTTGCAAGAAAGTAAATCAGAAAATTGTTATTAAATTTGTATTTTTTATTTTACAAACGTAGGGACTAATATCAAAATTCTGTTACAGACAGTTTGTAGAACATATTTTTGCAAAAAAACTGTTTGAATCTATCTTTAAAAACGGTTTATCGGTTTTAGTACAATCCTGCATTGGGTATATTTTTTTCAAATTTGGGCCCCCAAATAATTTTTTTCAAAATATTTTTATTTGGTTGAGTTGCCACAGATATGAGCTCTCTACATACAAAAAATTAATATTTTACACCAAATAGGAAAAAAAGTTTTTAAAAATACCATCCTCTCGCCTTAAGTTGAAATTTAGCAACAGATGAAGCAATGTGTCTGATTTTCCTGTAATTATTAGTCCATGATACAGGTAAAACCCTCACAGAGGTAAGATTTATTGGGAAATACCCCGGGACCGGACGCACTCAGGGTAACACGGGGTACAAGTGAAGTAATCAGTGTTACGTTGTTGGCACATATTTTCTCAGTAAAATTTTATAAGTTCCGCAACAATTCAGTTATGTTAATATGTTGAGGATGTTACTTGTTAGTGCTCACAGTATTTTAAATTGGTATTGTAAGAACAGCATATCTTCTAATGTGAGCTCTTTGCTTGATTCTTATTTGGTATACAGTAATGTATTGGAAATGCAGTAAACAAAAGGGTAACAAGATATGATATCCTATGACGTAGGGCAGAAGGGTGAGTTATAACGAATGGAAATCACACCATCTCCTGTGATGTTGATACAGTCCATACCTGTGGAGTAACGGTCAGCGCGTCTGACCGCGAAACCAGGTGGCCCGCGTTCGAATCCCGGTCGGGGAAAGTTATCTGGTTGAGGTTTTTTCCGGAGTTTTCCCTCTACCCAATACGAGCAAATGCTGGGTAACTTTCGGTGCTGGACCCCGGACTCACTTCACCGGGATTATCACCTTCATTTCATTCAGAGGCTAAATAACCTAGATGTTGATACAGCGTCGTAAAATAACCCAATAAAACAAAATAAAAAAAATGATGTTGATAGACAAGTACTGATATGTTGAAAGATATTAATATCAGGACTCATATTAAACGGTTTTGTCTAGTTTTGACGAATAATACTACCTCTCAAAATATTGAAAAAATGTATTTGCTCCACAGACTGGAGTAGATAATCCTTTGACAATGAGAGACTCCATGCCACCCATTCTCCATCTTCCGACCGACCGACCGACCGACCGACCGACCGACCGACCGACCGACCGACCGACCGACCGACCGACCGACCGACCGACCGACCGACGGACCGACGGTACACGTATTTTGATAAAATGGCAACGGAAACTTAAGATATTACATGCACTACGATCAACTTATCTACAATAATCTCACTAGAGATTTTGATTTACCTACAGAAAAAGAAAAGTCGAGTGAAATGTAATTGACTAGTACATGATTAGAATAAAGTATACAAAGATTAGAAGAAATAAAGTACTCTAATACAATAAAATATTAATTGACTTACGAAAATATTAAACTGTGTGGAAAATGTGATATTGTACCATCTCTTCATTATGCAATGCACATTCTACAGGGATAATCTCTTGTATACAAATATGATCAACATCTGGCCAACAGTTCGGAAGAAATATAATAATATATAAAGACAGAAAATGTGCGTCCGCGAAGGAGCAGGATCGCAATGTTCGTGTAATGGGAAAGCCAAACCTACAGCAATTAAACAATACCGTACCGTCATGCTTTCTAAACAGCAACAATTAAACAATCCCGTACCGATAAGCATTTTAAACTGCAACAATCAAATAATACCGTGCCGATATGCTTTCAAAACAGCAACAATTTAACAATGCCGTACCATTATGCATTCTAAACTGCAACAATCAAATAGTACCGTGCCGATATGCCTTCAAAACAGCAACAATTAAACAATGCCGTACCGTTATGCATTCTAAACTGCAACAATCAAATAATACCGTGCAGATATGCCTTCAAAACAGCAACAATTAAACAATGCCGTACCGATATGCATTCTAAACTGCAACAATCAAATAATACCGTGCCGATATGCCTTCAAAACAGCAACAATTAAACAATGCCGTACCGTTATGCATTCTAAACTGCAACAATCGAATAATACCGTGCCGATATGCCTTCAAAACAGCAACAATTAAACAATGCCGTACCGTTATGCATTCTAAACTGCAACAATCAAATAATACCGTGCCGATATGCCTTCAAAACAGCAACAATTAAACAACGCCGTACCGTTATGCATTCTAAACTGCAACAATCGAATAATACCGTGCCGATATGCTTTCAAAACAGCAACAATTAAACAACGCCGTACCGTTATGCATTCTAAACTGCAACAATCGAATAATACCGTGCCGATATGCTTTCAAAACAGCAACAATTAAACAACGCCGTACCGTTATGCATTCTAAACTGCAACAATCGAATAATACCGTGCCGATATGCTTTCAAAACAGCAACAATTAAACAATGCCGTACCATTATGCATTCTAAACTGCAACAATCGAATAATACCGTGCCGATATGCTTTCAAAACAGCAACAATTAAACAATGCCGTACCATTATGCATTCTAAACTGCAACAATCGAATAATACCGTGCCGATATGCTTTTAAAACAGCAACAATTAAACAATTCCGTGCCCTTATCTTTCAAAACTGCAACAATTAAACAAAGCCGTGCAAAGTTCTACAATACGATAATGACGCAATGCAACAAAGTGAGCCTGAAGAACGACTCGCCTAGACAGTGGTAGAAATTTAGCAAAGAGTCTGCGGTGTTTACACTTGTGGCACTCGTCTGCCTGTAAGTTCTTCCCTTTATTTGCAGGCTAATGCCGCTGGCTTTGTCGATCCAGAAAAGGTGAAAGTCTTCCTCAGAAAGAATTACGGGAACAAAGAGCAGAGGGAACTACTGCTAAAGCGCGCCGTCCAATGCGCGAGATTCGCAAACCCAACTAGTGAAGGTGAGTTTAGCCATGACGGGAACTGTTGATGTGCTCATGTCGAAACCTCCCCTGAAACTGCGCACATTGTCACATTTTTACAGCAACAAGTAGAATACAGAATACTAGCTGCCCATATTAATTGCAAGTTAGAGAATGCATGCAGTTTGAGTGAAAGATAATTGAAGAATTGATTATCCCATAGTATTCGCAGTCCATGCTACATCAACTACTCTTTGCGCCGTAGCTTCCTAATTGAACAGTACAAGCACCTAAGTTTCAAACGTCTGTAGTTACAAGCTTTTTTTATAAAGGATTCCCAACAAGGACGTCGGATTTAATAATGTGAATAAATGCAACAAAACAGAATGCATAATAGAGCCGCCAACCCATTGGCAACAAAAATTGTTGGGATACTGCGTCATTATCTTGTTCAGTTGGCGGCACTATTATCTGTTATGTTTTTGTTGCAAAATGGATTTAAGGGAGGTGGGATATGATGATAGAGACTATACAGTATATGTTGATATATTTATTTTCATCTCCAGCTCTGTACCAAACTGGGAAGACTTTATTACTTGATTTATAAAGCCCTGTACTTTTTTTCATTACCTTAAGGGGAGAGGATGGTATTTTTTTTTTTTTTTTTTTTCTTATTTGGTGTAAAATATTAATTTTTTGTATGTAGAGAGCTCATAGCTGTGACAACTCAACTAAATAAAAATACTTAAAAAAATTATTAGGGGGCCCAAATTTGAAAAAAAAAAAAAAAACATACCCAATGCAGGATTGTACTAAAACCGAATATCTAAACCGTTTTTAAAGATAGATTCAAACAGTTTTTTTGCAATGTATTTGCAAAAGCATGTTCTACAAACTGTCTGTAACAGAATTTTGATATTAGTCCCTACGTTTGTAAAATAAACAATTGAAATTTAATAACAATTTTCTGATTTCCTTTCTTGCAAACAAACGGACGTATTTTTAAAACGAAATCAATTAACAAAATTCTGTTACAGAGAAAAGTTTCCTAATAGTCTAAAGAATATGTGTTCTAAATTTCATGCATGTATCTTTAATAGTTACAGAAATTATATGCATTTCGTCTGGCAATGTAGCAAAAAAAATGAAGTTACTGGAAACCGATAAAAGCGGGCGTGTGATTTAAAAATCCATAGCGCAGGAAGTTTAAAAATGACGTCTCAACATCCGATAAAGGCACAAATACCCACAAACTGTTATGCAATGCATTCCACACATACCAAAGGGTATTTTAAAGAAAAAAAAATTTTAATTTAATTTACCGGAAACAACAATAAAAGTGGGCGAGCGATTTAAAAATCCATAACGCAGGAAGTTTAAAAATGACGCCTCAACATCCAATAAGGGCACAAATACCCACAAAATGTTATGCTATGCATTCCACACACATCACAGGGTATTTTAAAGAATTTTTTTTTTCAAAAGTTACTCATTTTTCACCAAAAATACCATCCTCTCCCCTTAAGAATTTAACGTAAGTAATAGCAAAATAGTTCTTAAGTGTGTAACAAAATACCAGATGCATATCTCTCATTTAGATATATGTTGGCACTATTACAGAATTTCAAGTAGAGAGTCCGGAAGACTGCAACAACGCCAGCTTACTGTACATCGGGTGTCTGATATCCTACGTCAACATGGTGAGTACAGCATGAAATGTAAAACCGGGTTTTCGAACCTCGGCCTGGATATGAATCGCTCTCTAACCATAGCTGGAAAAATGTGAAATGGTAGCTTGCCAACACATGACACATGCTTATCCTTCAGCACAACAGTTATACAGGGTGTTTTATCTTGACCACATAAATAACTTTGTACGCAAGCACCAAATGAAAAATTGTTTCACACAAAAGATTTACTAACATTGTTTCTTTAAATGGCACTGTGTATTTGTTATTCAATATTTACATTAAGATCGTCGAGATCTTTTCAAAATGTGGACCATTTTAATAAACAGAACGTTGCTTGACGCCTTGACTGCATGGTTCTGTGCATAGTACGTGCAGAGGAAATTATATGACTTTGAGTTGATGTAGTACACATTGCATAAACCCAGGGTCGCCACGTAGCTTTGCTTTTATTAGGCTGAATACTGATGACTGAGAAAGTGGTCTATCCTATATTTGGCTTCATTTCTTTGCTGTAAACCAAAGCTACGTAGAGTGGGTTAAGCAACACTGGGTATCTGCAATGTACTACTATTGTTTACACCATCTTAAAGTCAAACTACTTCTTTGTACTATACATAGGAAGCATAGATTAGTTTGAGTTGAAGGAGAACCATTGTATAATGGGATTTTCCTAATCTTCTTCTTCTTCTTCTCCCCTTCAAGTATTAGGCCAAATTGCCTGTTACGATCTCACAGTTGAATTTTCAATCCAGCGCTTCTTTGGACGACCGAGAGATCTCTTCCCGTTTGGACGATAGTGGAGCATGACTTTTGGGATTCTATCTCTATGCATGCGATGCAGATGATTTATCCAGTTGTTCTGATAATGTTTTACATGATTAATTACAGGTTCTAGTTGTAATTCTTCCATTACATCTTCATTGCGTTTGTGATCCCATTTCGATATATCCCGCTGTATATCTCATAAATTTCATTTCATTGGCCGTTATTCTGCTTTCGTCTTTCTTCCTCAATGTCCATGCCTCACTGCCGTAACAAAGTACAGGTCTCGCCAAGGTCTTGTAAAGGCGAATTCGAGTATGCCTTTGTACTAGGGAAGGTTTCATAATGGTGTTAATTATTCCCATTGTTTTGGTGTATTTAGAAATTTTCTATGAAACGTCTACTTCATCGAAAAAAGATAATGTGTATCCGAGATATGTAAAATAATTTATCCTTTCTAATATTTTTGAATCTAAACAAATTTGCTAGGCACAGAGTATTTTCCGCAGAAGGCCATAATTTTAGTTTTTTCTTTATTGATTGTCATATCATATCTAATTCCAATTTTGTTAAAATTAAAAATTGAACGTTAGGTTCCTAATAAAAAGTATTATTATTATTATTATTATTATTATTATTATTATTATTATTATGTAATTTTCTGCTGTTTAATATCAAAAATTTTATTTTTAGATATGTCCAGAGGAGGAAATGCAAAAAGGTAAAATATTTTTAAAACTTAGCTACACACACACGAGCACATAGAAATTCTTGTAAATGTGACTTGAACGAAAGAAATGCAACCTTCGGAGCACACTTAATAATTCCGCCTTAGACTTATTTTTCATTTGAGAATAATATCTAGGATAAGTTATGTTTGAGTTAAGGACAACTACTAAGCTATATGCATAGACTGTTTGTCTACTTCGAAAAAATTTCTGTTTGCTAAAATGTACCCAGCGTACATTATTAGGTTTGGAATTTATTTCGCTGGTATTGTTTTAATATTACAGTATATTATTTAATTAATCTTCATTAAGAATTGCTTTTCAGAATAATTTCAACAGATACAATCATAATTCCGGCAAGACTCCAAATACGATACTGCAGCGCTTTCTATATAACAAGTGGAATATACAGTTATTGTATTTTGTTGTTTTATTTTACAGATGAAGTCTGCACTAAAGTGAGAAAACATATGATGGAAAAGTGCAAGCACACCCTGTGAAACGTGGAACAGAAGTAATATTCGTAAGAATGTATCTATACAACACAATTTGAGTCTTATCCCGTACGTTGTATTCATCAAACATCTGAAATAAAGCTACTGAACTACTTCCCTTCTAATAATGTGAAATATATATATAAGATTAATTTTTGTGACTGAACGTAGATACGTTCATTTCCTTCATAGTTTTCTGCCTAAGAGCAGATCTTTCATTGCAAACCCAGCATTTTCCAATCTTTCCTATCGCCTGTCTTCCTCTCAGCCTCTTAAAATTACAAATATAAGAGATGTACTTTGTAGCAGAGAGTAGATATTAATGTATCTTCTATTACAGAGAGGTGAAAACGTCACTTTCCAATACACAATAATTAATAAGAGACATAGATAGTAACGAATAGAGCATCTTAATAACTGAATTACTTCCAACTCAGGAGTAATGCCTGCGCCATTATTACCTCGTTGCTTTCCCCTTAATGTCACCGGATGTAAAATCCACAAGGTTTGTATCTCAACCATGCGTTGAAATCTCCTATGAGCAGTAGGGTTGCAAGTATGACAAAATGAGGACAAATTATTGTCCGATTATAATTATTTATACATCCAGTGCCAGTGGCTAGAAACTCTATTCATATAACGAATGGTTCATTTATCGGGGCTCATTCCGTAAGTGCCACAAGTGATGTAATGTTACAGTAACGTCTAGTTGTATGCAATACATGATGTTTTACAACACATTCATAAAAGGACTAAATACATATTAAAACTAATAATTAAAATATTAGGACTATCAGCTGACAGCTAGAGGGCTTCTGTTCTGTTAACATGATGAGGCACTTAGATGTCGAACTCAAATCGTCGTGTGATTCCCTCTGCCTTTCTTTTCCCGAAGACTTTACTAAAGCTACAATTCGAAATTTTCGAGAAGAATTGCGAGGTCGTGAATATGAATCATGGAAGACCCTTTCAGGACGGGGAAAAGGTGTTGAGATGTATAGCGAAGTAACAGCCGCCAACAGTTGGATTGCAAACAAGAAAGGACTTTCGACTAGTGAATTGATATCTAGCCTGAAAATGACAGTAAATTTAGCAGCTGTTCGTTCCGTTCCCGGCAGATCTCTCGACGGTACCCGGTGCAGACATGGCTGCCCGGAGATTGAAACTTTAGCACACGTCTTGGGATTCTGTGAACAGGGATTGCTCTTGAGGAACTCTAGACAGCATCTTGTAAGATCCAAAATTGCTGCCGCATTAAGAAATAAGGGCTGGATAGTAGAAGAAGAAATCTCCTGTCTAGCTGAAAATGGGTGAACGAGACGAGTAGATATTTTAGCGTACAATGCTGACACTAGACAGGGCATCATTGTGGACCCCACGATACGTTTTGAAGTAGGATGTCATCAGTCGGCCGAGGTCCACCTTGAGAAGAAGTCGATCTATTAGCCTACAGTCAACTATTTCAAGCTGAAATATGCCTTAATTCACGTTGAGGTATTCGGCTTGCTCATAGGTGCTCGAGGGACTGTACCAGCTTCTTTCGAAGAACTTCGACGGCAGTTTGCTCTGCCAACATCTCTGAGGGATGACATTATGATAATTGTGTTAAAAAAATCCTTCCAAATCCTGATTAATCACATGGTGCCACATTAATAGCTATTGTAATTTTTCACGCCTTTTTCTTTATTTCCCTTCTTTAAAATTTAATATCTATGTTTACATATGTACAATAATTTTTTTTGAGGATATACTGAGTCCGTAAGGGCTACCCTCAATGGGGGCAGTTTACTATTATTATTATTATTATTATTATTATTATTATTATTATTATTATTATTATTATTATTATAAGTATGGATCGTTGTGCTGTATTTCTAAGATTATAAATAAATATATTAAAACTAATAATTAAAATATTGGGACTAGCAGCTGACTGCTGAATGATTTCTGTTCTGTTTCCATAACTACGGATCGTCCAATGTTTTGTGCTGTTTCAAAGATTACAAATAAATAACGGAGACATTTTAATTAAAATCAGATTGTTCTTGTAAGTAAAAATGTGATTTACGGTATTGAAGTTGATGATTTGCCTGATGCAATTCTTAAAAACAAAAACAAAATGTTTTACAACAAAAGAGGTAAGGAAATGTTTACTTTTCAACATTTTACATGTTAAGAATTCGATTATGTTTTTTTGTAAAGGAATGTAAGTAATCAAAATGGTTCTGATATAAATAAAAGGTAAACTTTGAAACCTTATTGCAAATAATTTTCTAAACAAATAAAACACATCACATGCTAGTACAATTTTGTTTTTTGCACACCCACTTGTAGAATATAACGCATGTATTCACCTGGGGAACAAACCCCCGATTTGCACAAAAATTGACTTAATACCCTTTACCCGAACACCATCGAATTTTCAAGTTAATCTTTTCCAAATACATCTAATACCGAAATCACATATTTCCAGCAACTTTGTTAACACGGTCCCCTTGTATACATCACTGAAATGAAGAAGTTCAAAATACAGTATTGATTTATTAATTAATACGTCATCGTTATTGTTTAAATTGCCTGTATAAAGAGACATCCCTGATGGCTGGGTGGTTTCTTCCAGGAACTCTAGATAACTTGATTATTGATTCTATCGCTAACGAAAGATAACAAAATAAAATGATAACTTGAATAAGACTCGAACTCATAACCTTCGAATTACTAAACTAGCACTCTACAGCTGCTCTACGAGACGCAGATATCGAATGACTCCTGCTTAAGCACAATAGTACGGAAACTGCTTCAAGTACGATTCTACAAGCGCATGCATCGTGTAACATCACCGTGATACAAAGTGGACTTAGAATAATTTCGCTGTTCACGAGTGCGGTCATTTTTTACAGCTGTACAATATCCATACATAAGTTATTGATACTTATGTCCTGAGATATACATTTTTTGTGGTTCGGTTGTGGCAAAAGTGACGTTCTTGGCTTGGAAAGGCCAAGATATGATTTGTGACAGTTGACAGCTCATCTTTTCATGTTTTATTTCACTCCACTCCCATTTGCAGACAATAAATAGCCTATTCAAGAGGGGGTGAGATAACAAAAGCAATAGTTGTAACGTTAAATTTAAATTTCCTACAATCCGTATATAATTCCACACATTCAACTGGGAAGTACAAAACTCCCAATGCCCTCTGATTAGGTAACCAGGTTGTGTACTTAGCTGTGTGTACAGGATCAAATTTTCGTCAAATTCACAGTTTCACAAGACTTTTCAAGGCTTTTCTACAGTTTTATTGTCAAATACATACAATACGTTTAAAATATTTGAAAGTAAATAACAACATGCTCTAATTGATCGAAGACTTGATAATGCTTTCAAGAAATTGACGAATACTTACTTACTTACTGGCTTTTAAGGAACCCGGAGGTTCATTGCCGCCCTCACATAAGCCCGCCATTGGTCCCTATCCTGAGCAAGATTAATCCAGTCTCTGCCATATCCTACCTCCCTCAAATCCATTTTAATACTATCTTCACTAAGACACATTTTAATTAATCGAACTAGTTTCTTGGGAATACCAAATTCAATAAGAATATTACATAAAACTTCTCTCTTAACCGAGTCATACGCCTTTTTGAAATCTATGAATAACTGATGTACTGTACCCTTATGCTCCCATTTTTTCTCCAATATCTTTCGAATACAAAACATCTGATCAATAGCCGATCTATTACACCTAAAACCACACTGATGATCCCCAATAATTTCATCTACATATGGAGTTAATTTTCTCAAAAGGATATTCGACAAAATTTTATACGACGTCAACAAAAGTGATATTCCTCGAAAGTTACTACAGTTAGTCTTGTCCCCCTTCTTAAAAATAGGTACGATTATGGACTCCTTCCATTGTTTATTTTTTTATTTTAGTTGGTTATTTAACGACGCTGTATCAACTACTAGGTTATTTAGCGTCGATGAGATTGGTGATAGCGAGATGATATTTGGCGAGATGAGGCCGAGGATTCGCCAGAGATTACCTTGTATTCACATTACGGTTGGGGAAAACCTCGGAAAAAACCTAACCAGGTAATCAGCCCAAGCGGGGATCGAACCTGCGCCCGAACGCAACTTCAGACCGGCAGGCAAGCGCCTTAACCGGCTGAGCCACGCCGGTGGCTTCCTTCCATTGTTCTGGTACAATTTCCTTTTCCCAAATTGCAAGTACAAGTTTATAAATTTCGCTAGATACTGCCCTTCCACCCTCTTGTATTAATTCTGCTGGAATTTGATCAATACCTGGAGACTTGTACTTTTTCAGATTTTCTATCGCAATTTCGACTTCAGAAAGTGTGGGTTCCGGTATAAATGGCTCAGCAGTTGAAATTGACGAATGGAATTCCAAAATATTATGGCGCTAAGAACCACAAACAACATGACGTCCTGGCCAATAGGAGTTGTCTGCTATTAAATTCAATTATATGCATTAAACCCAGGTCTGTACGCCGTGGGTTCTATAAACTACCAGAATACAATTAATGGAAATAATGCCTATGAGGAAATTGCAGGGCACGTATCTGGAGTTAAGTACCAATACATGTATTTTTTAAAATTAGAAGACCTAAAACCTAGGCTAATACTGATCGTAAATATTTTGTTGAAAAACAACATGCGATCGTAATATTCTTGGTTTTAGGATACCGTAGGCCTACAGTTAAGTAATATAAATAATATTTTGTACAAACTAGTTATTTTCCAAACGATTTACATATTTATATTGGAATATTTGGTAGGTAGACCCACATACATAACAATGAACTTCAAGCACAAATCTTTAGTAATACAAAACAGCCTGTGGCAAATCTTTTCAATATCGACTATACTCTACTTAACAGATTTTCTTCCAACGTATTGAACTGGGAGAAAGAACTGATCATGTACTATACAAGCAGTTTTATACCATGATATTTCTGCTCATCTATTTATTTATTTTTATTTTATTGGATTATTTTACGACGCTGTATCAACACAACGGAGAACTGCACGCATTGTATTCTTCACCTGACATAATTAGGAACATAAAATCCAGACGTTTGAGATGGGCAGGACATGTAGCACGTATGGGCGAATCCAGGAATGCATATAGAGTGTTAGTTGGGAGGTCGGAGGGAAAAAGACCTCTGGGGAGGCCGAGACGTAGATGGGAAAATAATATTAAATTGGATTTGAGGGAGGTGGGATATGATGGTAGAGACTGGATTAATCTTGCTCAGGATAGGGACCAATGGCGGGCTTATGTGAGGGCGGCAATGAACCTCCGGGTTCCTTAAAAGCCAGTAAGTAAGTAAGTAAGTAAGTATCAACATCTAGGTTATTTAGCGTCTGAATGAAATGAAGGTGATAATGCCAGTGAAATGAGTGCGAGGTCCAGCACCGAAAGTTACCCAGCATCATCATCATCATCATCAACCACAGGGATTAGGCCTATTGGCCTGTTCCGTCTTCAAAGTTTATGTCGTCTATCCATCTTGTTCTTGGTCTACCAACATTTCTGTGTCCTCTTGGTTCATAGTTCAGTATTACTTTAGGTAACCGGTCGTCATTCATTCTTCTTATATGTTGGTACCAATTATGTTTTTGTTGTTGTATTTTCTCAGTCAAATTAAACATATTTAGTTGTTCTCGTATATTTTTGTTCTTTTGATGATCTAAAAGAGTGAGACCAGCAACACTTCGCAGGAATTTCATTTCGCTGGATTCAATTTTCTTTTTAGTTGTTCGGTTTATAGACCAATTTTCTGAACCATAGGTTAATAGTGGGACAGCTAACGTTGTATAAAATTTTAGTTGTGTTGAACGTTGTGTTTTATTTTTTAAGGTCCTTCGTATTGTTCCACACATCTGTTGAAATTTACTCATTTTATTTTTGACGTCTTGTTCTTTTACGTATGATATATTGCAGCCTAAATAGTTAAAGGAGGATACCTGTTCTATGATTTCATGATTTAAAACTATTTTACATCTTCTGTGATCAACTCCTTCAAATGCCATTTACTCATATTGGGTTGAGGGAAAACCCCGGAAAAAACCTCAACCAGGTACCTTACCCCGACCGAGATTCGAACCCGCTGCTCATCTACGACAAGTAATAGAATTCTGTCCCAGATTCTGACGCCTCCGGACAAAATTTCATTACCTACGTCATAATTCCTCAACTCAAAATATTGTGTAAGTAAAAGCATGAGACAGAAATTATCCAAATCTGCTTATCTCATCCACCCACCCAACCAACTGCATTTTTACACTTATTTGTATAACACTGGCAACCAACACGAAGCCCGCAGTTTTCATACCCGAATAAATTGAACTGTAATTGTTTTATAATGCTGAATCGTGCAATTTCCAACCACCGTATCCGGTAATTACACTGTACTTCAATGTAAATATCAACAATACAAGAAGTTCTCACAACATTTTTTCCTCTCATTACGCGGAATTGTAATAGAAATATAAATTACTTGACAGAGTAAAGCATGAAACACTAAAAGCAGGAAGTTAGTTTATAATACATTTAGACCTAAATGAGTTGTAATAACATATACCAAACAGTAAAAAATTAGGGTATGTTTAGATTCAAATTTAACTTTTCAAAGTCAAGTGACCAACATAAGTAAGAAAATAGTTTCTCCAATTCATTCCTTCAAACATTTGTTCAATGTCCTACCTCTTAGCCTCAAAATGTATTTCATTCAAACGATAATGATGTCCAATTTCGATTATTGTGATTCACTATTACCTAAACTAAATACTGATCTTGTCCGCAAACTACAGGGTGTTCACAATACCTGCGTTCATTTCGTTTGCAAAATAAGAAATTGGATCGTGTAACGCCGTCATTAGAACTGCTGTGTTGGAATCCACTTAAAGAAAGAAGACTTTTCACTTCCCTCCTATCGCTATTTATTTTTAAATCATCCACATCTCAACACCATCTTACTTAGCATCTCATTTGTTTGCCTATCTCGAGTCCAGAACATGTACCTTCTATCTGCTCCTCTGCACATAACCGTCCCTTAACTCATCATCTTTCAATTTATCGATTCCAGAGCTCTGCATTTCTCTCCTTGACCATGTCAGAAACTGTCGTTCGTACAATATCAAAATTTAAATATAAATTAAAAGATCGCATTCTATTCCATGGAACTACTTGCTAAACATTTGTCGAGTTGTGCAACTTCGGCTTAAGCAGCAACACGTAACTATCATACAAGTCACATTGTCAATTTTACCCTTAATATGTGATGATGACTACGTATTTTTATTTTGATTATTATTATTACTTATTTACTTACTGGCTTTTAAGGAACCCGGAGGTTCATTGCCGCCTCACATAAGAATACAATGCGTGCATACAGAAATAAATTAATAGATAAATAAATACACCTCCTTAGTCCAAACCCAGATAAAACTGTGAAATTATTCATGTCCGTCTTTTTTTTTTTAATTCATTTATTTTATGTCGCTTTAACTTAGGAAGTCATATCGCGACAATACGTACATAAACAATTCTTACAGTTTACATTAGTTTACTGTATTACAATAATCATTTAGATACATTTGTAAATGTTGATAGCTTTCAGAAATTTAATTAAGTTTGAACTGAACGATGGGTTGTTCAGAACTGTTGATAAGTCTTTTGGTATATGGAATTGATCTCGATGAAGGTGATATAGTGGACATTCAGAAATTAAATGGCGTACAGAGATCCTAATGTGGCAATTGGTGCATGTTGGAGGAGGAGTTCTGTCTAGAAGATAAGAATGTGTAATTCTGGTGTGGCCAACTCGCAATCTGGTGATTATTACTTGGTCTTGACGTTTAAAATTCTGTAGTGGATATTTCGTTCTGCAATGCTGTACTATTTCGTGAAGTTTGCTGGATGATGACTCTGTCCATGATGTTTGCCAAGTTCGTCTTTTATTTATGCGATAAACCATGAATTCCTTAACAAATATATGTACAAATACTTGAAGATCTGTATGGCCAGCAATTCGACAGCTTCATTTGTTGCAGAATGAGTACTTCCACACCTTGAAAAATTATGTCTGCGTGGTGCCGTGGTGCGCCAGATCGACCTTCCCAGATTTAACGCCCTGTGTTTTTTTATCTGGGAGTAAATTATCTACAATTCTGACTTTCACTAATTCAGGCTGCATTTTCGCCGAGTTATTCCGAATCAGTGAGGTTCTACTTTACGCGTCCAATCTCTCCTGTTCAGTTTCAACTGAGGCACATAGCAGGCTCTTCCATTACAATCATCAGGCGTCACTTCCTGCATTTATTATATCATGCTTCATAAATTACAGACATCACGCTCGAGAAAACAAAAACTCACGTTCGTCAGTGGCATATAAACCATTTCCAGATCATACACGTCCAAGTCAGAGCATACACGATGTCCACGCACGAAACCTTCGCTGTCCTCTGTTTAATCTGCTTACTGACGTGTCTTCGCTGCGATGTTCTTTCCAGACGAGAAGAAAAGAAGGCTGTGAAGGATCTCAGATGTCCGAGACCAATGGCTAAGGTATGTAGGACCTTGCTTCGAGGACAGGATCCGGAACGAATCCTTAAGCTTAGGCTCGTTTTTGTCCACTGTGATCGTTATGTATGCGATGATTATCTTGAATGGCATTCCTGAATCCGACACTGAAAGGTGAGTTAACCTATAGTCGGACCATCCGTATCCATCAACATCCGGTAATTTCATCACTATAGAATTTTGTTATTCTAGGTTTAATTTGTAATTCAGTAAATACAAAAATATTCTTTGTTCTTAACTTCTATGATAAAATGTCTAGCTTACATTAATCAGGTAATCTTGTCGTACTTTAATTTTTATTGTAATTGTAATTGTAAATTTAACACTTACTTACTTACTGGCTTTTAAAGAACCCGGAGGTTCATTGCCGTCCTCACATAAGCCCGACATTGGTCCCTATCCTGAGCAAGATTAATCCATTCTCTATCATCATGTCCCACCTCCCTCAAATCCACTTTGATATTATCCTCCCACCTACGTCTCGGTCTCCCTAAAGGTCTTTTTCCCTCCGTCCTCCCAACTAACACTCTATAAGCATTTCTGGATTCGCCCAAAATTTAATATTAATTGTAATTTTATTGTTGATATTATAGTTGTAATCCCCTGGTAGAGGGGCAGAGAAGGCCTGACGGCCAGGTTAAATAAATAAATACTAAATAAATACTAATACTAGACCATCGGATCTGTGGCCCCGTAAGATATGCGAAGTGAACCCTAATTCCTTCTCAGCCTCGGTAATTCATTTCTCTCCCTGCATTCCTATCTCTCTCTCTTCTATCTCTCTCCCTTTCTGTCCCCCACTACTCACAATTTTGATCCTTCTTGCGGGACAGTTTATTTGCACTTGCAGTCCAGTGTTGTCAACTCAACATGAATACTGTAGCACGGAGTGGCGAAAGAAATATTATTAAGCAAGTACGTAATAGCATTTTGCGATGAAGAGAAACAAACAGGGCAATATCTGTTTCCTATAAACCAGGCAACGAAAAGAGCAACTGATATCACAGGCGAGGCTTATTTTATTTCAATTGATTATGTATTAAAATTACTTACTTAACTAATACTAATAATACAACATTTTATGTAATTTATATAGACAGGTCAGAACTCCTACTAAAGAAAATCAGGAGAGAGGGAGTCTGTGCAGGAGATGAAAAGCTAGAATCACCAGAGAAGAACAGACCAAGGGAACTTTTAATTCTTGTAGATGATATGAACCGATGTATTTTAAGAAGAAAGATACAAGAATTTTATACCGTGTAGAATGAAGTTCCAACATTGAAGAAATTACTGAAGGTAGCGAGGGACAATAATTTCCAAGGTTGGAGAGAAAAACTACGGAAAGTGATTCGAGACATGGGATTTAGGTTTTAAAAATGTAGAAATACAAGATGTATATTGATTGAAAGAAATTATATTGTAGCATGGAGGACCAGTTATTTATGACACCGTTTGACGGAAGTTTGGCAACATCCCTATTCGGCAAGGTTCGTGGCTTGCTGTTTAAAGTGGTGGGAGGAAAGCGGGTGGAATGAAGTCAGTACAGGCGTTAACTTTTCCAAGAACGACGACAGCGCTGAAGGGGCACAGATCCGATGATCCGATAATACCTGATAGGGCCAGGTCGCATCCTCGGACAAGTAGCCTGATAAGTCACAGGGCCCGAGCAGTTCATATATCACAATCGGAAACCTATGGGATGAATGAGGATGAGGTGTACCAGTCCACCGGCCGTATGTAACCCATAACCCGCTCACCCAATCGGGCCCCCTACCCGTCCGCCCTAAGTTCATACCGTCAAGGTGACCAAGCAGCAAAGGATCCATTCCAACGGCCCTTTCAAAGTGTCTAAGCGTCCTTGGGATGTGCTCTTTGGGAATCAATCCTGGCAGAGATACTGCGGAAGGCTGGGAACCTAGTAGGAAGACGTAGACGTGCGTCTATGAAATGAGATAAAGATGCATGTATGTGTCCAATGCCTACCCACTTCATTTTACGTGATTCGGGTTCCGCATATTCAATTCAATTCAATTTATTTGGCCATTAGACATACAGTTTTAGGCTTCGTCAGAATACATTGAAAAACATATAAATACATTAAAAAAACACCAATAAAAGAAACAGTAAAATTTAAATAATACAATGAAAACATGAAATAATTTGAAACTTTTAAGTTAAAGAAAACTAACTAAATTGCAATTAAACTTATTTATTAAAATACAATTTCATACAAATTTTTTGTTGCAAAACTCAGCAACAAAATAAAAAGGATTATTTAATAACCAATTGTAAAATCTAGTTTTGAAGCTATTGATTGGTAATTTATAGTATTGACTGGGGAGCTTATTATATAATTTCATCCCCATAATTAAAAAGTTTGTGTTGCTCTTATGTAATCTACAATATGGAATATTAATTTGTTCACTATTTCTAATTTCATGATCATGTATATTGGCCACTAATGAGTAATTGTCGATATTTTGTCGAGTGTAAAGTACTCGTTCATATATATACAAATTTATGATTGTTAAAATCCGTGATCGTCTGAAAAGTGGCCGACAGTGTTCCAGATACGAGTAGTTTGATTTACATAAAATTCTAATGGCTTTCTTTCGTAAAATCAAGACGCTTCCAATTTTGGTTCCATTTCCCCAGAAAATTAGGGCATATCGGATTATCGACTGAAAGGAAGAAAAGTAGGCACATCTTAAATAATTTTGAGAAACGCAAGTCGTTAATTTCTTTAACAAATATAAAACTCTTGATAGCTTTGTGCATATGTATTCGATGTGCTTATCCCATGTTAAACTGGAGTCTATAAAACGTCCTAGAAATTTTATGTAGTTGAGTCTGTTGTCCTTATTTATCAGATAATTTAGGCTGAAAGTTATGTTGATAGTTTTTTCTTCATTAAGCAAGAAACCATTAGATTCAAACCATAAAGTCATCTGTGATATAGAGTGTCGTTGTTGAGAGCATGCAATTGATTTAGAACTAGGAAGAACATATTGCGGACTGTGACCCATTTTCTAGTTGTACAACATCCGGCGTGCCACACTGTACATGATGTTTATCTATGCAGAGTTATGTCGTGTACTAGGGTCATTGTAAGTGTAGTGTCTGAAGAAGATGAATGATATGAAATCTAAATTCTTTGTCTACGAGTGAGGGGAAGGGAAATGGACCGCGGGGAATGAAAATTCAAACCCGGCATTTGCCTAAGTAACTGTGGAAAACCATGGAAAAATCACAATCCGGGAATCGAATCACGACCTCCCGAATGCGAGTCTCTTGCGGAAAGCATGAGCAACCTCGTTCGGGAATAGTAATATGCGTTACAAGAGCGGTATGTTGAAGTTTTCATGTTCGAGGAAAAGATTGAAAAAGCGAAACGTAGTTGAGCTTTTTTAATTTCCGAGAATTGAAAGAAAACATACCGCTAGTGCATCGTACATTATTTTGTGCGAAGATCGTTTATTACATATCTGAAAGAGGAATTTCTAATTAGTTGCAATGAAATCTCCATCTTGGTTTCTGTTCAATGACGGCAAATTTGCAAAACAAAAATATCTATCTTCAACATTGTTGCTTTAAAATGTTTTCTGTGTTTACTATACTCCAGCAGGCCGTGATATACGTCTGTCTTTTTTTTCCCCAGTCTATGATGAGTCTGGAATCTTGTTCATTTTTTCACGGCTTCCTTAATGTTACTTGTATCACGAATGCAGTAACTTTAGTGGAGTTGTAGAGTTTACTTAATTTTTGCAAATATTTAAAAACAATAATTAACAGTGCAATTTAGGTGAAATTGCAGTGGTAAGTTTCCAATTTATAATTAACTTATTACTATATTGAACGTCTCTAAAAATAATATGTTAAAAGCCTAAAGCAGTAAAATCAATATGTCACTTAAGCGGTAAGAAGAGGGAAATTGTTATGTGTGTTAGGTTGGGAATACTGAATGTGGAATTTCAGATTTTCCGCGGATTGGTTTTGTGCGGAAACCAAGCAAATACGCACGATCTCGCACAAAGTAAGTTATGTTCTATCAGTAATGGTGCAACATGCACGCAGTGTAATATTCCAAGTATATTCAGTGTTTCGTTTTGTTAACAGGCATGCTGTAGTAAGGTGGAAAATATTTCACTATATCTTGTGGCAGGGTCACAATCCGAATACCAGGAATGTGGAAGAATCTATCCAACTCACAACTTAACCAGGAATAAAACAGGTAAGACAAATCTCCACTATCTTTCTTATCGTTAGCATTAGTACGCCATAATTACCTATAGTAACGTAACGTGTGATTTTGAGTTGCGGTTTTAAGAATATTTCATGAATAAAAGGAAATAAATAGAATGTCGTAATGATCATGAAGTAATGAAAATAATTCTTTAACTGCTTGGATATTCTTGTAAAATAGTATCGAAAAAAACAATGCCACGTCTCTTTTAAAAAGTGACTGTTTTTATCAAGAAATGTTCACATACTAATTCATATTTTTCAACAATTATTTCATATAAAAATATTTAATCATAAAATTAGTGGGCACCGGGTTTGAACCGGGTGCCATTCACTCGGCAATCGAATGCTCTAGCACTGATCTACACCATCGTTTGGTTTGAATATGACAATGAGAGGGAATACAGCAATCAAAAAGTTGTGAAGTTAATTTTTTCCAGCACGGAGGAATGGCTGGACAAAAAAAAAAAAAAATGTGTACGACAAAATGTTAAAATTGATTTCATTTTGGTCGTAGGTTTACTTTACTTGGCTACGGCCTCTTTCTGTAAACAAAATATTATGTTTCATTTAACGACGCTCGCAACTGCAGAGGTTATATCAGCGTCGCCGGATGTGCCGGAATTTTGTCCCGCAGGAGTTCTTTTACATGCCAGTAAACCTGCTGACATGAGCCTGTCGCAATTAAGCACACTTAAATGCCATTGACCTGGCCCGGGATCGAACCCGCAACCTTGGGCATAGAAGGCCAGCGCTATACCAACTCGCCAACCAGGTCGACTTCTGCAAACATTCCTACTCATAAAATAAAATATCACTTTTGACACTTGTATCGTTAATAAATAGGGCTACTCAGCATCTCGCTCTACATCATACCATTACAAATTTTTCAATGTTATACGAGCATTACGGTGCTGAACTTCTGTTGTGTATTAATCGGGTTTAATGCTCACTTTAACATATTGTCTTCTGTTTCTCTCTGGTCTCCTTGGTAACTGAGTAATTCTAAATCTCTTCCTTTCAGCTGGCCATCATGATCCCATTTATCAGCAACATTTAGTAAGTATATCATTGAACTTCCTTTAACTTCTTGTACGAGTATGTGAACGTTTGTTATACCGTAGAGGTGGGTAAAGTCAATCAGTGGGTGTATAATCGATCATTCGCGATTTTTATTGAAATTTATAGATTCTCTGAATTACTTGTTACAATTTTGTTATGCAGACTTCATTGCCTGACATTGCAAATGTAAGCGACAGGGACAACAAAAAGCCTGCGAATGCCAACAATGGGAACACTGTGTAATCACCGTTGAAGTAAACACTGTTATTCTTAACTTTTTTCTCTTAAACGAAAACAAAATCTTACAAACTCTAAATTATCGTCAGCAGTGAAAGGAGATAGTAAGTATACGTAAATATATTTCGTTGAGATTGTATCCTGAAATAACAGTTTTGCAGTTCTTAAATTAAGTATATTGAAACTTATTACTTTAAGAAAACTGTACCTTTGTAGGGTTAAGTCGATCATGCCTTCGACCTACTCGAAGCAGATAGGACCAGCAGGAAAAAAAATTATTCACCGCAATATTTCGAACTAACACATTATAAACAGAAAAGTGTCCTAGTATAGCTTATATTGATGGCATAGTGGGAAGAGGGGAAGGCGGAATTATGGTGATTTTCTTGCGTAAGAGAAGCACTACCAAAGGAACATATTTTGTATACCCCTTTGTATCTGACGATGGGAACAAAGTAGTGATAATGACAAGAAGAGGGGAAGATTTCAAATAACATCTCACATAAACCTAAGCAATGTTGAATAGCATTTTAGATTATAATTGAAGGGTGGTATTTCAATGCAAGTTTTTAATTCTTAAATCTTTGTTTGTTAGTAGGCCTATGCGAAGTACTAAATGAGATTTTATGTTTTATAAGTTGTCAATCATAGTCAGGTTTGTATAGTGTAGACCTATAGGCCTAATTGCATCGAATTGTATCATCACAGTAAGAAAAGATGCACTATATATTCCTGTAGGCATATATTGTAGATTATTATTCTTTTCTACACCCCTTATCTATACTAATAATAAATCTGTAGCCGAAATTTTTCCGGTAATTTTCGATTTTCCAAAAATAATTGGTCCTAACATATATAATTAAACGCCCTGAAACCGAAAATCGCTTTTTTGAAATGTTTGTTTGTATGTCTGTCTGTCTGTCTGGATGTTTGTTACCTTTTCACGCGATAATGGCTGAACGGATTTCGATGAAAATTATAATATAAATTAAGTTCGTTGTAACTTAGATTTTAGGCTATATGGCATTCAAAATACGTTATTTAAAAGGGGGGTTATAAGGGGGCCTGAATTAAATAAATCGAAATATCTCGCTTATTATTGATTTTTGTGAAAAATATTACACAACAAAAGTTCTTTAAAAATCATTTCCTATAAGTTTTATTCTTTAAAAATTTTTATAGGACTGATATTTAATGAGATAAATGAGTTTTAAAATTAAAATAACTGTCATCTAAGGCGGTAGAGTGAAATAAAAAACAAATGACTTCATCTATAACGGGCCTTAGACACAACAATGGAAAGCTATTAAACATAGCCTACAGAGAATGTTTCTATGTTTGTATGAAGTAATATCGGAAGCTAAATTAACCGATTTGTATAATTAATTATTATTTCACCATTTGAAAGTGTAGTTTCTCTAGATGGACATAATGCTACAATGTTATTAAAGTAAATTCTGAGTGAATTGAGGACAGGTAAGATTAAAATGGCTTCTTATGCACAGAAAACTTGATACCCTATTCTGTATATTCGTTTCCTGTATTTCTTAAAATAATGGTTATGTAAGTTACATCCGTTATCAACACACTTTTCATATAATATAATATAATATAATATAATATAATATAATATAATATAATATAATATAATATAATATAATATAATATAATAACATATAATGTAATATAATATAATATAATTTAAGTTATTTCAAGGTTTCAGAACCATAGTGGGCCAAGCGCCATTTACTGAATACGTAGAAAACAAGAGTGAAAATAATTAAGTTATTACCATAATTCAATGGAAACATATAGCAAGTAAAATAAAGTATACACATTAAATCTAAATTATGTTAATGTTCATTAAACTATGGTTGCATGTAATAAAAATTAAGAAACATGTTAAAGGAATTGTCATTGCACCAATGAGTGGTCTCTGGACCAAAATGATAGCATTTTAATTATTTTAAATACAATTTAAATTAAGTAACATATTAAACAATTTATCCTTCTATCAAACACGAATGTTCCCTGGATCAAACGTCCTATTTTAATTATGTAATTACTTTATATTTATTTCTAACGGGTGCAGCGGAGCGCACGGGTACGGCTAGTAACAAATAAAATATATGCAATAAACTTAATTTGCTTTTTAAAAACATGAACAGTGATCGACTTTACTCCGCAACATTTTAACATTTTGAACAAAGTCAAAGAATCGAGTAGCAATTTGCTGTTGTACAACATTTTGAATAAATGCCATTCCCGTAAAACCAGGAAAGAAAGCAGCTGGGGAGAGCATGGGGATATAGTGTGAATAAAATGTAACGTGGACTGCTGTACTGAACATCATTGTGCGAACCAGAACATAAGTGGTAAAACAATTAATGTAATAATGTGCATTCTTATTTTTGCCAGATCTTGCGTTTTCATGAGGTTCCAAATACGAAATGCTAGTAGATTTTCAAGAGATCATAATCATATGTTCGATAATTTCTATTCCAGTGTCAAGATGCATGCACTTACGCAAAGACTGGATTGGTGAGTAGTACATGTAATGGAAGTATGATGTATGACAGTTGACCCCATGGGACCATTACGTACTGCTGTAACACTGGGACCTTCTCCCACCACCTGGGTTGGAAGCAGAGACAGAAAGAAGAAGAGAATCGGTGACCGATCCTGTTTGTCCTGAACGTATGGAATTCATTTACCTTAAATCAGACTCTCAGATTTGTGTGTTTGCCATGTAGTAAGTACCCACAATTTCATACTTTCAGAGCTAAGACAATAGCAATATTTTTTTCAACATATATGTGTGAGAAATTATTTTCTCGCATAAATATCATGGTAGGTATATTCCGTCAACGCAATTTTGTCCGATTCTGCTTTCTTTTCCGAGATAAAAATTGTTTTATATAAATACATTTCGTAGCGTATTTCTAGAATATCATTAATTTAATTCTCAATATGCCCAGTCAATTTAAGAAAGCAGTATATTGTGATAACGCAGGGATCCGATTTAATTTACGTTCTATAAAACTGAGGTGCATGAAAATAGCACTAATGGAAAGAGAAGCTCAAAAAGTTTAGTTCCTTACCCTATAGATGTTCAATGTGTCCCCCCCTCCTTAGTAACACGGCACACATCAAACCTATAGTCAAGTTCCACGTAGGTACCGGATTTTCGAATCCCCAGATTCTGAGGTTATGTCTGTTCATCTTACCAGAAAGATGAGAAGTGGCTTAGTCAGAAAACACCACGGAACGAATAAATACATCATCGTTTTCAATCAAAGTATGCATACTTATGCATAAATTTCTTCGTAGCAATTTGTCCTCTGGTTTTAGGGCTTGTAGTCGATACGGATGAAATCGCAACTGCTTGCGACGAATCTTGCATTAAAATCAGTGTAGATACCATTTACGCATTTTTCATAAACAATGAACGTTTGGTACGGCCGCGAACATAATTTCATCGACACACACTTGTGTTATAACTAAGGAGCGGATTTCTATGTAATTAAATATTCTTTTTGCGTGTGATAAAAACAATTAACAAAGTTAAAAATTCCGAACATGAAGTTTCAAGTTTAAAACTCGAATTTTATATCACATAAAAACACATATTTTCACAAAAAATTGTGTAAATACTGTAACTTTTTATACTGAACAACAATTTAATTTTATTATCTCAACAATAACTCTTCACTCTCTACAATTTAACTGCACTCCCGTCAACAATGGGATTTGCTCTCGGCACAGCAATACAGCGTTCGTTAGTGCACTCCACAGACGACAATGACAATTTACTTGGACTAGTACGAACAACAATGAACTGTTAATCTTAACTAATATTCACAAAGCACTATTTACAACACAGAACTGTCAGTTCTCAGTTCACAGCTCGTTTGTCTTGGCTAGTTCTTCTAGCTCAGTCACTCGCGTTCACAGAATCTCGAACCCCAGACCTTCAGAGACAGTCCACTGTACTCGAACTCAGGTCCCTCCAACTGCGGTCCACTGCACTCGAACTCAGGCCTTCGGATGCTGACACAGTTGCGGACGCACATTGAAGTCGAGCTCCGGAACACAAGGCTGGCTTGCTCTGTTCACTGACTGTAACAACGCTGGCCTACTGACTGGCTGAATAAACTGCTCAAGTTCGCTCGCGTTTCTTCTTTTATAACTAAACCATAGTTACGAGAAATTTCTACGGTTGTCCAGAGATAGCTCTCTCGAATTATCTGGATATCTCCGTCACTCGAACAATCCGGACCCCTCTCCTCTCTACCGCGGTCGCTCTTTCCCCTGTCTTCTCTCCGCAGCACATGCCACAGGGAGCAGATGCGCGCGTAACCCGCCCAAAACACGGCCGACTTAGCACTTCCTTCTGCTGGTTGTGAGTTCGAACCTCACGTGGCCGTCACAATACATATTTTCAGGATATCTATTATAAACACATAAATCTTGTAGTTTTGTACTTAAATAATTTTTTACAAGAACTTTTAAACATTTTAAAACTAAATCAATTATGTCGCTCAGAAGTACGTTATGTTTTTAAGAATTCTTGGTTGCTTCGTGTTTCTAAGCGCTGTGTGGTGTATCCGTGATCCATTTTCGTAATAGTATCGCCACAAGTTCTGAGAACTGCTAGGCAGCATATCAGTGTTATTATCAGGGAATAAATTAATATGGACAAGGAGGAGAGATCTTGCAACACATAATTAGGAATGTTTATTGTTGCTGAAGATGATTTCATTCCACGCTTTGTTTGTGAAACACAACAGATAAGAGCTCGGGTATGAACATTATTTAATTTTAAAAAATCTCTCGCCTCTCGCTCATGTCTATCAAGTAAGGCAATACGTCTTGTTGTGACTCCCTGTTATCGGGCTTCGTCAATCGATATACTTCAAGATATACTGAAAGATGGTTGTTTAAGAAACGATTTAGCTTTCTTATTAGCAAATCTAAGCTTCTTGTGTGATACCATAAAAAACTCGAAATATCCGAAAACCTGTTGTCTGAAACAGGAGGTCCATGCCGTGAAAATTAAACTAGACTCGCTACCAGGTTCAGAAGTACATGTACTAAGGGACAAACTCCAGAATGTTTGGGAAAAACAGGGCATATAAAAAATGTGTAAAGTTGCTCAAGTATTGGAGGGTGTGTCTGTAGGTGAAATTGACGATGTTTGTGTTTGTGACATTCCTCTCCTTAAATATGCACGTCTGACGTCCTGTGATGTAGAAATCGTTGCTCAGAGATAATCGGTATGCATTTGTGATGGAGAATTTGGAGATGATCTTTGTTGTTCACTGCAATTCTCGGCCAACTACTAGCACTCAAGTGTGGTTGGTGAGTATCTAGTAACATTTTTTTCCGAGCTAAGTAAGGTATTTTTGTCATATTTAAATATATATATATATATATTTTATTTCTATCAAATATTTTCGTACTTTTTATCGCATAAAAATAAATATATTTACATTTTTTAGCACATTAAAATCCGCTCCCTAGTTATAACATTCATTTACACTGAAAATCGACATTAACACAAACACGTACTTTTGTATCGTAGGCCTCCGTTTGACAGTTATTTACAAGTCTCCGGCGTTCTATAATTGATGACTCTGAACTGAGACACTATTCGTCTGTGAAGGGTTCTCATTTTAAGCATCTGTGATAGTTTGGTTAGTTATAGTGTTTTGATTAGTTTTATGGCTTACTCAACATGATTTTACATACTTATTTGTCTCAAGTTTGAAGTCCTCGAAACAACTTTAATAAATCGTTAAAACACATGAAACGGAGGAATGGGTAAAATTTCTACACAGTCATGCTTTCAACATAAATGACATTCGGAATATGTAAATTTTAATATAGGGTGCTATTTAAAACAAAAATAAAGTTTACTGTCACGCCCTGTATGCGTGAATAACTGTTTTCCAACACTGCTATCACATTCTATGGTTCATGTCCAACAGATTTTGTATATGCAAAACTTTTTTTTTTCGGTAAAGTTAAATTTGTGAAGTCATGGGTAATATTCCATACTTATTGAACACTATTGTAGCCTATATATAATTACTTACTTACTTACAAATGGCTTTCAAGGAACCCGAAGGTTCATTGCCGCCCTCACATAAGCCCGCCATCGGTCCCTATCCTGTGCAAGATCAATCCAGTCTCTATCATCATATCCCACCTCCCTCAAATCCATTTTAATATTATCTTCCCATCTACGTCTCAGCCTCCCCAAAGGTCTTTTTCCCTCCGGTCTCCCAACTAACACTCTATATGCATTTCTGGATTCGCCCAAACGTGCTACATACCCTGCCCATCGCAAACGTCTGGATTTAATGTTGCTAATTATGTCAGGTGAAGAATACAATGCGTGCAGTTCTGTGTTGTGTAACTTTCTCCATTCTCCTGTAACTTCATCCCTCTTAGCCCCAAATATTTTCCTAAGCACCTTATTCTCAAACACCCTTAACCTATGTTCCTCTCTCAAAGTGAGAGTTCAAGTTTCACAACCATACAGAACAACTGGTAATATAACTGTTTTATAAATTCTAACTTTCAGATTTTTTGACAGCAGACTAGATGATAAAAGCTTCTCAACCGAATAGTAACACGCATTTCCCATATTTATTCTGCGTTTAATTTCCTCCCGAGTGTCATTTATATTTGTTACTGTTGCTCCAAGATATTTGAATTTTTCCACCCCTTCGAAGGATAAATCTCCAATTTTTATATTTCCATTTCGTACAATATTCTGGTCACGAGACATAATCATATACTTTGTTTTTATTGTAGGGATTCGTAATAAGCTGTTTTTTACGGTGATGGGTTGTTAGTCCTTCGCCCAACCCCCAAGCTGGAGGACCACCCCTCATCGGCTGTCCACGACTGCTTATTCAATATATTCGCAGCTACCCTCCATATCTGGAGGCCGTCTCCTCTATCCGCAACCTGAGGACGCGCCATGCCGTGGTGATAGGCTATATATAATTACTGAAACAAACGCAAGCATGTTTAGAAAATAATTCACTAGTTTAGAAGTTGTTTACATTTAATTTAACTTCTTCCCACAGATTAATAGACATGGGTTCATAGATCCAAAGAAGACGGAAGCTTATTTGAGCGCAAAAATTAAAAATGACTACAAGAGGAATATGGCCTTGAAATACAATCAAGAATGTGCTGATTATGCTAATGCGATAGCTCCAAGTAAGTTTATTCGAAGGGCATTCCATTAATTTAATAACAAACAATAATTAAGCGAAACTTCCTTGCGTCAAGTTTTGCTTCTATTAATTTTGTTCTTCAAAGCGACCTGTTAGCAACTTAATTCCATCTGACCCCTGCTGATACTCCTGGACCGAGTAAGAGTGGGCGGGAGAAATTTTGGTCATTTTTCAGCCAATAATCGCATTTTTGTCAAAAATGAATCAGCAATCTCCTATTTTTATGTTTAAGAAGGTTCAGTGGTCTGGGGAGGCATAAAAATTGTGACATATCTAAATCTCTTCACCCTTGCATTTGAATTCCGTGCAAATTTTACAAGTTGTTTTTTAATCTCCTTTCAGCATATTTCGACACCCTCAAAATGTAAAGACTCTTACAATTTTTATGCTAGGAGTGTCACATTTTTACTGCATAACGTGGTTAACGAAAGACAGTATTATTTCTTGATAAACTATGTAAATACGTCCGAAGTAAAAAAAGAAAACATACTTAGTCAACACTAAAAAAATTTATATTTTGAAGTTTCTTGTTAAAAAAGAATCTCTCCATTTATAGATTTCAATTAAAAGTTCTGGCTACTTAGATTTTTCAAACCATATCAGAGATTCTGTAAAAAAAAAAAAAAGAGGTTTCAAATTTTGTAAGACGAGATAGATTTTGAAAATACATTTTTATTCTGCTTAAATTTGAATAACTCGAAAACCACTGATGTGAACATAATGAAACATAAATGCAAGATTACTTATGCCAAGGGGATGAAGTTTACAAATCATAAAACCTCTATCTTAAAAATTGTAGAAAATATAAATTTTCCGCGTCTGGTAGTAGTTTTTCTGTAACACTACTAACATGGAAGTGAGGCCTGAGTGACAATTGTGAATTAATTGTATAGCCATCATCATCATCATCATCCATGAATCAGACTTGTTGGCCTATTATATTTTCAGGAATATGAAGAGAGGGTTTGTCCTTCCAACGCATTAATTGAATTTATTTTTCCAATTAAAATTGTCGTAAAAACCCTAACCCTGGTTATCAGCAACTATTACTTATACTGAAGTCCTGTTTCATTATATCATTGAAACGAAACGTTCTATTCAACAATGCCTCAAGGCGAACAAGTGATTAAGGAAGAGGAAGCAGGGGAAGGGGCGAAAAATCGAAGATTGTGGAGGAAAGAAAGACAAACGAATAATAATTAGGAAGAAGAAGAGACCCGACAATGACGCAAAAGCCTTCTCTTTACCTCAGCTCCGTTTTTGGTAACATTAACGCGCATCGGAATCAATTTCAAGTTATTCACTCGCATATTTTTATTTGCAGAGTTGGCAGAAGGCATGAAGCTGAAATGCCCAGTGACAGCCACCATGTATTACGGATGCATTCTAGCCTACTGCAATATGGTAAATATATTTCAAGGACGAAAATCACTAGAAGTTACTACCACCAATTGAGTATTCTTTGAAATTATTAAAAACCTTAATTTAGCATAATTTACTAACACATTCCATACTCCTATTTCGCTAACAAGCATTAACTACATAATTATAAAGTTCAGGCTGTCAGCTGGAAGGTTGTTCGCCTATTCCAGTAAGTAGAATAGGCGTACTTAAAACGTTAAGCTGGAGTAATTAACTATTAATTTACATATTTCATAAAAGAAAAATATCCATTAAATATAATAAAGTGTATATATGATACATTATTTTCAGCGATGTCCGAGAGCTGATCTCGAAAAAGGTAAGAAAACACAACATTTCGGTAATTAAATATAGAATTTCTGTTATCTGCATTGTTACCTCAGGTAATATTGAATAAAAAGTACTTTATTCTGGTATGAAACAGAAATTATTCACTCAGTTTATATGTGCTGAAATGTAGCTTCATATTCATAACGTTGATTGATTAAGTTTTCATTTCTTGCAGATGGCGACTGTGCGATATTCAAGAATTATATGCAGGAGATCTGTAATTATAAGTAAAATGATGAAGGTGTAAATTGCAAAAAAATAAATAAAATAATACTACATTATAATGTGAATTACTAATTTGTGTAAATAATTATATAAGAGTAATGAAGTAAAATGAACACGATATATTTTTTGTGGAATATGAAGTCTACAAATCATACATTATTGCGGCCTGCACCTCAGTCAATATCTTGTTTCATCTGAAGAAATTTAGGAATTGTGTCATTTCAGTACCGAATCTAACAAACTAGACACACTTCTCCTATTTTTTCGTTCCCGCCACAGGAGAAACTACTGCAACAATAGTGTCTCCGAGCCACTGAGCTAGGCAGTACCGCGTTTTCCTACTGATGAGGAGCTGTGCTCAGACGTGGGTTCGATTCCCGCTTGGGCTGATTACCTGGTTGAGTTTGCTTCGAGGGTTTCCCCAACCGTAAAGCGAATGTTAGGTAATCGAAGGTGAATCCTCGGCCTCATCTCGCCAAATACCATCTCGCTATTACCAATTCCATCGAGCTAAATAACCTAGTAGTTGATACAGCGTCGTCAAATAACCACTGAGCTACCCGGGAACTCCACCCGACACCGTCTCAACTTTTCCCTTTATATCCACACAACTCGCGTGGGCTGACGAAACGCCAGAGACCCACAACGAGTGCACACAATCTCTGTGTGACTTGGAATTGTGGTTTTCTGTTAACGTACACAGTAACGTGGGTCTCTGGCGTTGCGTCAGCCCACGCGAGTTTTGTGGATATATAGGGAAAATTTGAGACGGTGTCGGGTGGAGTTCCCGGGTAGCTCAGTGGTAGAGCGCTGGTACGTTCAACCAGAGGTCCCGGGATCGATACCCGGCCACGGAACAATTTTTCCCTTGAAATTATTCAATGTTGATGATAATAATAAGCTTTTGTCATCCAGTCTGCATTTATAAAACAGTTATATTAGGCCTATCGGTTGTTCTGTTTGGTTGTGAAACTTGGACTCTCACTTTCAGAGAGAAACTAAGGTTAAGGTTGTTCGATAATAAGGTGCTTACGAAAATATTTGGAGCTAAGAGGGATGAAGTTAAAGGAGAATGGAGAAAGTTACATAACGCAGAACTGCACGCATTGTATTCTTCACCTGACATAATTAGGAACATTAAATCCAGACGTTTGAGATGGGCAGGGCATGTAGCTCGTATGGATGAATCCACAAATGCAAATAGAGTGTTAGTTGGGAGGCCGGAGGGAAAAAGTCATTTGAGGAGGCAGAGACGTAGAGGGTAGAATAATATTAAAATGTATTTGAGGGACGTAGGATATGATGGTAGAGTCTGGATTTTTTTATCTTTTTCTTTACTTAGTTATTTAACGACGCTGTATCAACTACTAGGTTATTTAGCGTCGATGTGATTAGTGATAGCAAGATGGTATTTGGCGGGGTGAGGCCGAGGATTCGCTATAGATTACCTGGTATTTGTCTTACGGTTGGGGAAAACCTCGAGAAAAACCCAACCAGCTAATGAGCACAAGCGGGAAACGAACCCGAACGTAACTACGGATTGACAGGGACTGGATTAAACTTGGTCAGGGTAGGGACTGATGGCGGACTTATGTGAGAGCGGCAATGAACATCCGGATTCCCTAAGAAGTCATTTGTAAGTAGTAGTAGTAATAATAATAATAATAATAATAATAATAATAGTAATAATAATAGTATTTATTTATTTATTTATTTATTTATTTATTTACTTACTAATATTTATTGTGCTGTACAACTGCCTGGGGCCAATAACAGTTCAGCACAAGATAAGAGTTAGCACAAGATTTACAATGTACAAGGAATAACTAAACAGTGCATACAAATAATTATTAAAATTACAGACAAATACAAATAAACAATAATGACAAATAATAATAATAATAATAATAATAATAATAATAATAATAATAATAATAATAATAATAACAATAGCAATAATAATAATAGTCATAATAATAATAGTAATGATAATAATAAAAGTAATAATAATAGTAATAATAATAAGTTAGTAATAATAATAATAATAATAATAATAGTAATACAAGTAATAATAGTAATAAAAGTAATAATAGTAATAATAATAATAGTAGTAATAATAATAATAATAATAATAATTTTTATTTTATTTATTTATTTAATACTTTACACTTGAGCTACATTAGGCATTGCAGTCCGAAAGAGCAGAAGCTCGTGCTCGGGCGCAGTTCAGATCAGTTATACAAAATATATCTCAAAATTAAGAGAGTTCATTGAGCACAATAACATTAATAAATGGTAAAATAATACAGCATGTAATAATAGAATCTATATACAAATAGAAAATACAAAAGTACATGAATATTAGAGTATCAATTTTTAACTCAATTAGCTTAAACAATTAAATAATTAATCTGATTTGTTTCTTAAATCTGTCTGTGTTAAGTGTACTTAGCTCAGGGTAAGGTCTATTTAATTCATTATATATTTTGGATCCAAAACTTCTGCTGTGTAATAATAATAGTAATAATAGTAGTAATAGTAATAATAATAATAATAATAATAATAGTAATAATAGTAGTAGTAGTAATAATAATAATAATAATAATAATAGTAATAATAATAGCAATAATAATAGTAATAATAATAATAGTAGTAGTAATAATAATAGTAATAATAATAGTAATAATAGTAATAATAATAATAATAATAATAATAATAATAATAGTAATAATAATAGTAGTAGTAATAATAATAATAGTAATAATAATGGTAGTAGTAGTAATAATAATAATAATAATAATAATAGTAATAATAATAGCAATAATAATAATAGTAATAATAATAATAGTAGTAGTAATAATAATAGTAATAATAATAGTAATAATAATAATAGTAATAATAATAAAAGTAATAATAGTAATAGTAGTAATAATAGTAATAATAATAATAGTAGTAGTAATAATAATAATAATAGTAATAATAATAATAACGCAGTTTTTAATTGATGATCAAACTACTAACAGCACACGACTGAATGGTTTAGCGATAAACTACTCACAATATTGCAGTTGTTATGTACCACAGTATTCAGCAGCAGTGGAAGCCCGGACGTGTTCCTGTTAATGTCGGCCCTTTGCTTCCAACACCCCAATTAAAATCGCATTCCTTTTTATTTGTCCTGAAGACTCACAGTAGTTATTTTTTGCCGGCGTCAGACATATGGTTGCTAATATTATAGGATATGCAGAGTGATTTATGGAGGCCATCATTTTGCGCTAACTAGCAAGACTGCAGCGTGACGCGCATAACGCAGCAAGTTTGACGGATTGCGCCAGCAAAAACACGAGGCGGTGGCGCACAATACAAATGACCGGCCGCCAGCCGCCTTCTTGCGAGGAGCCAACTGCCGCCGAAAGTTATGTGCGGCCTTTTTGTCGAGTCTACTGCGAGAATCGCTCCATGAAATATCACTTAGTGACTTGGTACAAACTGCGAGGGATGATGACTTTTCAAAACAGGCTAACAAATTAATGTGGTCACGCTGGAGGAACTGCACTCCAAGAAGTTATGGAACTTTTCCCCCGCCGGGGCGCACCGCCTGGCTGGATTCCTCTAAGCGGGCAATAGCTTGAAGACTGGAAAGTTCACACCTTTCTTCTGGGATACGTGGGTTATTTCTAGGGCTAGGATTTTGATGACCTATAAATCATGAAAAAATGTCCTAAAAACAATGCATTTTATGACCTAAATATCTTTCAAAAATGCTCTTAAAATGCTCTAAAAATTGAGGGGTTACGTGGACTAACAGCTTATGTGCAAAACCATACTTTTGAGTAAACTGAAGTTGAAAATTACAATATTACTTTTTGTGTGTTCCTGTGATATTCCATCAAATTTTAAAATATATATTATCAATATAGCATTCCTTAAACACAAAAATGTAACCAAGTAATGGCTATTATTCAACTACAATATTTAAAAAAAATGTTAAAGCGACTTCCTTTTAAGTTGTTAGTCCACAGAACGCCAGTAAATGGTTTCTATCGGAGAATATTATGTAACATAAGAATGCAAACACTTCTATTAACTTTGTACTTTACTGCACAATATCACAAATGCATAAATAAATTCTATTCTTTCGTACTATACTGTGAAAATAACATATACAAAATTAATTAATGATTTCATTATATAAGTTAAATTAAAGACATATTAATATTTTAACTATGTTGACCTTTGTTCATACATTTTTATGACACTAAATAAAAAGTTACGTGTTTTTAAAATTGAAATTTAATGTACAAAACAAACATGGTTTTCATTCATCTTCATCTGTGACTTTAGATCCATCATTGCACTTTTAAATCTGAGTAGACCTATATCTGTCCAGAATTCCCTGTAGCCACATAGCATTATCTTTTGTCATGAATTTCAACAAGAACATGGCATCCCCAATCTTTTCATTCTTTAGTCCAGGTGCAGTGCAATCTTCCTTGGTCGATTTGTGTATTTTCCACTATTTTCAGTTGTAGCAACAGCCCCCACATTCAAAGCTTGCTGACATGTTTTCATACGGGCTTCTGTAATTTGCAACACTTTCAGTAAAAATCCTTTACATACAGTTACATTAGTACCCTCTAATTTCACGTTGTATACAAATGAATACTAACGAGTTCTTCCAGATGTAAGTTTTTTTTGTGTTACGGAAAGGTTTTTTTTTTTCAATGTAACCTAACAACATTGTGTCCTGCAGTTTTTTTTCTCCAATACTCCAAAATCCACTGAAAAGTCTCTGCTGATCAAGATGACTGAATTTACCTGCACAATTCAATTTAGGTCTGCATTTGTGTTCACACTGAACAGACACAACGCACGTTGCCAGTCGGGCCGCTAGACACACTGTAAGAACCAGCTACAGGATGACGGATCTCTCGCATACTCATACAATGCTGTTTCTGCTGCCCTTTAGGAATAAGGTAGAGAAACAAGATTTTGTTACAATATAAAGCACACAAGAGAGTTTCGGAAAATGTGATCTGTGAAATAGCGACTTAAAGTCACTTAGGTTGTTAGTCCATGTAACCCCTCAATTGATCTTACATAATTGGCTTAGTACGAAAAGAGGTTTTGTACTACTTAATATTTAGACTAGTAACTAAATTAAATTTTACATAACTTTTTCTAAATAGTACACTTTAATTAATATGTAGTTTCCATGTATGATCGTTCACCTGTGCGTTGGCATGTGGACGTGAGGTCAGCAGTCAGCTGGTCGATCTTGGCCCTTCATGGGCTGTAGCGCCTTGGATTTACTTTACTTTTAGTTTCCCTGTAGTCTACCACAAGGCCACTCTTATCCGGAATTAGCAGGTATAGAGGAGTCTATATTGAAGGGGTGGTTGGACTGGTCCATTACATGGGGTGTACTACGTTAAAATGGCAATATTTGTGTAGAAAAACGATTAAAATATTGTAAAAAAATAATGATTATTAATAGACAAAATATGTAAAGAAAATATCAAAGGAAATAGACATTATTTTACATTAATAATGGGGATTTATGACCAAAATTAAATGAAAATGCCTAAAAAATGGCAGAATAAAACAAAAGAGTCTTTGATGAGTTGAAACAGGCAAAAAATACAACAAATGCCCTAACAAATATGTCTTAAAACACTCAATTTATTACATAACATATAAATATTAAAGTAGCTGTTTCTGACTTACTAGAAAAAAGATGCAATTTCATCAAAATCCTAGCCCTAGTTATTTCTATACACTATATCTTTCAGAGATTACAGACTTCATTCACAATTCAATTTTAAAGTTTATTAATATTATTTCTCCATATCACAACTTCAGACAGGATCAGAAATGAAGCTGTGTTGGAAAGAATGAGTGAAGAAGGAATTATGCTGAAACTGATAAGGAAGGGAAAAGGGAATTGGCTGGGTTACTGGCTGAGAAGAAACGGTGAACGGGAGAAGAGTTCGGACCAGAAGAAAATATCAGATGATAGATAACATGAAGATATATGGGTCACATGCGGAGGCTAAGAGGAAGAGGCAACAATAGCCTACTGATCGTAATGAAACATCAGTTACAGAAGTTCGATGTCTGCCTTTATTAAAGTTGATTATAGAAAACAGTTGCTCACAAATATAAATGCTGAGACAAACATAGCAATCATTTTCACAGCCAGCCTGTGTAGTCGTGGATATTATTGCTAATGTTTAGTGTTGTAAAACTCAACCAGGCTAGTAGTATTATTCAAACGATCTTTAGTCCTTAGGCCACATTGAAGATCAATAAGTTCAAGGTGTAAATCCTATGACACTGTTTCAACTGGTTCTAATTAAGACAAGATCTTGGAACCTAGAATTAGATTCATTTTGAATTTCAATTAATATTTGCACATAATCATTTAACATGGCTCCATCACGAGCAGTTTCTATCGTTGGAAAATGAGCCATATTACCTTCCCGAAACTGATTTATGAAAAGTGTAAGTTTACGATTGAAATCAATGAGCTGGCCTTTTTCCTGAAGAGGGATATTTAAATTGTTGAAGATTAATAAATTCTAACGTACCCTACCTCATGCAATAATGCAACTTTCAACTCCTGAACCTTTTCACTGCGATCTTCAACAACAAAACCATCATATCTCTATGTGTGGACTAGTAATGACGCATTATATTATGTTTTCCTCTTTCTTTCAATCTTTTGTGGCAGATAAGTATTGACTCTAGCTGCTGTGAAAAAATAAGCATTTTTCACATGCAATATTGAAAGAATTTGCCTGATGATCACTTATCCGTCTATTAGATTCCTCCATTACGTAGCCGTAGATAATAATAATAATAATAATAATAATAATAATAATAATAATAATAATAATAATAATAATAGTAATAATAATAATATTAATAATAGTTTTATTTTCTCTGGCAGAGTTAAGGCCACCAGGCCTTCTCTTTCACTCAACCAGAATAGGCAAAGAGAAATAGCTACTGATAATATACACTACACTAGATAACTACGTGGACTATCCTTTTGTGCAGGCCTGCTCTAGTTGCTGTCGTACAATTATATCGAAAAAAGCAAAAGAACTTTCCTTTTCCGTTACCTCAACCAGAAGAGATCCAAATAATTTCCAGTCTGTTAAAATGGGATATATTATCCCCTTAGCGCATCACACTCCTATGGAAGGAATCTTCATGATGGGAGTAGGGTTTATCGGAATGCCTGTTGATTAGATATTTGCATACTTAAGGACATGAGAAAAGCCTTGTCTGAACAACTAGAGGATTAAGAGGAATTTTTCCGTCATGCATACTATTTAAAATCCGCTTACAAAATGTATGCCAGAGTACAAGATCCCGTGCGCTAGTTCTTGTCCCACAACATTTAGTTTAACTGACAAAATTCTAATGCTACAACTCACGGACAAGAAGGAAGAAGGATTCAGTTTCCAATAAGACTCAGCCTCTCCACTTTGGCATACGGAGGTCCGGAGGTACATAAATAAACACCTATCACGTCGATGGATTGGTCGTGTAACGGACACAGACAGAACTTTCTGCACATGGCCACACCGCTCACCGGACTTCACAGTGTGATTTCTTTCTTTGGAGTTTCGTCAAGGACAATGTTTACTTCTTCTTCTTCTACGTCACGGTTTAGGCCTTGCATTAGCCTGTTCCGGCTCCAAATTGTTGCTGCCTCCATCTTTTCTTAGGTCTTCCTAAGTTCCTTTTTCCTCGTGGTGAGTAATTGTATGCTGTTTTTGGTATTCTATTGTTCGTCATCCTTGTTAGGTGGTTTTCCCAATTTGTTCCATATTTCACTATTGTTGTATTTAGTTCCTCTACTTTTAGTTGTTGTCTTATTTCTGTATTGTGTTTTTGTCTGTTCTTTGATATCCTGCTATTGGCCTGAGGAATTTCATTTCAGCAGCTTGTATTCTAGCTATATGTTGTGCCGTCATTGTCCATGTTTCGGATCCATAAGTAATTGTAGGAACTGCCATCGTCTTATATAATTTCATTAGGGAGTCTTTTCTGGCTTTATTTTTCAAGGTTCTTTTTAGTGTTCCTGTTATATAGTTAAACTTGTGGACAATGTTTACATACCTCTAATTCCAGCGACAATGGCCGAATTGAGAAAACGCACTAACACAGCAATCAGGAACGTCACACAAGACATGCTTGAGAGTGTTTGGCAAAAATGGAATCACCGCCTGGACATTTGCCGTATTACACGTGGGGCTCACATCGAGTACATCTAATTGTCAGTATGAAACTTCAAACTTCCCTCTTTCAAATTCTAGTAGGATTATATACAGGGCATATCAAAAGTCCGGTAACACTTTCAATATTTTATTACACAAAAAACCACTAATGATAGCACTTTCAAACACACGTCAGTTTAAAGTCAAACTCTCAAAGTTATTCAGCCGCTTAATTTTCAGCGACGAAGCGACATTCCATACGAGTGGGAAAATTAACAAGCACAACTGTCGTGTTTGGGGTACACAGAAACCTCACAGAATCACTGAACATGAGCGTGATTCACCAAAGGTGAATGTTTTCTGAGCGTTGTCACAACGAAAACTGTACGGACCTTTCTTCTTCGTTGAGGCTACTGTGACTGGACATTCATATCTGGACATGTTGGAGCAATGGTTGGTGCCTCAACTTAGACAAGATCTCGATGACGATTTCATCTTTCAGCAAGATGGGGCTCCGCTACATTTCCACAATGCAGTTCGTGCTTACCTGAATACGGAGATGTCTGATCGTTGGATAGGACGTGCTGAAGTAAGGGACAGATGTTTCATGACATGGCCACCAAGGTCACCCGATATGACTGCATGTGACTTTTTTCTATGGAGGTACCTAAAGGACCGTGTGTTTGTACCGCCTTTGCCACGTGATTTAGAGGAACAAAAACCAAAATTCGAGAAGCTGCCGCCACGGTCACAGAGGATATGTTGAAAAGGGTATGGGAAGAGTTTGATTATCGTTTGGACATCTGCCGAGTCACTCGTGGTTCACACATTGAATCTCTGTAAGGTGTAAACAGAACTTTGAGAGTTTGACTTTAAACTGACGTGTGTTTGAAACTGAAATCATTAGTAGTTTTTGTGTAATCAAATATTGAAAGTGTTACCGGACTTTTGATATGCCCTGTATACACATGCAAGAAAGTATTTTCCACTCTTCACTGATTAAAACGATTGTACCACTATCCAGCTAAATTAAAGCAGATGCTTGTACAGAATCTTATTATGCCTCATTTCGATTATTGTGACGCTTTATTCAGTGATCTCGGGGTGGATTTATCCCAGAAACTGCAACGTGTTCATAATGCGTGTGTCGTTTCATTTGTAATGTCCGCTACTACGATCACATTTCGCCTTCTTTCGATAAATTATTGTGGCTCAGGTTAAATGAGAGGAGAAAGTTACATTCCCTTTCTCTCTTATACCGAATTTTGCACACCTCTACTCCCTCTTACTTATCTGTCCGATTCCACAGTCTTTCTCGGTATCATAACTTAAATACTCGGTCACAATATGATAACACGCTAGAAATACCACTGCACACATCATCTCTTTATTCTTCATCTTTCACTGTTGCTACTTCTCGTCACTGGAATTCTCTGCCGCCTGAAGTCAAGGGCTGCCGAGCTTTAATTTCCTTTAAATGTAAATTAGAAAAGTATCTTATGATGAGTTGCCAGACCTAACGTGTTGCAAATGTGTTCCACTGTATTTAGGGCTATTATTATTTTTTTTTCTTATTTTTATTATCTAAATCGTGTTTATTTATCACTTAACGCCTATATGTATCCCACTGTGTTGTTGTTCTTTATTATTAATAATCTATTTTTTGTGTACATTTTATTCAATTGTCGGCTTCTGATTTAATTATGTAAATCCTACTTAATTGTAATCTAATACTAATATGTATACTAATGTGTTTATTTTTATTTTCACTGTGTACATTTTTCTTTTTTATTGAATTATCGGCTTCTGTTTTTATGTGATTCGCATTTGATTCTAACAACATTAATATGTATTTCACTATGTTTATTTTTATTTTATGAGGTAAATTTTATGTAACTACCTCTTTTGATCTCATTATGTATCAGTATGTAATTACTTAATTCTGATCAAGTTTTATGTTCAAATGTGTAAGCAAGTTTTAATCCTGGTTGAGTGTAAGAGAAGGCCTTAAGGCCTTAACTGTGACAGGTTAAATAAAGCCATTATTATTATTATTATTATTATTATTATTATTATTTATATTTATGTTGAATATTGGTGAAAATATAGCCTTCTGAAATCGACCAATAAGTTGTAACCACGGTTAGTTTTTAACGCACAGGGGAACTAAAAGAAGGAATAGGATAATGAAAGGAAACAAATCAGTCTTAGGTGCCAACGGCACTTCAAGCCCAGATAATCAGCCACCACGATCGTTCTTTGTTTCTCTCCAGAAGTGTGTACTGGCTCCAGTTCCTCGCTGTAATAAGAGACGTGTGTATGGTAAGCTGAATTTTAAGCGGACTCTTAATTCGTTTAGTGGTAATCCTGCGGTACTTATCACGGACTACTGTATTTATCTTATTACGTATTCTGGTCAGAGCTGCGCAGATCGTGTATGCGTGACAGATAGTCCCAAACAAGCACACAGCTCCCATTACCAAACAAGAGCCACCGGCATGGCGATGATCAGCAAATAATATCCACACCGAAGTAAATTACTGATTGGATGGCCACATAATTGACTTCATGTCGTACCGAAGAGAAAAAAATACATCTGAAACATTGGGAGTTTATTCTTTGCATCTTCCTGTTGCCATGGAAACATCAAGTCATGGCAGCTAACCACCCTGCTTGCGGCTAATATAAGTACGGGCTATTCCATATGAAATCGATCAGTAAAAATCTCACATTTTTATACTCTATTTTTTCCCTATTTATACAAGGTGCTGAGGAGAGTGCATTTTCAAAAATATACTATCGAAAATCAAACGGTTTTCGTATTGTTGAGCGATAAATTTAGCGCATTTTAGAAAAAACAAGCCTCTTTCAGCGCTCAGAACTCTGGAACCATTTGGGCTACTGCAGAACATTGAACGAGAGCTCATTTTGAATCTGACATTTGGTAGGTTATGATAAGAAGTAATCCTTATTTTTATTGTATACAGAGAGACAGATAATTTGATTTTACTTACTTTTAGGCTTTTTGCCCATTTGTAAAAATGTAAAAAAATATTGAGAAAAAAACCTTTCATTATTCAGAGGGATTCGGCATTGTTTGCTTAGTGTCATGGCAATAAGTTTCGAGGGTATTAAATAAATTATTTTCACACGCCTGGACTTGAACGGCGCAGTACCCCACGCACTGGCCGAGACATGAAGATAAGCAAGCGTTGGGCGTCATTTTACTCCTGTGTTTATGAAAACCTGTGATAAAGCTAGCCCAGCTATGCGCTACTAGACGACACGTCATGTGTTTGTCTCCTGGCCTTGCTTGTCTCAGCTAGCTCCCGCCTCACAGTCAGCTGGTTCTTTATTTGATTTTTCAATACTTTCTTATTAACGTTGCACCAGTAAAAAATATGTGTTTATTTGCACTTTCAATGCGGAATCTAACCATATATTTTTTCGTGGGCAAAGCCGTCTTAATTAAGAAAAATCTAAATTCCCCCATTTCCATAAAAAGTAAGAAAAACTGTTTACATGTCAATATAAACTTTAACTTTTCAGCATCAAAATAAACCATGATTTTGATCATTGGGTGAAAGGGTTTCGGAGCCACAACAGTTTAAATTTGCTAATTTTATGATAATACGATAAATTAAAACAATTTAAATTTAAACACTATGAAGTTCTGATGCCTCAAACTTTGCACAAAGCATTGTATCACAGTTGTCAACGGACAGAAAAAGTTTCATTATATTTAATAACAGCAAGTTCAATTTTCTCTATATTTCGGTCGATTTGAGATGGAATAGCCCGTACAGTGAAATCTCTCTGAAAGATTTGAAGAATTTAGAAATAGGGGGACAAAGAAGTTAATAAGCAAGACGGAAAGTACCTCAGCAGGTATTAACCAATCAATCTTTTTAATGTATCCAGCTGTTTGCTGACAACATAAAGTCCACTGTAGTCTATTCAGTTCTTTTTCACGAGAAATGAGGGGTATTTTGATGGATGTTCATTATAGATGCCTATTGCTAGTAGCCAGAGTTGGGGTGTAGTCAATATATACTGCAGGGCTGTGTCTTCTGCAACTGTACAGATGATTTTAATTTACTTCTTTTGTGGTTTATGGATGGACAGTATAGAAGAATGTGTTCCAGATCTTCATCATGATTATTACACCACAGACAAGTAGGATTATCAGAAAGGTGAAATCGGTGTAGGTACAATAGAGTGACAATGTGACCTGTTCTGACTCTTGTTAAAAATGTTTGAACATGTCTGGGCAAGTTTTTGTACATTTCCAAGTCATTTGGTTTCTTTGTACGGGCTGTAAAATTTTTCCTGTCAGATGAGAGCCAATTGTGGAACCATAGGTTTATAAAATGAGACTTTACTGAAGCAAAAGCATTGGATAGAGATATCACTTGAAGAGGTCTTGGTTGCAAATATGTTGTCTGTCTTGCAATATTACCGACTTTCTCGTTTCCAGGTATACCACAATGACTAGGTATCCATTGAAATTTTATTTCCTTTTGGAGTTTTTTTAATTTACTTAGTTGTTTCTGAATTGGAATAATTCTATGTGCGTGTAGGTTTGGTACATATTTAATTTTATTTATTTATTAATTTATTAATTTATTTATTAATTAATTTATTCATTAATTAATTTATTCATTTATTCATTCATTCATTTATTCATTCATTCATTTATTCATTTATTTATTTATTTATTTATTTATTTATTTATTTATTTATTTAATACTGTACACTTGAGCTACATTAGGCATTGCAGCTCGAAAGAGCAGAAGCTCGTGCTCGGGTTCAGTTCAGATCAGTTATACAAAATATATCACAAAATTAAGAGAGTTCATTGAGCACAATAACATTAATAAGTGGTAAAATAATACAGCATGTAATAATAGAGTCTATATACAAATAGAAAATACAAAAGTACATACATATTAGAGTATCAATTTTTAACTCTATTAGCTTAATCAATTAAGTAATTAATCTGATTTGTTTCTTAAATCTATGTGTGTTAAGTGTACTTAGCTCAGAGTAAGCTCTAATTAATTCATTATATATTTTGGGTCCAAAACTTCTCCTGTGTTTTAATCCAGCAGTTGTGTGGCATTTGGGAGTATTTAGAAAGAAACTGTAGTTTTGTCTCGTATGTTATTAATGAGCATCAAATTTAAATTTATTGTGGTTTTTATGGAAGTAAATCAGCAATTGTTTATAAATTTGTTCAAGATTTGATACACCAAATTCCTGAAAAATTAATTTTGTTGGATAATCAAAAGGTATATATAGACAAATTTTGACAATTCTTTTTTGGAGCAAATTTAAAGGATAATTAGGCCTATATTAAATATAGCCCCCTTGGAGTCGGTAAGTATGCAAATAGATTTTTCAGAAATTTGAGTAATACACTGAAGAGCAGCATCAATAGCCAGCAATTCAGGTATTAACATAGAAGGCAGTAATGGCTCTCAACTTGCTTGATAAATAAGAAGGACTCATCGCTTCGCAGGATATAAAACGCATGGCTGCGGTCCGAATCCATCAAAAGTGAATTTGGTTGCGGGGGACAACGCGCTTTGCAATGTGGCGCCCGTCGCGTGCCAAGCCCTTGTTAACAACTGATCCGCACGCTCCAATCAATTCCACTCTCAATACTGTGATTAGCGGCTACGCTGGCAGCAGAACAATCAGGGGCAGCGTGTTCCGGGCAGAGCAAGAAGCTGCAGGAAAAAGACACCTACAAACATGTCCAGCGTCTGGTTTGAAAGAAATAAATAAATTTCAATTAACTCTCCCCCTCTCTCCCTCTATCTCTCTCGCTCTCTCTCTCTCTCTCATATTCTTCTTTATTCTTTTCTTGGTCTTATCCTTTCTGTATTCTTCTTCCTGATCCTTGGCGTTCAAACATTTCTGATACTTTCCACTCCTTATTCCCATCACAAAAGCAATCTGGTTTTGCTCAGTATTTCAATAATTTTACGTTGGCTCAAAATTATTATCTTCTTTAGTCTACTGCGTGCACGTAATGTAATGTAATGCAATGCAATGCGATACAATGCAATACAATACGATACAATACAATACAATAAAATACAATGTAATGTAATGGAATGCAATATAATATAATATAATATAATATAATATAATATAATATAATACAATACAATGTAATGTAATGCAATGCAATGGAATGCAATATAATATAATATAATATAATATAATATAATATAATATAATACAATACAATGTAATGTAATGCAATGCAATGGAATGCAATATAATATAATATAATATAATATAATATAATATAATATAATACAATACAATGTAATGTAATGCAATGCAATGGAATGCAATATAATATAATATAATATAATATAATATAATATAATATAATACAATACAATGTAATGTAATGTAATGCAATGCAATGGAATGCAATATAATATAATATAATGTACTGCAATGCAATGTAATATAATATAATGTACTGCAATGCAATATAATATAATATAATATTATATAATATAATATAATACAATACAATGTAATGTAATGTAATGCAATGCAATGGAATGCAATATAATATAATATAATGTACTGCAATGCAATATAATATAATATAATACAATACAATGTAATGTAATGTAATGCAATGCAATGGAATGCAATATAATATAATATAATATAATATAATACAATACAATGTAATGTAATGCAATGCAATGGAATGAAATATAATATAATATAATATAATATAATATAATACAATACAATGTAATGTAATGCAATGCAATGGAATGCAATATAATATAATATAATATAATACAATGTAATGTAATGCAATGGAATGCAATATAATATAATATAATATAATGTAATGTAATGTAATGCAATGGAATGCAATATAATATAATATAATATAATATAATATAATACAATACAATGTAATGTAATGCAATGCAATGGAATGAAATATAATATAATATAATATAATACAATGTAATGTAATGCAATGCAATGGAATGCAATATAATATAATATAATACAATGTAATGTAATAATGCAATGCAATGGAATGAAATATAATATAATATAATATAATACAATGTAATGTAATGAAATATAATATAATATAATATAATACAATGTAATGTAATGCAATGCAATGGAATGCAATATAATATAATATAATATAATATAATACAATACAATGTAATGCAATGCAATGGAATGAAATATAATATAATATAATATAATATAATATAATATAATATAATACAATGTAATGTAATGCAATGCAATGGAATGCAATATAATATAATATAATATAATATAATATAATATAATATAATATAATATAATATAATACAATACAATGTAATGTAATGCAATGCAATGGAATGAAATATAATATAATATAATATAATATAATACAATGTAATGTAATGCAATGCAATGGAATGCAATATAATATAATATAATATAATACAATACAATGTAATGTAATGCAATGCAATGGAATGAAATATAATATAATATAATACAATGTAATGTAATGCAATGCAATGGAATGCAATATAATATAATATAATACAATACAATGTAATGTAATGCAATGCAATGGAATGAAATATAATATAATATAATATAATACAATGTAATGTAATGCAATGCAATGGAATGCAATATAATATAATATAATATAATATAATATAATATAATGTAATGCAAAGGAATGCAATATAATATAATATAATATAATATAATACAATGTAATGTAATGCAATGCAATGGAATGCAATATAATATAATATAATATAATACAATACAATGTAATGTAATGCAATGCAATGGAATGCAATATAATATAATATAATGCAATATAATATAATATAATATAATATAATATAATATAATATAATATAATATAATATAATGCAATTCAATATAATATAATGTAATGTAATGCAATATAATATAATATAATATAATGCAATGTAATGCAATATCATATAATATAATATAACGTAATGTAATGCAATATAGTATAATGCAATATAATATAATGTAATATAATATAATGTAATGCAATATAATATAATATAATGTAATGCAATATAATATAATGTAATGTAATGCAATCTAATGTAATATATTATAATATAATATAATGTAATTCAATATAATATAATATAATATAATATACTATAATATGATACAATAGACTACAATATACTCAAGGCATTCGTTCGCAAAGTGCCTCTGCACACTGTGCTGGTCGCTTGTCATTGTCTGTTATTCTAGACCGAGGTTGAACACACGCTCTGCGGACTGAAATCAGTACGTCCATCGAGGCTGCTGCTCGGAGTCGGGTCGCTGATTAGCCTGACATGCAGACGGGCGCAAGGAGGCGCTTCCCATGGGAGCTGCCACACCTGCCTAATTCAGTTCTAATCATGAATTATACGGGGCTGACAATTAACACCTCCGCCCGGGTATCGCTCTGCCTTGTAATCCACACGGCGAATCTCTGCCACTATCGCTTATGAATGCCTTCATTATGCGTCAATGACGTCCGTCAAAAATAGCGTCGTCCAGCATGTACTCTGTTTTAATGTACTCTGGTGTCAACACGGAGGGACGCACGTCATGTTATTACGTTACACACTGGCTAATTTGTGTATAAGGAACAAACAAAACCAAAATGCTAATTATTACATATTTGAAAGATGAATCGTAAGCAATGTTATTAGGGGATATTCCTTGGATTTTTAAAACAATAAAATTAATACAATTTTGCTCTTTTCTCTTAATTTGCGAGATAAAATTGTTCTATATTAAACATTTCATAGCGTGTTTTGGGAGAGCCACTGATTTAATTCCCAGTATCCCCAGTCAGTTTAAGAGAACAGTGTATTAAGATAATAAATTATTAATTCTCCATTTTTCTAAGTAAGGGGACTGTTGTACCTTTAGCATAGTGTACCGTTGAACATTTTTTGTTTTTTAATTTTTTTCTGTTATCTAGAGGACTCGAACTGAAGTAGATTGTAGAGAAAGCCGCTAAGTAGCTCTGGTCGTAGTTTCAGTTTGATTTACTGAAAAGTGTGAGTTCCGTCGACAAAAGAAGGTTTTTTAGTACCAAAAGTAAACATTTCGTTCATTGACATGTTTTCTAACACAAAACCAGATTGCATTTGTTAATATCTTCCAAGTACGGTGTGTTCCCTATCATCTGGTGAGTAATGACATATTTTAATCTCCATGATTTGTTCGAATCTCTAGTTATGGGAGCCATATTGGTTTAAAAGGCATCCTCTTGCATCTATGAACACAAAATATCTTGTACCATGGAATATGTTCCAAATTACAAGATACAGCATATACAGAATAAGGAAATATAATTACAAAACAAACAAAGAGAACTACAAATAAAATAATACAAGCAATATAAAAAGAAGATACAGTAGTATTAACAAAATTTGAGACCGAATGAGCAGCGCTCGTGCTCGGTCGCAGTTCAGATATAATATTAAAATAAAAAATAATAATATAAATAAATAAGTAAAATAAAATAGGAACTAAAATATAATTACAGCGGCAATGGAATTATATAATATAATATTAACACTATAGAAGAATAATATTGCACGTGAAAAGTAGGACTAATATATATTTCAAAATTATAGAATACAAATATAATATAGGTTGATTAATTCATACACACAGGCTATAAATTTATTTAATCAAATTGAAGATATTAACACGTTTCTAATTTTCTTGTTATATGTTAGTGGGTTACATGTTAGAAGTTCTGGGTTTTGTTTTTCTTTTATTTTAAGATCATGTCACGAAGTAAGTCTGGAGTTAAGAGCCCCCCAATTGATACAGATGCCTTGAAGAAAGGTGTTGAAGCAGTTATTGCTCCTCCAGGAAATAAAATCTCAATCAGAAAAGCCTGCTCTGGTTTATGATTGCAAATACATTTTAAATATGATTGTCAGTTTTTACAGCTATATTCCCAACTATATTCCATGTGTTCCAACTTACAAGAGGGTATGTTCCAAGGTACATGGATCTGTTGTACCTTTGAACACATTACATATCCCTTCATTTTATTTTTTCCATCCTTAATAGATCTATAAAACAGGAAATTACATACAGGAAGTTATAAAGGAATCTTCAATAATTATTTCAAGCATTTTTCATTTAAAAAAATTCATTTCAAAAATTAAAAAAAAAAAAAAAATTTAAAAAGTGTTTAAAAGTACAACAGTCTCCCCTACACTTTTAACACTTATGTATCACTGATTAAATTTCTAACTTCTTTACTGTGTTATATTGCTCGACTAGTTTCGAAATCTTGTGCTTCATTGTCCAAAGCCTGGGCCACGGTAAAGAAGTTGGCAATTTAATCATCAAATTACGGAAATAATTTCAGTTTTGTCTTTTAAATCTGCATAAATTTAGTCGTATTGTTCAGTGGCTTGAAAAAAATTATTTTTAAATTAAATTTTTACACTAAAACTTTTCACGCTATTGAAATACGCCAGAGGAATAAATGATTCTTCATTAGATTTTCTATCGATATGGACAAAAATAAAAATTCTATTCGCAATAGTTACTGAATAAGAGGGTGTTGAACATTAAAAAAAAATTCTGAGAAAACTATGAACTTTCCAACAATACGGTATTACACTTTTTTGTTGCATACATCATGAGCTTTTTACTCTGAAAATCTGCAGGATTATTTCATTTCCAGCCTGTATATGCCCCATTTTATTAGTGTCCTTTGTTCTGATTTGAGGTGGTTTTAAATTGAATTATGTTAGTTTTATTAATGTTCAGTCCTAGATTCTTGCTTGTGAACCAGTGGTAAACTTTTAAGAGGAATTATTTCTGTTTTATATTTGACTGTGGCAAAATTGTTGTCTGTAATTACAACACTTATGTCATTTGTAAATATCCAGTCTGCTCTCAAAAAAGGTAAAAGTTAGAATTCATAGAAAAGTTATATTACCGGTTGTTCAGTATGATTTTGAAACTTGGACCCTATCTCTGTTCCTCTCTGAAAGTGAAAGGGTGTTTGACAATAAGGTGCTTAGGAAAATATTTGGGCTAAGAGGGATGAAGTTACAGGAGAATGGAGAAGATACACAACGCACAACTTCACGCATTGTATTATTCAACTGACATAATCAGGAACATTAAATTCAGACGTTTGAGATTAGGAGGGGATGTAGCACGTATGGGGGAATCCAGAAATGCATATACAGTGTTAGTTGGGAGACTGGAGGGAAAAAGACCTTTGGGGAGATCTTCCTCAGGTTAGGGACAGATTGCGGGCTTATGTGAGGGCGACAATGAACCTTCGGGTTCCTTAAAAGCCATAGTAAGTAAGTCATTTTCAAATAATAGAGGGAATCTGTTTCTCTTATTAAGGGGCCAAGATAATTTACGAACATTATAAAAAAACAGCAGATCCTAATACAGACCCTTGTGGAACCCCACTATGAAGCTGTACCCATACTGAAGTAGATTTAAAAGAGTCTGTAAATCCTACTTACAGTACAGTAGTTACATTTGTGATGCATAGCACACAATTCAGTGTTTCAGTTATTCTTTGTCGTCGTAAAGATGTTTCACTAATAGTTCGTTCAGCCCTTAAATTTGTACTAATTTTAACTGACTGTCTCATTTCGAGCAGAATTAACGAAGTTAATGTTGTGTGCAAAGCTGTAAAGCGTCATTAAAACCTGACTCTTTCATTTAGAAGTGGTAAATTGGATTCCAATTTTGTAAGAGCCGATGAATTAAAACCAACAAGTGTCGGGACAGTGGCCATTGTATTCAGCAAGTAGGTGCAAACACAGCATTTACCGACCGGTAAATGAGTGAGGACTAACTGTAGGGCGTGCCCTTAGCACACGCAAGACGAGCAGCGTGTCTGGGCGCCCTCTGCTGAACAGAGCTCTGTGATCGCGGCCCGGGCAGGCAATTATGAAGCTCCAATTTGACATAATCGAACGGAGTCACGAGGAAGGACAGCGCTGTGTGCGAGAACGGTATAACTGCGAGCTGTAGTGACATTTTGGTGCTCCCTAATTGAAGTACACGAATTAGATTAACTGAAAATATTTATGGCAAAACAAATCTCAAGAAATTATATCAGAAACATTATACTAGAACAGAAATTGATTGGTAAAAATTGTATTAATCAAGAAAGAGACATCAATGATTCCAGATGTATTAGTACTCAATTGAACTATGGTAATGATATAGTCAAAACGATATGGAAATATAATGGAATAATAACTCAAATGTGACTGGTATCACATAAATTCAATAAAATGTCATAATTAAGAGTAATTAGAATAATAGTAGGTGCCAAATCTAGGGAATCTTGTAGGACTATTTTAAAAAACTACAAATAATGCCCATGGCTTGTCAGTATATCTTTTCATTAATAGTCTTCCTTGTATGTAATCGTGAAAACTTTGTAACTAATTCAACAGTTCATAGCATAAATACACGTCAAAAAATGACTTTCATACTCCATCGGCAAGTCTATCGTGCTATCAAAAAGGAGTGCGTTATATGGCAGTAAAAATTTGTAATAGCCTCCCTATCGGTATCAAAAATGAAACTCAAAACATAAAATTATTTAGGGCCAAATTAAAGAAGTACCTAATTTCTCACGCCTTCTATTCTGTAGGTGAATTCATGACATTCAATAACACTTCATGAAATTGATACTAAAACTTTGTGTTGTACTAGTAGACTATATTGTAAATGAAGTCTGTGTATATATATTTCATCTAGACTGTGACTATAAATTAGGGCCGTACAGAGACATTCTTAGCGCAGGCTTTCGGTGGATGATCAGCGAACTAACGTTTTTCGTATTCATAAACCAGTGTCAGCGAAATGATATGATATGATATATGATATGATATGATATGATATGATATGATATGATATGATATGATATGATATGATATGATATGATATGATATGATATGATATATGATATGATATGATATATGATATGATATGATATGATATGATATGATATGATATGATATGATATGATATGATATGATATGATATGATATGATATGATATGATATGATATGATATGATATGATATGAATTCTGTTTAGCACGCTCGTAGCGCGGGCTAGCGAAATGTCTATGAATAGCACCCTAAGACTTTATAATAGTATTAAGTTTTTTTACTTGTTCCATGTTCTAGATGTAAAGCAATGTATTAATGCCATGGAATGTTAATAAATACAATACAATAAAGTATTAGCCGTTCCAGCATAAATTTATGGTTTAGAGTTCTGCATATTGAAAAACAAGATCATTTTTAATTGGGTTATTTTACGACGCTGTATCAACATCTAGGTTATTTAGCGTCTGAATGAAATTAAGGTGATAATGCCGGTGAAATGAGTCCGGGGTCCAGCACCGAAAGTTACCCAGCATTTGCTCGTATTGGGTTGAGGGAAAACCCCGGAAAAAACCTCAACCCCGACCGGGATTCGAACCCGGGCCACCTGGTTTCGCGGCCAGACGCGCTGACCGTTACTCCACAGATGTGGACAAAAACAAGATGTAAGCAAAACAACTGACAAGTGATTGAGTCATTGTCCTTTGGTTCAAAGCCCTCCACATTAAAGAATCAAGTATAACGAAATAGAGATGAAATATTATTAGTCTATGGTTCACAGTTATTGGTATTAAGGAAACAAGATGAAAGTAGGTGTGAAACAATTGATGAGAAATTAAATTATTATCTACTCTATGATTCAGAGTTGTGGGTATTAAAGAAACGAGATATAAATGAAAATTATAATATGAAATTATTACTCTATGGTTCTTAGTTCTGGTTATTCAAGAAAAAAAAAAGACAAGTAAAAGAATATTGATGAGAGATGAAATTATTTCTCTGTGGCTCAGAGGCCTGATGCTATAGCAACAAGATAGAAGTAAAACAAATGACAAGAGATTAATATCTATCCAAGCCAAGAACCGTACTAATGTACACATTAATGAATAGCTAGGTACATTAGATTTATTTTAATCTAGCATAATGGTTAAATACATTGCACTGATTTGAATTGACGTAATGTGTGTAAAAACGTTAGTTACTATGAAATCTTTACGGGACTATATTTTATTGCGTATACTGGCTCTGGTTTTAACCAACGGAAAATCAGTCAAGGCCGTCATATTCTTTTGGTCTAGTACGGTTCTTGGCTTGGATAGACATCAAATTATTACTTCATTATTTAGAGTTTTGGAAACTAAGGAAACGAGATAATAACAAGTACGTCTAAAACAACTGACGAGAGATGGAATTATTACGAAATGGTTCAGAATATTGGATATTAAAGAAACAAGATAATGTATATGTGAAACAGCTGATATGAGATAGAATCATTATTCTATGGTTCGGAATACTAGACTTTACAGAACCACTACAGGCTTACAAAACTGCCGAGAGAAGAAATTACTCCATGGTACAGAATAGTGAACGTATAAGAGAATGGACAGGAGTTCAAGAAATTATTCACACATTCAATTAAAATTTTATAAATGAAGGCAGACTATTACAAAGCCACAAATTATGTCGAACGTATAAATATCTTTTGCAATAAATTATAAAATACGGTATGCGCCAAAACAAACAGTACTGAAATTATCACTCAACTGCCGTTCATGTTTCCCTAGCAACGAAATAATTATTTATTATACCGGTATACAATAGTTTGACATATTGTGAATTCAGTGTTGTGTTGATTTCTGCAATTATGTTTCTCACAACAGAGGAGAAGGTCTTTATGGTCGAGCATTATTTCCGGTCATATGGAGTGGGGCGTCAGAATGGGCCGAGATTGCGCCACGTTAAAGAGCAGTACCAGGAGTGATTTAACAAATAACACAACAATGTTAGCTGTTGTCCAGAAGTTCCGTCGTACGGGATCAGTATTATGTCGTCTTGCATGTTATAATGACTTATCTTGATTTGCAGAGTATTTTTACAATTTCAGTAACCATAATTGCAGAAATCAACACGACACTGAATTCACAATATGTCAAATTATTATATACAACAAATATAACATAATCGTTGCTAGGGAAACGTGAATAGCAGATGAGACATAATTTCAGTATTTTTGCTTTGGCACATACTGTACATACATAGGCTAATAATAAAACTGCGAAGATCATCTGAGTAAGATGAAGGAAGAAATTTTTTCAGTTCATTTTGAAGAAGTTTTTCCGATAAATCTTTGAAATACAGTATGTGGATTCAATGTTCTTCCGTTAATGACTTAACATGTTATACATAAGGTATAAAACCTTTATGCTCGACCATGCCGAAATGTAGTAATTATATACCTGGTAGTAGCCCTTTAATGCACCTCATTAAAGTACACCTATCCATTAAAGTTCAGGTGTTCAGCAATCGAAAGACAACTAGAGAAAAGTCACGGAGGCTGGAAATCCAATACTGTCACAGAAGGGTATGTTCTGTTACTATAATAATTAGCGTTAATTGTAAATAATATACAAATAAATTCAATTTGTCATCTCTTTTTTCAATTCTAAATCAATTTCCAGGTTATATCAAGGCTAATGTTATCTTATTCTCTACGTTATATCAAGGTCGATGACATTCGGCCTCGGAAAAAAATCAATACTTTCGCGTCTGCGCACACCTCACAATTCAGGTCAGTTCGCTACTCACATAACCATAACATACGCTTGCGCTCGTTTCATAAACAAACATACTTGCGTCTTAATTACTACCATTATAGGCTCGTTGCATTATGTAATATTATATTACATATTTAATTGTTGATATTAACTTTTTCGTACCTTTTACTTGCGACATCATCTGATATCATATTTTTACATTCATAATATAATAACCTCTGTTTTTGTGTACCATTAATATCAATAAAGTTAAAAGCTTAAAAATAAATATACAAAGATCAATATAAAATTACAAGTCTTCATTATTTAAATTAAATTTAAAATTCTTTGTGAATAATATCATGTTATTACATTAAAATATGAAGACTTTCTTCCAATTCGTCTTTGACTATTGTGTCATATGAAATTTATTGAGAGTGTATTGATGAATGTGAGCCTAATGTTATAACACTGATAAACTTATATCAACTCACTCACATTAAATTTTAAAACCACATTAAAACACAGTCAGGTTGGTCGGTCTGGGGATATGAACCGCGGACCTCTCGATTGCGAACACCTTGGGGAACGTATGAGATACCTCGCTCGGTTGATTTCAAAGAAAAACTCAACCCTAAATTTGTCGTGAGTCACTCCTTCAGTTGCTGTTTGTTGTTGTTGTTGTTAAGTCAACTATCCGAAGACAGATCTGAACCTCACAAGTGATAAAAAGAAAGCACGATTTATGAGGCAACTAGGACAGAAGATAATGGGGTAGGGTGGCCAGTTCCTTTCCCTCTTTCAGTATTATCCAATAATTGTCTTTCCCGAGCCCCAACCTATCATTTTCACCTCTTGAAATTCACTGCCTTTCCTAGTAATAGACCATTTCTCTTAACGTTTGTTCACAGAAATGCTTTTCAATTTATTACATCTAGTTACGGTTTCTATGGTTACGCCATGTTTGAAGCTTTGTAATTGTGTTCAATTAGTGGTCAGGAAAACAATCTTCCTTGGTAAGCTGCAGGGACAGTCTTAGTGCATACACGACGCAGTGTCAGAAATCTGCACTCGATGCTCTGTTTCTTTTTCGACTCAGAGCGCGGAAGAATCTTGGCTTAAGTCCGCATATGGATTCTTTATGAATTGTAAACGGCATAAAATATAGTTTAACACCGAATTTCTATATAAGAAAACACACGTCATCACATTACAATTCCCATCGTATTTCAAAGTGTTACTACATGAGAAATGCCGGAGATACAAATTGTGCTGCTTGTTGTCACAAAGGAAAGACAGACAAAGCATTCAAGACTCACCACAGAAGATTTGAGCAATACGTTCCTGCACTCTGGTGTCGTTGGGCGTGAGGAGTCATTGGCTTCTTCTAGCTGAAAAAAAAGAGATAAACAGAGTGAGCAAAATCTTTGGCACTGTCATCTTGAACGTCTTGCTGCATTCACATTCTACGGCGAAATTTAATAATCTATGGCTTTATAAATATATAAAAATTAAATTACTATTCATTGTGTTCTGTCCAAGAGCAGGTCTTTCACTGCAAACCCAGCATTCTCTAGTCTTTCCTATTTTCTGTCTTCCTCTTTGTCTCCTCATATGATCCATATATCTTAATGTTGTCTATCATCTGATATCTTCTTCTGCCCCGAACTCTTCTCCCGTTCACCATCCCTTCCAGTGCATCCTTCAGTAGGCAGTTTCTTCTCAGTCAGTAACCCAACCAATTCGTTTTCTCTTCCTGGTCAGTTTTAGCGTCATTCTTTCTTCACCCACTCTTTCCAACAGAGCTACGTTTATTACTAAATTACTATATCAAACACAATCTTCAAAATTACGAACAATCAAGCTCATCAGCTTAAACAAAATCATGTGCAGGCAATGTAGAAACCATGCTTAGTTTATATTTTGGTGATGCTGATGTGCGATATGTATAAGCAAAAGAGAGAAAGTAATAAAAATTTTATATTAAACATAACAGAATACATTTAACTGAAATTTACTTGACGAAATATCCAGCAAAATAATCACAGGTTTAACACCGAAATCATCCATTTTATTTCAACCAATAAGAAGACGGTCCCAATGTATTACCGTTATCGGACTTCATGTTCTACTGTAATATTATAGTATCATCGTTGTGAGTGTATTACCCGTACTTAAAAAATTATAGTTGTTTTCGACATACTAATATTTGCTTTTACCGCATATCCGAAGTGCAACCCCTATACATAGACACGGTCCTAACATAAAAGAAGACTAATCAGAAGGCCTTTGGATGAAACCAAAAATTATCCACTATACTTGTTGGTGTACTATAAGCAGTAACATGAACTGCTGCCAGGAAGTCAAAAGGAGGATAGCAATGGTAAAGGAAGCTTTTAATAGAAAAAGGAGCATCTTCTGCGGACCTCTGGAGAAAGAACTAAGGATGTTATGCATAGACTTTTCGCTAGCCCGCGCTACGAGCGTGCTAAACTAGCCCCGGCTATCGACTGATTACTTGTACAGGATTCATATCAATTCATATCGCTAACACTGGTTTATGAATACGAAAAACGTTAGTTCACTGATCACCCACCGGAAGCCAGCGCTAAGAACGTCTATGAATATGACCCTAAGAGACTAGTGAAGTGCTCTGTATGGAGTGTGGCATTGTATGGGGTAGAAACATGGACATTACGACGAAGTGAAGAGAAGCGACTAAAACATTTGAAATGTAGATATGGAGAAGAATGGAGCGTGTGAAATGGACAGACAGACTAAGAAATGAAGCTGTGTTGGAAAGAGTGAGCGAAGAAAGAATAATGAAAGTAATCAGGAAGAGAAAGAAGAATTGGCTGGGCCACTGGCTGAGAAGAAACTGCCTACAGAAGGATGCACTGGAAGGAATGGTGAACGGGAGGAAATTTCGGGACAGAAGAAGATATCAGATGATTGAGAACATTATATAAGGTATATTAATCGTTTGGGAGACGAAGGGGAAGGCGGGAGAGAGGGGACATTGGAGAATATTAGGTTTGCGGTGAAAGAAAAACCTGTCCTTGGGCAGAAGAGCACTAATGAATATGTAACTCGTAAATGGTGAATATGATTACCACATCACCACCACTATTACGACTACACCAGCACCACTACTGATATTGTGTTAAAATGCAAACCGCGGCATTGCTGATGGCAGGTTTGGATAGCCCTTGACCTGCTGGCCGTTAACATGCCACTGTACACACGAATCGTATACCCCCATCAAATTTAAACACGATTATGTTGGCAACAGCATCAACAAACTGTTAACAGCATTGCAACTACCAGCTCGCCACGCGGAGTTGTTAATTTCGTTTCTGTTTTCAACAGCTGGAAACAAACTGGTACTCTAATTCCAAGTACATGATGTGAAAACTGACAAAAGAAGGGAAACGAGCCATTTGGATGTCAAAACGTTTTGAATTTGCAAGGCTCGACGGCTGCGAACACGGGACACTTCACACCGTGGCAACAGTTACACGCACTTCTTTGTTACATAACTAGTTACATGGTGTAATTGTGGGTCAGTCGTTCTTGCTGCATGGCAATGTTTTCGACCACAAATGCACCGGACCGGATTCGATTTGGTGGAGATTTAACTCTTTTCACAGGGACATTGGCATGCTAACATCAAGTTCGTCAAAATAAGTATCAACGGTTTGAGTAATCGAATAAGATAATAATAATAATAATAATAATAATAATAATAATAATAATAATAATAATAATAATAATATCTGGGAGCAACAGTAACAAATATAAATTATACTCGGGAGGAAATTAAACACAGAATAAATATGGGAAATGCCTGTTATTATCCGGTTGAGACACTTTTATCATCCAGTCTGCTGTCGAAAAATCTGAAAGTTAGAATTTATAAAACAGTTATATTACCGGTTGTTCTGATGGTTGTGAAACTTGGACTCTCACTTTGAGAGAGGAACATAGGTTAAGGGTGTTTGAGAATAAGGTGCTTAGGGAAATATTTGGGGCTAAGAGGGATGAAGTTACAGGAGAATGGAGAAAGTTACACAACACAGAACTGCACGCATTGTATTCTTCACCTGACATAATTAGCAACATTAAATCCAGACGTATGAGATGGGCAGGGCATGTAGCACGTATGGGTGAATCCAGAAATGCATATAGATTGTTAGTTGGGAGGCGGGAGGGAAAAAGACCTTTAGGGAGACCTAGACGTAGATGGGAAGATAATATTAAAATGGATTTGAGGGATGTGGGATATGATGATAGAGAATGGATTAATTTTGCTCAGGATAGGGACCAATGGCGGGCTTATGTGAGGGCGGCAATGAACCTCCGGGTTCCTTAAAAGCCAGTAAGTAATAATAATAATAATAATAATAATAATAATAATAATAATAATAATAATAATAACAACAACACTGAGCATCATGGATTATACAGTATTATTCGACCTGTTCTAAATTTAGAAAAAGCTTATCCATTGTTTTCTGGCTGACCTGTTGTTGATATTTGAGGAGAAAAATTTGCTCCGGCGCCGGGGATCGAATCTGGGTCCTTGGTTCTACGTACCAAGCGCTCTGACCAATGAGCTACGCCGAATTCAATCCACAGCACCCGGACCGAACCCTCCTCCTTCATTGTTTCCCTTTGTGGCCTGACTCCAAGTTAGGCGAAATCCAAAAATCGAAAAATCGAAGGATAATTGGGAGGAAAATTTTAAAAGGTACGCAAAACGCGTCCTTGCAAGGGGTTGGAGGCTGTACAAAACTAAATATGTGAGCTCCAAGCCTGTTGGCCACTAGTCTCACTCCGGGTTACGCTGCTCCTCTGAAGGAGCTCTAGAAAATTTTGAAGGGGAAGCCGAAATTGGACGTAACCTCTTAGGTACCACATACGCGAGGGGGGCTGAGATTGATCAAGTGATCACGGAAAGGGGGGAGGAGGAGTTGGCTGGTGTTTGCCGTTAGAATGGCAAGACGCCGTCATCTGTTGTTCGATGACAAAGCATGTGAAGGCCGTCGGAAGAAGCGCCGTGTAATCTAATCTGCAATTTGAGAGGTCCCTGTCCTTTCAATTTGCGACTTATTGAGTGACCTCGTATATTTAATAGACTACTTATATTATCTGAACTAGGGCATACATCGTTTATAATAAGGGTGGAATATATATGGGGAAGGGCATATAGGTCCGTGGCCCATTTCTTATAGGGCTCATCCCGACATTTGTCTTACGCCTGAGGAAAACCACGGAATACCTTAGGCAGGATGAGTTGTCTCATATAAGAGACTAGCCAATTTGGCTATTATGTAGGAGGTGATTGTTGTCCTGAGCCTTGTTGAATCGTCTCAATTTTGAGACAAGCCATTTGGCTATATGATGGCTCAATTACGAAGAGGGGGGAGAGATGTAATTATTTAATTAATTTAAAGTAATTAGGGAGATTAATGGGGATATGAGTGCAGGTCTCCAAGTTAGGCATAAATGTTGACGTATATGTCCAATGTCAACTGCCATTATACTAGGAGCGCACTCAGCTGAGTGACTTGTTTGGCCGGGATTCCGCAGTTAAGTGCACAGTAATCTGTACAAATATAAGCACTGCAGCTATACAGTGCACATAACTGCGGAATCCCGGCCAAACAAGTCACTCAGCTGAGTGCGCTCCTAGTATAATGGCAGTTGACATTGGACATATACGTCAACATGTAATGCCTAACTTGGAGTCAGGCCACAAAGGGTAACAATGAAGGAGGAGGGTTCGGTCCGGTGCTGTGGATTGAATTCGGCGTAGCTCAGTGGTCAGAGCGCTTGGTACGCAGAACCAAGGACCCGGGTTCGATTCCCGGCGCCGGAGCAAATTTTTCTCCTCAAATATTAATTATCATTATCACAGATATTATTCTGTAGGACAAATTAATAAATCTATAATATGATCTGTTGTTGTTTACCATCGGTTTATGATTTAGAACAGTCATGGGCATTCGTGCCACTGTGTACCACGGTAGTCTCGCAGGATTGTCGTCACTCCTCGCTCAGTTCCTTCAGTACGGTATTGAACTCAGTGCATATGGCAGTACGTTCCAAAACAGTGCAGTGGCTGCCGTCAGTTCCAATAGAGAGCGTAAAAAAACGAAACTTCCCTTGTACAAAGAAGAATGCAGAAATGCATACTTAACGACTCTTAAACATGACGAAATATAGACAAAATTGACATGTAGTTGAAAACTAGGAAGTTCAAGCTTTCAGATTATAGGCCTATAAAGATTTTTATGCTCGACCATGCCGAAATGTAGTAATTATACACCTGGTAGCAGCCCTTTAATGGACCTCATTAAAGTACACCTATTCATTAAAGTTCACGTGTTCCACCAATCAGAAAATACCATTGTAGCAATATGAAAGCGCAGGTATCGATTATTCTCGGATATGCAATCGACATCACAACATTGAAACGTCACGGAGGCTGGAAATCCAATACTGTCGCAGAAGGTTATGTTGAAGAATCGATCCAAAATAAAATTGAAATCTCAAATACAATATTAAACTCAGTCGAAAAAAACAACACACAAATTAACATCAATTCACCGTCATCTTCCAGCCTTTCACAAAGCACATTCCCGCAAATTAATTTCACCAATTGCACAATAAATCACCTATATTTGAAATAAAGTCAGTTCTGTTACTATAATAATTAGCGTTAATTGTAAATAATATTCAAATAAATTCAATTATCTCGTTTTTCAATGTCTAATTCAATTTCAAGGTTATATCAAGATTAATGTTTATTTTACTCTCTAGATTATATCAAAGTCAATGTCGACATTTGTTTCTCGGAAAAAATCAATACTTTCGCGTCTGCGCACATCTCACAATTTACGAGGTATTGCACAAGGTCAGTTCTGCTCCTCAGACAGATAAAAATAACATGAATACTTATGAATAATTCCAAGTTAGAAATATGGTCGAGCATAAAAAGTCGTATGAAACTTGACTATAATGGTAATGAAGACGCACGCATGAAAACATACTCGCGTCTTAATTACTACCATTATAGCCTCGTTACGTAACGTAATATAAAAAATCCAATTTTTAAGAAAAGTTAAAAATTTAGGATAGATGAATACCTTAAGATAGGCTATGTATTAACGTTTTGGAGGAAAATCTACATTTTTTAACCAACCTTTTTAAGATATTTATCAGACAACATATGAAAGTAGACTAACATAACCATATATCAGAAACTTCAATTTCACTTTTTGATTCCTTAAAAAAATTATTAATTAAAAATTATTCTATTTCTTCAAAATGCCATAAATTTTCTAAAAATTACTCAATTTTCAAATTTCTTTCACTAAGTTATTGCTGTTTATGCGTACAATGCTCTGTACTAGGATTTTGCAGCTAACATTATTACAAAGAAAATTTTAGTCATAAAAACGCCATTTCAAACGTTAATACATACCTTAAATCACCCTTCTGTTACACTCAATACAAGATGATGGACCAATAGGCCTATTATTACACGAAGAGTGTCTGCTACGATTCTTAACGCTTCTTTCGGAGCTCGTGGTAAATGCGAGTAATTTCTGTAGGCCTACTGTGCGATGACGCAATAGGATTTCCACATATCGCAAAAATGTTGTTATTAAAAAGTTGTTTAAAAAAAATTCAGTAAAAGAATGCAGTACACATTTTATACATAACGGCATGTGTATGTGGAACACGCCCCGTCCAGGAAACACCAGGGGGTGAGGGCGGCGGGGAGGAGCCTGGTAGAGAGGGAGGATTGTGGAGAGCTCACTTTGCTGGAACTAACTGGTAATTAGAAAGTAATATAGACCTTAATGGACGCTCCAAATCACAAAATAATTATATTATTAGACTACACATAGACAGTGTATAGCTGGGGCTTTCGTTATGAAAATTAGCAGCCACTCTGCGGGTATTTTTCATTTATATCCACCCTCCCTCTCCCCTATTATATTCGTCGTGATTTCGGTCCCTGGTGAGTGAAAGGGATACAGAGAGGGACAGAAATAAAGAGGGAGACGGGAGAGAGTTGCTGCATCCGGAGAGGAAAAGAAGGAGAGGCGAGATTTAACGTTTTAATTTTTATTTATTTGTGAGTATAAAAAACGCGACCCAATGCTACGACCGAGGTGCTGCACAAGCCCCGTTAATTAGGCTGCTCCGTAAATCTCCATTGTGTTGCCTGCGTATGATGCACGGCACAAACTGCCCGCTGCGTAATGCACAACCGTACCTGGCCGTTATGTTACACAGAGGAGTGCATTAAACCTGTACTCCTCTGCTCTCCTTCAGAAACATGCAGCTAACAACCTCAGCGATGTATTGATGTCCAGCAGAAATTTTAACATCCTATTCTGTCACTTGTATAAACGAGACGATGCATGGCAAAGGTTGTGAACCCTTTTATGAAGGTTTTGTCTACCAATTTAAAAAGGAATTAATGAAAAACGTGTGAAATATGTTCTCAAAACACAGGAAAGGGGATGAAAATTAAAGATAAAAGAGTAAGTTAAAAAATTATAATTATATGCACCACCACCACTATTGATATTGCTGCTTCTCTTACCACCACCATCACCACCACTACCACTACTACTATTACTAATAATAATAATACTTGCTTACTGGCTTTTAAGGAACCCGGAGGTTCAGTGCCGCCCTCACATAAGCCCGCCATCGGTCCCTATCCTGAGCAAGATTAATCCAGTCTCTACCATCATATCCCACCTCCCTCGAATCAATTTTAATATTATCTTCCCATCTACGTCTCGGCCTCCCTAAAGGTCTTTTTCCCTCCGGCCTCCCAACTAACAATCTATATGCATTTCTGGATTCGCCCATACGTGCTACATACCCTGTCCATCTCAAACGTCTGGATTTAATGTTCCTAATTATGTCACGTGAAGAATACAATGCGTGCAGTTCTGCGTTGTGTAACTTTCTCCATTCTCCTGTAACTTCATCCCTCTTAGCACTAAATATTTTCCTAAGCACCTTATTCTCAAGCACTCTTAACCTATGTTCCTCTCTCAAAGTGAGAGTCCAAGTTTCACAACCATATAGAACAACCGGTAATATATCACTGTTTTATAAATTCTAACTTTCAGATTTTTTGATAGCAGACTGGATGACAAAAGCTTCTCAACCGAATAATAACAGGCATTTCCCATATCTATTCTGGGTTTAATTTCCTCCCGAGTATCATTTATATTTGTTACTGTTGCTCCCAGGTATTTGAACTTCTCCACCTCTTCAAAAGATAAATTTCCAATTTTTATATTTGCATTTCGTACAAAAACTGTAATTGTAATATTGTAAAATTTTGTCTTGTTCCACATCTTAAAGGTTCATTTTTCATGTAAGATCTATGGAATATCATGAATGAATGAATGAATGAATGAATGAATGAATGAATGAATGAATGAATGAATGAATGAATGAATGGAGGTGGAAGAAGATATATCTACAATAGTGAGAAAAAGAATATTACGATGGTACGGACATGTACAACGAATGGGAATATTATTACTATTGTTGTTGTTGTTATTATTATTATTATTATTATTATTATTATTATTATTATTATTATTTTCTTTGCAGTTCCCTATTAAGGGAGAAGATGGGTAAACTTCAGTGATTTTTGGAGTAAAAAAACATTTTCGATATTTGCAGTTAATAATAATAATCACTGACTCCTCATTTCTATGTTGGCCAATTTTATCAACATAATAGTCTTTAACCCTTAAATTGACAAAGAATCCTATAGGATACAACAGGTTAATAGGCTATATGCTATAATTTTAATAGAAGAATAGAAAAAAATTGGTAGGAAAATTAAAATTAATACTATAATATTGTACAACATATAATATATGGACATTGCGATAGTTGTTTTCTTTACGGTCCGACAAGGTTTAATAAACTAGTGTGAGAAATGAACCTTTGCCAATTTGAGGTTAAAATTTAATGATCTAGTTGGCCTTTGGTGCAAATGTACTACGTATCTCAAGATTTTGTATCAATTTCTTTCATCGTTTCCATATCGATCTTTTGGAACTTCAAGATATAGCCATTAATGTTTTAAGACATTCCTTGTTAATCTATAATAATAATAAATCTGTAGCCGAAATTTTTCTGGTAATTTTCGATTTTCCAAAAATAATTGGTCCTAACATATATAATTAACCACCCTGAAACCGAAAATCGCTTTTTTGAAATTTTTGTTTGTCTGTATGTCTATCTGTCTGTCTGTATGTTTGTTACCTTTTCACGCGATAATGGATGGACGCATTTCGATGAAAATTGGAATATAAATTATGTTCATTGTAACTTAGATATTAGGCTATATGCCATTCAAAATACTTTATTTAAAAGGGCGGTTATAAGGGGGCCTGAATTAAATAAATCGAAATATCTCGCTTATTATTGACTTTCATGAAAAATATTACATAACAAAAGTTTCTTTGAACATAATTTTCGATAAGTTTTATTCTATACAAAATTTTAATGGGACTGATATTTAATGAGATAAATGAGTTTTAAAATTACAATAACAACGCCATCTAAGGCGCTGTACTGAAATAAAAACAAATGACTTCGTCTATAAGGGGCCTTGGACAACAACAATCGAAAGCTATTAAACATAGCCTAAAGAATGTTTCTGTGTTTGTATGAAGTAATATCGGAAGCTAAATTAACTGATTTGTATAATTAATTATTATTTCACCATTGGAAAGTGTAGTTTCTCTAGATGGACATATTGCTATAATGTTATTACACCAACTTCTGATATAATATAATATAATATAATATAATATAATATAATATAATATAATATAATATAATATAATATAATATAATATATGTAATGTAATATTATATAATATAATTTAAGTTATTTGAAGGGTTCAGAACCATAGTGGGCCAAACGCCATTTACTGAATACGTAGAAAAAAGGGTTAAAATTAAGTTATTACCATAATTCAATGGAAACCTATAACAAGTAAAATAAAGTATACACATTAAATCTAAATGATGTCAATGTTCATTAAACTACGGTTGCATGTAATAAAAATTAGAAACATGTTAAAGGAATTGTCATTGCACCATGAGTGATCTCTGGACCAAAATGATCGCATTTTAATTATTTGGATGCAATTTAAATTAAGTAACATATTAAACGATTTATTCTTCTATCAAACACGAATGTTCCCTGGATCAAATGTCCTATTTTAATTATGTAATTACTTTATATTTATTTCTAACGGGTGCAGCGGAGCGCACGGGTACGGCTAGTTGTAAATAACCATCTATACAGTTCTATATATGAAAAAAAAATTATGTTGAGGATAGCTGCCCCCCAAAAATAAATTAAAATAAAATTTAAATTTAAAATATAATATTGTTGATCTACAATTAATTTAGGTGCTGTTACAGCTTGGTACCCCTTTTTCAAGGGCAGCTATCCTTTTTGGATTCTTCTCTCAAAGACAAACGGGTTCTCGCGACGGAAAAACGACTTTTGTAGCCATTTTGTCACACTCACTTTCGTATACTATGCTTCGCAAACAAATTTCATTGCAAGAGGTTGAAATTTTTACTGTGTTAACAAACCTACAGAGCCTTTTTTAACAAAGTCAATATTTTAAATATTAAAAAGACTAATATTTTATCCCCACACCAAAGAAATTTATTTTCTGAACTGATTTTCAGGTCACTAACATTCAAAATTCAAATTATACCTCTGCTCTTAAATGTTACATATATATGTAGAGAAAGATACTGTACAATTTTTTTCAGGCCTGTCATATATTTCGTGGCAGTAGACACATTTTTAAGAATTCAAAATTCAAAAATATGTAGTAACTCAAATAATAATAACTGATACTAATGAAGCTTAGAGATATTAATATTAATAACTAGAGTTGCTGTATAGAATAATTAAGTTCTTGGTTCAAAATATAGAAAGTAGAAATTTCACTTATTCCTTCCCTTAATTGCTCTTTGGCTCCACAGAGGGCCGTGATCTTCCGATCGATAATCTCTGTTCTTTTCTTCATTTTAGGTCAGAGGGCCACACTAAATTAAAGTGGGGGAAAAGGGGGCCTCATCATGAAAAGGTTGAGAAGCATTGGTTTAAGAGATGGGTGAATGTGTACTTGTTTTAGTGCAGAAGATCTGATGGTTAACGTATAATTATATATAATATGTTTCAGATCTATCTTTTTATAATAATAATAATAATAATAATAATAATAATAATAATAATAATAATAATAATAATTCTTTACTTATACTGGCAGAGTTAAGGCCATAGGGCCTTCTCTTACACTCTACCAGGTCACAAAGTATACAAGCAGTTAAAATTTAACAAAAAGTTAAAGAACAGAATACTAACATATTACAAAAAAATAATCATAGCATAATAAAATCAACACTAAACAACATGAAAATAATACCATAATAGAAAAAAAAGAAAGTGAAATACTTTGGGATATAGTGAAAGCAACTCATTTAGTACAAATGGTTAATATGGAAAACGTAAGGTAGAATATAACAAAATGGAATGTAATAAAATAATAATAAAAAAGGAACGAAATACGAAAATTAAATAAAATTCACGATAAAAAGCCTATTACAATGAATTCATCGGCTGCTAAAGAGAACAAAAAGGGGAAAGGAAGGAAAAAGAAATATATAGCCTATATTTTTACAAAACTATGGCAGAGAAAAGGGCTTATAATTGAAAGGAATCTAATTCAAAAAGTGCAATTTTAATTTATTTTTGAAACTAGACAATGTCCGACAGTCTCTGACATGTTGTGGTAGAGAGTTCCAGAGATGAGCTGCAGAGACGGTGAAAGATGAAGAGTAGAAGGATGTTCTTGTTTAGGAATGGAGAGTGTGATATGGTGTTGTGAGCGAGTATCTATTCCGTGATATGAGGACAAATGTTGAAAACGAGAAGCTAAGTAGCTAGGGTTAAAGGTGTGAAGAATACTGAAGAGTAACGTGAGAGAGTGAATAGTTCTTCGCTCTTTGAGACGGACCCAGGACAGCATATTTAGTGAAGGTGTGATACGGTCAGATCTACGGACGTTGCAAATAAATCGAACGCATGCATTATGAACACGCTGTAGTCTGTCTGTCAGTCTTATGTTAAGGTCAGTGTAGAGAGTGTCACAGTAATCAAAATGAGGCATCAAGTACATGGGGTTCATGCTGAGAAAAAAGCTAGAATTCCGCTTTAAAATAGATTACAGCATAAGAAAAAAGGTGCAGGCTAATTGAAGATAATGTATTACGAGACAAGAACAATTAAATTCCTGTAATTGAACAAGCCTGTGCAGTAGAAGAGTAACTAACTAACTAACAAGGTTTGTGTGTGTGTCTTTTTCTTTCATAACGGTGACTGCATTCAGTATCCTCTGCATAATTTTGTGAGTTTCATGTTAGTAAAAAGTGAGTGAGGGAAGTCCGCCCAAAATGTCTTTGTTACATAAAAGAAGCGCCGCCCGTCCTTTGCGCTCGCAGTGTTGTATGATAATATCATAACTGCTCTGCTGACGTCCTTAGGGAGCAGGGCTTACAACAATAGCAGAGATGCGTGATCCAAAAGGGACGGTAGGTAGGGGAGGATTCAGCCGCCCAGGAGGGGTTGTGAAGTGAAATGTGGTTGCAGACGCCGTCACTCTGTGTGCTGGTCCTGACAGCCCTTGTCCCTTGCAGCCGGAACCCCTCGGCACTATGCAACCACCCTCACTCTCGTAGCAGGCAGCCAAAATCTCCCTAGCTGTAGATTTCAGTCTAAGAGTGTACCTGCCACGAATTTTTGGACAGTTAAATAAACACTGTAACGTGAACAGCAGCTCCGAGTGACGTGATCGCGCACGCCGGAGACCTCGCTTCAAATTCCGGCGAGGTGGACAAAAATGCTTGTCGCTGGATAGCACCATTCCATTCTCAACAAAAGTGCCATCTCGTCCCAGGGTCTGGGTTAAACAATGTGTGTTGAGGTATTTATATCGTCAAACAATTTAAGAGGTAAAGTGAGCTTCTAATGTCAAGGAATAAATAGGCCTCGACATTGTGGCGTAAGTGAAATGGGACAAACACAAGAGCTCTCTTGGGGCTCAACAATAAATATCATTCAATCATGGGAACCCACTGTCCTGTGGTTCAAATGACCAGTTAAAATCTCAAATAGCATTAATCCATCTACTTATATATTCATTCCTTCATTAAGGGGACAGATAATGATTTTTAAAACTTCCACAATTTTCATCCAAAAATTTGTTAAATTTAAACTACATAAATACAATACTATTATCTGTACAACATTTGATGCCATTAGGGTCAATAGTTTTGAAATTATTCCTTTCAAATATATTTTATATTGAGGTCACTAAAGAGGTTCCTCGCCTGAAAGTTTCCAAAAGTTTAGTTCATATTTGCTCAAAAGCTTGGAAATAGACATGGGAATAAAAATTCATTACCTTTTGAGTTCAGTCTGAATAGAAAGTCACAAATTCTCAAATTTCAAGAATGCACGATTAAAGCATATTCAAATCTCAGTGAAATACGAATTTGCCTCCAAGATTTTAATATGACCTCTGTGAGAAATTCCAGACCAATCTGACAGTAACTATTGTGCAAAGAGTTTTTTTTTATTTAATAAACAGCTTAAAATTTAAAAAATCGAGAAAACACCAATAAAAAACATTTCCCTCAACTCATTCACGCACCGTATGTTACACCGCATTTGATTTCATAGCTAGATAATTTAAAACAGTCTCAAACATAATTTATTACGATCATAATAACAAAAAAATTGGATTTTTCTTATTTTTTCAGCATTATTTCAGCCAGTGTCCCCTTAAGGACACACTCGTCTCGACCCCAATATGCTCAGTCAATTTAAGGGAGCTGTGTATTATGATAATACATAATTGAAAGAAATTAAGTTTTGTCTTCTGGATGTCCAAAAATATGGCCCGAACAAATGTAACTTTTCGCTACAAGGTTGGGAAGTGTTTTTACAAAATCGAAGAAATTTAAAAAAAAAAAACGAGCACAGCGAGTACGTACATTACACTATGAACAGCTGACTGAAGGTTTGCAGTCTGGCCAACGTACAAACTTCAGCATCAACTTCAATGTGGAGTAAAAATGATTCAGGAACTTGTAATATTTCGTGTTCAATTGGAATAATTTGTATTTCTTTTTGTTAACTGAAGTTTGAATTGTTTAAATAAAGTTCAGTACATTTCAAATGCAGTGATCTGCTTCGTATAATGTAAATTAATGAACACTGCTTTTTTCGTATGAATTTTGCATGCATTGTAGGACTGTAGCATAAATAGAAGGCAGTGATTTTCATTATAACTCTAGAGCTGTTATTTGTAATATTTCAACATACTTCTCTAGGTTAGCAACTCTGTATTCAGTAAAATCAACTTTCAATCCTGGTGGTCGTTTGTTATAACGACGAGAAAAAACACTATCGTGTAAAAATGAATTATATTTGTTCGGGTCACATTTCTGCACATTTAAAGGTCAAAACTGAAATTCTTTCATTCATTTATTATCACAATAATCAGCTCTCTTATATTGACTGAGCATATTGGAAATTTAATTTAATTTTAATTTTATTTATTTATTTCGCTAATAATTGTAACATAAAATATAATATATACAGAAAAACTTTAGCTCGCCCCTGCAGGGGCGAGCTAAAGTTTCTGCCAGGGTCCTGGCAGAGTAGAACTCGTGCTCAAGAGCGGATTGAAATTAATAATTATACAATACAATTTGTCTTATGTCTACTATGCAATTATAATAAATAAATTTAAATTTACAATTTTTCAATTTTTAAAAAATCCATACCTAACTTTTTTAATTTAATACTAGAACTATTAGAATTGACAAGATTAATATTTAAATATAAATTTGTTATATATTCTTGGTTCTAAATTACTACTATGATTAAATACTGTAACAATGTTGCATTTTGGTCCAAACAATCTTACAGAATTCATACCTTTTGTTTCATAACTATGAGAATACAATTCAAAATTATATCGATTTTATGTATGAATTTTATTATTACAATATAATAAATTTGTCTTATGTTAAGCACATTAAAGTCTAAAAACAATTTCTGAGATGGAAAATCAATAGGTAATTCCTCAATAAAACAAAATAATATATATTGTAATTTATTACAAAGTTAATTAATGTGTTGGTTCCATTTTAAATGGTTATCGAAAATTATGCCTAAATACTTAACTGCAGAGGACTCCTTAATAATCGGACATTTACACTTTATAAGACAACAACAAGAATTATGTAATTTAATATATTGAATCAATGGTTTTCCCAAACACACTATGAAATGTTCAATGTAAAATAATTTTATCTGGAAAAGGAAGCAAAAACGAGCAAAATCGTTGTAATTTTTTCTTTGAAATATCTCGAAGAATAACCACACCTGAAATTAATTATATTATTGATTAAAGTTCTCGTTAACGCTTTGTTAAAAACATAAAATTTACTCTGTCACACGTTAAAAGTGTTAAAATTGTTTAAAAAGGTATTTACCTTCGACAGACGGCCCGTTTCGACGCTATGTGTCGTCGTCTTCAGTGTCTCTTGAATCACTGGTGATCTTGACTCTACGATGTATAGTTGTCGATGGTAGGGGTGGGGGTGTGTTGCTCCTATGGTGGGGGTTGGCTGTCTATATGTTATGACGTACTATGATGTCAAACAATGTGTGCGTATTGAACTGTAGTTGTGTGTTAAGTACAGACGTGGACAAATTATTAGCAAAATTGAAGATTTTTATTACATATTTTTACAAAATATGATTCTTTAGCTTAGACTATAGTTGACATTTTTGCGTATTTCGAAATTATTACCAAATTGAAGATTTTTATTACATATTTTTACAAAATATGATTCTTTAGCTTAGACTACAGTTGACATTTTTGCGTATTTCGAAATTATTACCAAATTGAAGATTTTTATTACATATTTTTACAAAATATGATTCTTTAGCTTAGACTACAGTTGACATTTTTGCGTATTTAGAAATTATTACCAAATTGAAGATTTTATTACATATTTTTACAAAATATTTTTTACAAAATATTTTTGATTTAGAAATTATTACCAAATTGAAGATTTTTATTACATATTTTTACAAAATATGACTACAGTTGACATTTTTGCGTATTTAGAAATTATTACCAAATTGAAGATTTTTATTACATATTTTTACAAAATATGATTCTTTAGCTTAGACTACAGTTGACATTTTTGCGTATTTCGAAATTATTACCAAATTGAAGATTTTTATTACATATTTTTACAAAATATGATTCTTTAGCTTAGACTACAGTTGACATTTTTGCGTATTTCGAAATTATTACCAAATTGAAGATTTTTATTACATATTTTTACAAAATATGATTCTTTAGCTTAGACTACAGTTGACATTTTTGCGTATTTCGAAATTATTACCAAATTGAAGATTTTTATTACATATTTTTACAAAATATGATTCTTTAGCTTAGACTACAGTTGACATTTTTGCGTATTTCGAAATTATTACCAAATTGAAGATTTTTATTACATATTTTTACAAAATATGATTCTTTAGCTTAGACTACAGTTGACATTTTTGCGTATTTCGAAATTATTACCAAATTGAAGATTTTTATTACATATTTTTACAAAATATGATTGAGACTATTGACATTTTTGCGTATTTCGAAATTATTACCAAATTGAAGATTTTTATTACATATTTTTACAAAATATGATTCTTTAGCTTAGACTACAGTTGACATTTTTGCGTATTTAGAAATTATTACCAAATTGAAGATTTTTATTACATATTTTTACAAAATATGATTCTTTAGCTTAGACTACAGTTGACATTTTTGCGTATTTCGAAATTATTACCAAATTGAAGATTTTTATTACATATTTTTACAAAATATGATTCTTTAGCTTAGACTACAGTTGACATTTTTACGTATTTAGAAATTATTACCAAATTGAAGATTTTTATTACATATTTTTACAAAATATGATTCTTTAGCTTAGACTACAGTTGACATTTTTGCGTATTTAGAAATTATTACCAAATTGAAGATTTTTATTACATATTTTTACAAAATATGATTCTTTAGCTTAGACTACAGTTGACATTTTTGCGTATTTAGAAATTATTAGCAAAATTGAAGATTTGTATTGTATATTTTTTTTTTTTTACAAAATTTGACTCTTCAATTGAGGAGCGTTTTTTTCAAAAGTCGATAGATGCAGAAATTTTCGATAGTAAGTTACATATGGATATCGTATGTTTTTTTACCTCCGGAATCGATTTATGAAATCAGATTTACCAAAACTTGATTCATACCGTATGTAGAGACTACCAAACCTTTCAGGTTTTTTTTCAAAACTCGATAGATCCTGTCACTTAGTGTAATTTCTGTAAAATCTTGATTTCTGCATCTATCGACTTTTGCAAAAACGCTCCTCAATTTGGACTACATTTTATATTTTTGCATATTTAAAAATTATTAGCAAAACTGAAGACTTTTATTATATATTTTTACAAAAATTTGACTCTTCAATTTGGACTACAGTTTACATTTTGGATATTTCCAAATTATTAGGAAAACTGAAGATTTTTATTATATATTTTTAGAAAATTTGACTCTTCAATTTAAACTGCAGTTGACATTTTTGCATATTTACAAATTATTAGCAAAATATGAAGATGTTATTATATATTTTTACAAAATTTGACTCTTCAATTTAAATTAGTTGACATTTTTGCATATTTCTATCTATTGTAATGATAGAAATATGCAAAATTGTCAACTGTCGTCTAAATTGAAAAGTCAAATTTTGTAAACAGAATTATCATAAAAATCGTCAATTTTGTTAATAATTTGTCCACGTCTGTATATATTGTGGGTGTGCTATTGTATTCTTATATATTTCGTACTGTTCTAGGATGTTTAACTGTGAACTTTTTGGTGTGATGTGTAAAATTTCCATATCTGTTTCTATATTATTGTAGTCATGATTATTGTCGATAATGTGATCTGCATAATTTGATGTAATGTAAGGTTTGGTTATAGCTTTAATATGTTCGTTGTATCTTGTATGAAAGGATCTTCCTGTCTGTCCTATGTAAATCCCATACAACATAAACATGCAGCTTTCCGTACAATGACACACAGATTAATTAATATACCAATGAACAATGACAACTACACTGAAGAATTAAACACAATAAAATATATAGCACAAGACAATGGATACAACCCTAACATAATAGACACACTAATAAAAAAAGGCAAAACAAAAACAGAACAAAACCAACACAAACACCACGCGAGAATAAATACATAACATTAACATATCACAATACCAATACTCACAAAATTGCAACTTCATTCAGAAAACTAAAATACAAGATAGCATACAAAACAAATAACACAACACAGAAATATCTAAATAATCACATTAAACATTCAAATAAATATAATTCAACTGGAGTTTACAAACTGAAATGCAATAGTTGCCCACATTTTTACATAGGACAGACACGAAGATCCTTTTAATACAAGATACAATGAACATATTAAAGCTATAACCAAACCTTACATTACATCAAATTATGCAGATCACATTATCGACAATAATCATGACTACCATAATATAGAAACAGATATGGAAATTTTACACATCACACCAAAAAGTTCACAGTTAAACATCCTAGAACAATACGAAATATATAAGAATACAATAGCACACCCACAATATATACTTAACACACAATTGCAGTTCAATACGCACACATTGTTTGACATCATAGTACGTCATAACATAAAGACAGCCAACCCCCACCATAGGAGCAACACACCCCCACCCCTACAACAGCACATCGCAGAGCCAAGATCACGAGTGGTTCAAGAGACACTGAAGAAGACGACACATAGCGTCGAAACGGGCCGTCTGTCGAAGGTAAATATCTTTTTAACAATTTTAACACTTTTAACGTGTGACAGAGTAAATTTTATGTAATTATATTACTTACGGCTTAGTTGTATGTATCGAGTGTTAGACTTAGAGCATTCTACATTTCCTTGCAAAGGAATTCCACTCTGGAGAACAATGCGGTGCAAAAGTTTCCCGTCGGTCTCTGCACTGGTATAAGGATGACTGTCGAGTACGAAGAGGCGGTGAAACGAGTATCTCGCAGACAGTGTCTCTTCGTCCACGGCAAATTTGTTGGATCCGCCGGTGTATGCACCGGGGTCTCCTGCAGTGGCAGATTATCCATCGGGGCTCTTTCGCCAGTCTCCGAGCTTCATAAATCATCGCCCTGCGCGAATCGACGCCACAACGCAAGTGTGGGACATTAAACAAGGAAGCCACGACGGGGTCGGAGCTTCCCCTTGAAGGTGGGCAGACGGCGCGGCGCGTCTTGCTGTTGTATCGGCACCCCACTCCACCCCCCAGCGAGGGTTTATCACTTTGACAAATGCTTCCCCGAGGCGCCCAACAATGGCACTGCTGTAGAATTATACGTGCTCCATATACACGCGACCCATCACTTATCTGGACGTGCTGGCCGGGAGCGTTTTGTACAGACATCCGGTCTGGTGACGGGGCGTGATACTAGGAATGCGGCTTTACTGCTCTCATGTCGAGGACAAGGCGTTTAAGAGACAGTCACAGGACCCCATCCAAAGTGTGGCTGACCTCTCCGCCAGATTGCTTTCGATCTCCAAAGTTGACTGTAGCAATTCCTTGTAATGGACAAGACAAGAGAGTAAAGGCTGGTTCACAATAAACCGGGAACGAGAACCAGAATGAAAATGAGTAGCAGAGGACGTGAATATGAAAATTTTTTATTCACAATAAACCGAGAACGTAGACGACTATGCATATCGATATGCATGTCAATAACGATATGTAAAGTCGATATTACGCATTCTGATGTTATTTGTGTATAATTGACCAATGACGTTCTCTCATGAGTACAAGGCAGCCAACATAAACACAGATTAACCAACTTCGAAATTTTAACTGAAACATTTCATTAGGTACCGGTATAAATATGCCCATGCATCTTTATTATCACAACTTATTTTAAGTCTGCCATAACGTAAAATAATTAGAGAAGAAATATTTGTAATAGAACAAAATGAACACAACAGTAGTTATTGAATTGAAGCATGAATATGTAATGTGTAATACAACCAATACAGTAATAAAATATGATTCACTTACGATCGGTGTTCAAAGATGCAGCTATTGAAAGCCACGTATTCTCCTTCATTTTCTCATCTTTATACGAGGCGCGCCGCTTATCGTAAACGTGAGGATTTTCCTCAACACTCAATATTAGAATCTCATCAAATAAAACTTGCTCCATGATGCACAGCACAGAACAAAATAATGCATAGGTTATGTCACGGTCTTCTTGCTACAAAATCTACGACGACAAAATAGCTTTTAGATGGCAATAGAATGAATCTAGTGGGCTGTGATCGGAAACGTGAACGCCAAAGTTGAAACTTGGCCAACTCTCCGTTCCCGATCCCGGGCTCCGGTAAGCTTTTCGTTAATTGTGAATGCTCACATTTAAATGTACACATTTTAGCAATTTTACCGTTTTAGTTTTCGTTCCGATTCTCCTTTCCGGTTTATTGTGAACCAGCCTTAACAGTTGTCGCGGGGTTCTCAGCAGGACATGTTTAATTCCAAGTCTGCGCTCTTTAGCGCATTCACACGGCAACATTCTCTGTCAATATTTTGGAACATTACCAGCCTGCGGTGCCACCAAATGGCTGGATAAATGCTTTTCTCTCCAGCTCATCTCTGTGGCTCATACTGTTAGTATTTAAATCTAGGTATATCGTTATTAATAAAAAAAAATGGTTTGACATAAATTATCTTTCTATCAACGAAAATAAAACCATCATTATTCCATTCCCATTATCTGAAAAATGTAACAAACCTCCTACATCTATATTAAGTATTAAATTACATAATTCTCATTGTTGTCTTATACAGTGTAAATGTCCGATTATTAAAGAGTCCTCTGAAGTTAAGTATTTAGGCATAATTTTCGATAATCATTTAAAATGGAACCAACACATTAATTACCTTTGTAATAAATTAAGTAAAATAGTATATTATTTTGTTTTATTGAGGAATTACTTGTCAATAAGTTTATTACGCACAATATATGTAACTTTATTTCAATCGGTAACTATGTATGGAATTATAGGATGGGGTAGCTCATTTAAATCCCATTTTGATCCACTTTATTTATTACAGAAGAAAATAATTAAAATATGTCTTCATAAATCTATTGATTTTCCATCTCAAAATTTGTTTCTAGACTTTAATGTACTTAACGTAAGACAAATTTATTATATTGTATTAATAAAATTCATACATAAAAATCGAAATAATTTTGAATTGTATTCTCATAGTTATGAAACAAAAGATATGAATTCTTTAAGATTGTTTGAACCAAAATGCAACACTGTTACAGTATTTAATCATAGTACTAATTTAGGACCAAGAATATATAACAAATTTATATTTAAATATCCCAATCTTGTCAATTCTAATAGTTCTAGTATTAAATTTAAAAAGTTATGTATGGATTTTATAACAATTGAAAAATTGTAAATTTAAATTTATATACTATAATTGCAAATTGTATTGTATAATTATTAATTTCAATTCAGGAACCCGCCCTGAGCACGAGTTCTACTTTTTCAGGGGCGAGCTAAAGTTTCTCTGTATATATAATATATTTTATGTTACAATTATTAGCAAAATAATAAATAAATAAATAAATAAATAAATTTAAAGGGAGGGGATGGTAGTATTTTTACTTTTTTCCTATTTGGTGTAAAATATTAATTTTTTGTATGTAGAGAGCTCATAGCTGTAGCAACTCAACAAAATATAAATATTTTGAAAAAAAAAATTATTTGGGGCCCGGATTTGAAAAAAAAAATATACCCAATGCAGGATTTTACTAAAATCGATATATCTAAACCATTTTTAAAGGTAGATTCATCCCTTTTTTTTGCAATGTTCTGGAAAAAGCATGCTCTACAAACTGTCTGCAATAGAATTTTGATATCAGTCCCAACGTTTGTAAAATAAACAATTAAAATTTAATAACACTTTTCTGAATTCCTTTCTTGCAAACAAATGGACGTAGTTTTAAAATTAAATCAATTAACAAAATTCTGTTAAAGAGAAAAGTTTCCTAATAGTCTAAAGAATGTGTGTTCTAAATTTCATGCACGTATCTTTAATAGTTCAGAAATTATATCCATTTTTGTCTGGCAATGTAGCAAAAAAAAAAAAATGAAGTTACTGTAAACCGATAAAAGAGGGCCAGTGATATAAAAATCCATAGCACAGGAAGTTTCAAAATGGCGTCTCAACATCCGATAAGGGCACAAATACCCACGAAATGTTATGCAATGCATTCCATACATATCAAAGAGTATTTTAAAGATTTTTTTTTTTTTTTGAAAATTCAATTTACCGGAAACAACAATAAAAGAGGGCGAGTGATTTAAAAATCCATAACGCAGGAAGTTTAAAAATGGCGTCTCAACATCTGATAACGGCACAAATACCCACAAAATATTATGCTATGCATTGCACACAAATCACAGGGTATTTTAAAGATTTTTTTTTAATTCACTCATTTTTCACAAAGAAAATACCATCTTCTCCCCTTAAAATCAATCCCTTAGCGCTTCTTGTACAAAACAGTTCAAATTTCATCGTCAAAGCAAGCTGTAATGAAATAAAAATATCATTTTTTGTCGACGTCTATAAAAAGAACTAAGAAAGAGACAAGTTAAGTGTTTTGTGTGGAGTGTGGCTCATTTTGTTAAGTTTATTTATACATGCTTTAACATCTGTCATCATATCGGGTGTTTAGGATCTGTGGGTATACCAGTAGGCCGTTACTATTGTTGAGTTCCTGTTTCTATTGTGTGTTGTAGATGGCTTGTGTTCATGTAACTTATTTTATATTTAGATTTGATTTTAGATGATTGGTGATTAAGGCGGTGATGAATCACGGCATGTAGATATCCAATCCAACATTTGCTTTTGTGACTGAGGGAAACCATGGAAAACCCCAGTCAGATTGGTCAGCCAAGGGGTTTGAACCCGGGATCTCCCGAATGCGAGATTCAAACGCTACCGTCGGGGTCAATTCGCTCGGTGAGTGTGGCATTGTTTGGGGTAAAAACATGGACATTACGACGAAGAGAAGAAAAACCACTTGAAGAATTTTGAAATGTGGATATGGAGGAGAAAGGAACGTGTGAAATGGACAGACAGAATAAGAAATGAAGCTGTGCTGGAAAGAGTGGGTGAAGAAAGAATAATGCTGAAACTGATCAGGAAGAGAAACAGGAAATGGCTGGGTCACTGACTGAGAAGAAACTGCCTACTGAAGGCTGCACTGGAAGGAATGGTGAACGGGGGAAGAGTTCGGAGCAGAAGAAGATATCAGATGATGGACGACATTAAGATATATGGATCATATAGAAGACAGAATATAGGAAGGATTGGAGAATGCTGAGTTTATAGTGAAAGACCTGCCTTGAACAGAAAGCTATGAATGAATACTAACAAAAAAAATTGCCGTACTCACAATGACATTGTAAGATGTATAATTACCATTTGTTAAAATATATTCTTTAAATTAAGCAATAAGTTTTAAATTGCCACATTTCATTGAATATTTCTGAAATATGTACCCCCAAACCATACAGATAGCTAAAATCTGAATACAAATTTAAAAATCTAGTATTTACTTATTGTTTGTTACCCACGAGATGAAGAGCGGGAGATGAAGCGGCAGGGGGAGAGTATGTTTGTGATATGAATGCTTACATTATGTGACGCAGTAGCGATACTATTCATTTAAAATTATGCAGACTTAATCAATTTCTGATATTGCTTTTGTACTTAGGGATTGAGAAGTTAAACTATTAATTACAATTCGTAGATACAAGACTAGGAAAATATTTGGGGCTAAGAGGGATGAAGTTACAGGAGAATGGAGAAAGTTACACAACGCAGAGCTGCACGCATTGTATTCTTCACCTGACATAATTAGGAACATTAAATCCAGACGTTTGAGATGGGCAGGGCATGTAGCACGTATGGACGAATCCAGAAATGCATATAGAGTGTTAGTTGGGAGGCCGGATGGAAAAAGACTTTTGGGGATGCCGAGACGTAGATGGGAAGATAATATTAAAATGGATTTGAGGGAAGTGGGATATGATGATAGAGACTGGATTAATCTTGCACAGGATAGGGACCGATGGCGGGCTTATGTGAGGGCGACAATGAACCTCCGGGTTCCTTAAAAGCCACTAATTAAGTAAGTTTTAAATTGCCACATTTCAAGGAATATTTCCGAAATATGTGCCCCCAAATCATACAGATAGCTAAAATCTGAATACAAATTTAAAAATCTAGTATTTACTTATTGTTTGTTACCCACGAGATGAAGAGCGGGAGATGAAGCGGCAGGGGGAGAGTATGTTTGTGTTATGAATGCTTACATTATGTGACGCAGTAGCGATACTATTCATTTAAAATTATGCAGACTTCATCAATTTCTGATATTGTTTTTGTACTTAGGGAGTGAGAAGTTAAACTATTAAGTATAATTCGTACATACGAGACTAAACAATTAATGATAATTACTTCATTAAAATAATTGAACCCATTAATTTCCATACTCATATTGTATCTATGCTTTCGGCACGAGTAATAACCTGGCTATTAGGATGGTTATCTGAGCAATTTTTATAAAAATTCACTAACCACAGTAGAGATCACATTCCTTCCATTCGTCTTCTCCTTGGTAACCAATATGCTAATACAGGGACATTATTTTATTTTTACTTCAATTTTTATTGTACCTGAGTTTTTGAATTTAGTTCACTCCCACCCCTTCTACTAATGAAATTCAACCGTCCTCCACACAGATCCAAGACCGCATATACAGTCACAGTAGCCTTACGGTCATAGTAAACAGTACGTTCCAAAAATATGTTTTCCATTGACGAAAGAGCTTCCAATATTGAATCATTTTCGCACAGGTACTGTCGTCCATTTGCTTACGTCGTATCCCGGTTTCCCCCACCAGCTTTTATTCGCCAGTTATTGGCTGGGCTGTTTTAGCTCTTTTCTGAGAACATTTATTCCTCTTAGGAATTGGACGTCTACGTAATATTATAGGACTGTTTAAAATAACTTAAGTAAAAGGGCCTCGTTAAGTAATTAAATGCCACGTGATTTCCTCCCTTTCTACGACCCTACGACATAACCATTTGTACGAACAGTAGATAGTATGTCTGAGTAATTTTATCTTTTCGGGTCGGGCAGAAGTGAAGATTGAATTTACAGTACGTAAGGTACTCTTTTATAGACTAGGTACAGAATTATTTCAACATGAGTTACTAGTACGAAGGACGAAGATGGTAATTGGGATTAGGTACAATAGTCTATAATGTGATAATATGCACATTAGAACTGAAGCCTGTATCGAAATGAACGGCCATCATTTTCAAAAATGTGTTTAAATATCCATGTTATGATTATTTTTCAATTTAACTTCATTCTCTAAAGTATACGCTAATGTGCTGTAGACAGTATAATATACACTGCATAATGAATACGTCCACATGGACAGCTCAGTTCGTGAGTAAAAACACTCATTGTTAATACTGTACTGTATTTTGATTAAACAAAAACCTTATGAAAATGATCAAACTCAAAATCGCGATATTTCCTAGTTTACGTAAATGGATGAACTACTTTTCTTCCCTCCTATACCTAGTAAAGTGATTTGTTTGTATATTACGCAGTATCATCGAACTCCAGTCGTGGAAGGGGGTAGCAAACGGCGTTCATCCAGAGGATAGCCAGGATAATATTAAAAATGTTAGTAAAAATAAAATGATGTCTCTGTATGTATTTCACTCTCAATATGTATGACGCCAACTTTTGCATTTTGAGTGCTGCAAGCGAATGAAGATATGAAATGAGCGAAAATTGTTGCATGGTTTCAGTAACTTCTCCAATGCTTACTTACTTACAAATGGCTTTTAAGGAACCCGAAGTTCATTGCCGCCCTCACATAAGCCCGCCATCGGTCCCTATCCTGTGCAAGATTAATCCAGTCTCTATCATCATATCCCACCTCCCTCAAATCAATTTTAACATTATCCTCCCATCTACGTCTCGGCCTTCCTACAGGTCTTTTTCCCTCCGGTCTCCCAACTAACACTCTATATGCATTTCTGGATTCGCCCATACGTGCTACATGCCCTGCCCATCTCATCGGTCTAGATTTAATGTTCCTAATTATATCAGGTGAAGAATACAATGTGTGCAGTTCTGTGTTGTGTAACTTTCTCCATTCTCCTGCAACTTCATCCCGCTTAGCCCCAAATATTTTCCTAAGCACCTTATCCTCAAACACCCTTAACCTATGTTCCTCTCTCAAAGTGAGAGTCCAAGTTTCACAACCATAAAGAACAACCTGGTAATATAACGGTTTTATAAATTCTAACTTTCAGAGTTTTTGACAGCAGACTGGATGATAAAAGCTTTTCAACCGAATAATAACAGGCATTTCCCATATTTATTCTGTGTTTAATTTCCTCTCGAGCATCATTTATATTTGTTACTGTTGCTCCAAGATATTTGAACTTTTCCACTTCTTCAAAAGATAAATTTCCAATTTTTATATTTCCATTTCGTACAATATTCTCGTCACGAGACATAATCATATACTTTGTCTATTCATTATGAGAAAAAAATAAATGCATATATAGAAAGCTCTTTATTTACTCTTTAATGTCGTATTTGTTTGTTTTATCTACCTTTTAAAAGTTCTGAGACATTGACATTTAAATGTTTCGCCTCAGCCTGACTTCATTTTGAGCTCACAGATTAACATTATTCAACGTTAAAAATGACTCAATTGTAACGCTATAAAGAAGCTGGTTGTGCACCTCACATTATGTCAGTCTTACGTACCGAAGTATTCATTTTTTTAACTTCTCCGTTTAGAAGCTGAGAGAACAATAAGAATTTTAAGTTTTAATTCTGGCTCCGTATACCAAACCATTTAAAATTCCATTCACAAACTCTTGTACCAAAATCCTCCAGCTTTCTCTATATGTTTGCTTTTGGTTTTCAAACAGCGGGGCTTTCTAGTCTTTTCCGTTCAACAAACTTTGTGTAATACAACACAAAAGGGGGTACTTTTTTGTACACGTGTTTGCGTTTGTTACAGCTTGCAGCCTTTTTTGGACGGCCGGCGCAATAAATCAATGTTATATGCGTACTAGACCGAACTGTAAAGACAAACAACACGCAGTACTCTTTTGCAAAACTTGCGAGAGAAGGTGAAGGGGTGGAAGAGCTATGCTGGAAGCTCTTCAAAGCTTTTACCCAAAATGTTTTATTATACATACATACGATCTGGAACTATCTGAACACTGGCAGTGCTATAATTGGGAGGTTTCTGAAAGGACTTGTATGCAAGCTGCATAGACAGAGATAGAACACTGGTCGGGGGTAGCTTTTTAATATTTTTACTCTCTCTTTCCCTCTCTTGTGAGTGTACTATAATAGCTATATGGTGTTCGCTGCCTTTAGACAGACCCGTCAGTATTAATAATTTAATAATACATCCCGCTGGAACTCATGAATTTTATTGTAGCTAGGTACGCCTGCCTTCGCACTTTGCATTACACAAGCCCCTGACGTCACAAACCGTGGAGGGAGTGGGCAGGTTTCTTTCTGAGCTGCAAGTCAGAACTCTATGCGTGAAGGACAATAATGCCGGCACAAACAAACACGGATGTTAATTAGATTTTTAAAGAGAACAGATTTATTCCACCTCCTGTATAATGTCTACGAGGAATTAAAACTCACAAACACGTAAGGCAAGCTACTTTCGGATCTGGGATCGAATCATGTTTTCGTATGATTACCTGGTTGAATTTTTTTCCGAGTTTTTCGACAACTCTATGGGGAACGCCATACATTCTATTCATCTCGGGAAATACCATTTCGCTATTATTATTATTATTATTATTATTATTATTATTATTACACTTACTGGCTTTTAAGGAACCCGGAGGTTCATTGCCGCCCTCACATAAGCCCGCCATTGGTCCCTATCCTGAGCAAGATTAATCCAGGCTCTATCATCATATCCCACCTCCCTCAAATCCATTTTAATATTATCTTCCCATCTATGTCTCGGCCTTCCTAAAGGTCTTTTCCTCCGGCCTCCCAACTAACACTCTATATGCATTTCTGGATTCACCCATACGTGCTAAATGTCCTGCCCATCTCAAACGTCTGGATTTAATGTTCCTAATTAGGTCAGGCGAAGAATACAATGCGTGCAGTTCTGTGTTGTGTAACTTTCTCCATTCTCCTGTAACTTCATCCCTTTTAGCCCCAAATGTTTTCCTAAGCACCTTATTCTCAAACACCCTTAACTTATGTTCCTTTCTCAAAGTGAGAGTCCAAGTCATTATTATTATTATTATTATTATTATTACTATTGGATTAAATACTCAAAATTTAAAACTGAATACTGTATTACTTCCTTTTATATAAAACTTCCTTAATAAAATAATTAAATTTGATAAAGTCACCAGGCCCACAAAATGTAGAAAGTTTAAAAATATAAATTACTAAATTTGGAAATAGGTTTAATCGTTTTATAAGATAAATAACAATTGTACAGAATTTTATCTCAATGACAAAAATTTCACAGGGCAGAAAGAAGTTGTAAATGTTTTCGTTACATACTTTAAAACTGTTGAGTAAACCCACGAAGTTGCTTATACAAACAGTAATATGGTTAGTACAGACTCTATCTTTATCAATCTTAACCCACTACAATATTCTAAGAAGAAAAAACTGAAACCAACAAAATCACTTATAATTGTTGGCATAGCCAATTTTATAATTAAAGACTGCCCAGAAGTTTTTGTTCCTACGATTAATCACGTATTTTATATCCGTATTAAAGAATACGGCTATGTGGATACAGCATGCGCTTCCGGATGCAGCGGTCCGATGTTCGATTCCCGGCGTGGGTAATGGAAGAAATTTTTTTCCGTCCACGAGACTAGGTGTTTGTCCCTTGTCTTATGATTTTCCTGTGATCTCTCTGTGGTGGTTCTGTGCCATGCTGATACCATCATCAGGGAGTCCACACTTGTGAGACGTCTAGTGCGTGATTTAGTGATAATCCTTCTCCTACCCACAGTGGTGTGTATGACGGAAAAGTGGGAGGTTAAAGGAAGTTAAATGAATTTTAAGTTCCGAAATTAGGCCGATTTAAAGTAATGGTAAATTTACCGGATTGGGGTTTTTCTGAGGTTTCACCTCAACCACTCGAAGCAGAATTGCTGGATAACTTTCGGCGTCGGACCTCGGACTCATTTCGCCTTCATTAGTATTTTTTTTTTATTTTAGTAGGTTATTTTACGACGCTTTGTCAACAGCTTAGGTTATTTAGCGTCTGAATGAGATGAAGGTGATAATGCCGGTGAAATGAGTCCGGGGTCCAGCACCGAAAGTTACGCAGCATTTGCTCATCTTGGGTTGAGGGAAAACCCTGGAAAAAACCTCAACCAGGTAACTTGTCCCGACCGGAACTCGAACCCGGGCCACCTGGTTTCGCGGCCAGACGCGTTGACCGTTACTCCACAGGTGTGGACCCTTCATTAGTATCATTGCCATTAATCATCTCAATAGCTTGCAGATCGATCAGGTTTACACGGCGGATGTGGTTCAGGATGTCTATAGGCGGCATCTGTCTGCGGGAGCTGCACATATCCAGAGATGCCGCAGTGCCTTCAATAAGCGGACTACGGGTGACTGGGGAGTGTAGCTCCCTCGGATAGATGGCGCTTTGTTGAGTCGTGGAATCGATGGCGGTATGGCCTTCTGGTTGAGGATGCAACAGATTCAGGCACATGAATCCTTCCATCCTTCCAAACTCTAAACTGGCTACGGCTTAACGAACGTAGAAATTTTCATTCTCTTGTTCTCCTTTTCCAAGTCCTTCACACTTCTACACCTACCTACCTTGCCTCCCGTTTCAGTTACCTGTCATCATATCATAATCTCTTCACACGCACGCAAAATAGCCGCATACTAGCCATACCAGCACATAAGACATCATCGTATTCATCATCATACACAATCTTGCTTTCGCGCTTGTGGAATACCCTACCCAGTGACATCAGAGACTGTCGGAATTTAGTTCAAAAGCAAGCGTAATAAGTATTTTCTTACTGCGTAGAGTAGTTTTAATTTTTACTTAATTAATAAAAAAATGTTTCTCTCTTCTTAACTTTTACAATAAACAGTCTAGCTTTTATTAATCAGGTAACCTTTTAGTACTTTGATTTTTATTGTATTTGTAAATTTAATATTAATTGTAATTATAATTGTAATTTTATTCTTAATATTGTCGTTGTAATCTCCTGATAGAGGGGAAGAGAAGGCCTGATGGCCTTATCTCTGCCAGGTTGAATAAATAAATAAATATAAATGAATTGCGAATAGATGTCATCGATCTGAGGAGGCTGCGGAATAACAACACAGGCAGGCGAAGAATCAGGTCTCCAGTCAGAACTGGATGCTGTGGCTGAATCGATACGATAGTACCAAGAAGTGAATCATGCGCTTGAAAAAAGCGATCCTAAATGGACTTCAACAATCATTGCAACATAAGGAGGCTGCACAATAAGCCTAAACCTGCGGGTCCTACTCCGAAAGAAAAAAAAAAAAGAAAGGGTATCTTCTTCATATTCTGAGGGAGTATAGGGTTTATGGAGGAAAAGTTTCACGTTTTCTTGACCTCGACACAAAAATGATGTGCACCTCGCCCCAGCAGCCTTTTTGTCCCGGTAAAAATCCACTACTAGATGTTTCAGCAACGAGAACAATCCCGCCATAACTCTGGATTGAACTCGGGACCTTACAGTTCGTAACCACTTGCTACCCGGCTTCCTGGTAGTCATCTATGGTGACTACATCAAAGTTCACAAGTCTGCGAAGATCGGTTATATTAATCACCATGAGTCGCAATTAATGGGACATGTAAACACAACAAGCTAACTGCTGGAAGTTTTGGATTCGAGTTGGCTGTCCGAGTGACGACTAAGACTTCAGAGTGAAATATGACATGATTGAATCTGTGCTGCGCTCTAACGACAGATCCCGATACAACGAGGTGATTAATTTGATTCCGGCATGATGAAGTGCCCCCTGTCCACCTTATCTCGCAGCTAGAGTTATGGGGACGAATAACGAAGCAATGATAGCAATGCAGAACTCTACGTATTGTATTGGTGTCTATGGCAACAGCTGCAGGCAAACTTTCAGCTCTAATTGGCTCTGCATTGTAACGGGAGGTCACTTTACATCGTTGAGGAGTAAAGAATGTGTCATGGAGGTTACACGCATATCACAGAACTGAATGGGGGACAAAGATTTTACGATCCTTAATTAGGAGGAAATGATATTCGGTTCAACAAAATATATACTTTTGCAGAAAATAGTGTAGGTCTACTTTAATTGTTCCGTGAGGATCTGAAATGGATTTATATGCAGAGTGGAAGTGATATTCATCACTCACACTTTTTTACACAAGACCAGGTCTTTCACTGCAAACCCAACATTATCTAATTTCGGAATGTAACTAGTACGATGATGATTAGTAAATAGAGCAATAGAAACCATAACGGGAAATAGCAAGCTAAAACAGTTCCGGGTGTACATACTTACTTACTTACCTACTTACTTACTTACTTACTTACTTACTTACTTACTTACTTACTTACTTACTGGCTTTTAAGGAACCCGGAGGTTCATTGCCGCCCTCACATAAGCCCGCCATTGGTCCCTATCTTGAGCAAGATTAATCCAGTCTCTACCATCATATCCCACCTCCCTCAAATCCATGTTAATCTTATCTTCCCACCTATGTCTCGGCCTCCCCAAAGGTCTTTTTCCCTCCGGCCTCCGGGTGTACATAAGTAACATTGAAGATGAGCACGGATTGAGTAAACAGAATTTCTATCATTCTGTGAGGTTTTACCCTCCCCTCGAAGCCCGACATTCAAATGCGGGTGTTATGTGGAGCCCATATCAACCCAATCCCGCACATTGCAATTTATCTTACTGTAGCTGTATGGAAGTTCGGAACTTTTGGAAAGCTTGACAAGTTTTTCCAATAAGGGGGCCCAACTTTAAGTTCTGTTCAAGTAACTGTTAAAGGCACAATCAGTTCGTTTCCATATTGTTACACTGCTTATCTTAGTGTATGTTAAATACAGGGCGATCCATGTAGCAATCAAAATATACGAAAAGCTATTTACCGATGTAGCCCAGGAATGCATAAGAAACAGCACGTGAACGATCTTCGATCACTTCCCGTCCCAACCGTTTTCTCTGGCAAATTCTCGTTTTACGTCTGTGAAAAGTTGTGCAAAATATAAAAAAGAACTGAATAATTAATACAACATGAAAATTTCTGTTAGTCTAGCTTCTCAGAGCCATTTTCTCCTCTTTGTGTTTACATATATTCGTGTTTGTGTTTGCTGTAGTGCAAATTAAACAACATCAAGTGTAAGTAAACTTAAGATAAAGGTCAGAAATTCACATTGAAATAAAAATAACCAAATGTTTACGCTCTAAGTTCCACAACATGTAGGAGTAAAGTGCTCAGGTTCTCGAAGGCATTAAGTCTACTTTAATACTGCGCGTGATTCTATATTTCCATATTACAGTATATTACGAGAGTCAATTATCCAAAGAGATGAGAAAGGCTTGATATTTGAATAAGACCATTTCGAGAATAATAAATACATAATTAATTAAAAGATGATATAATTACAATAATAACAAATAAGATATTTAAGTAGCTAACTTAATATATTTTGTGCGAGATCGTGCTTATTTGCTTGGTTTCCGCACAAAACCAATCCGCCGAAAGTCTAAAATTCCACATTCAGTATTCCCAACCTAACACTCATAACAATTTCCCTCTTCTTACCGCTTAAGTGACATATTGATATTACTGCTTTAGGCTTTTACCATATTATTTTTAGCGACGTTCAATATAGTCATAATTATAAATTGAAAACTTACCACTGCAATTTCACCTAAATTGCAATGTTAATTATTGTTTTTAAATATTTGCAAAAATTGAGTAAACTCTACAACTCCACTAAAGTTACTGCATTCGTGATGCAAGTAACATTAAGGAAGCCGTGAAAAAATCAACAACATTCCAGACTCATCATAAACTGGGAAAAAAAAAGACAGACGTATATCACGGCCTGCTGGAGTATAGTAAACACAGAAAACATTTTAAAGCAACAATGTTGAAGATAGATATTTTTGTTTTGCAAATTTGCCGTCATTGAACAGAAACCAAGATGGAGATTTCATTGCAACTAATTAGAAATTCCTCTTTCAGGTATGTAATAAACGATCTTCGCACAAAATAATGTACGATACACGAGCGGTATGTTTTCTTTCAATTGTCGGAAATTAAAAAAGCTCAGCTACGTTTCGCTTTTTCAAACTTTTCCTCAAACATGAAAACTTCAACATACCGCTCTTGTAACGCATATTACTATTATTGGCCTGTCTTGGCCTTATGCAACATCAAATTCATGGGTAAACACTTGACAATAGCTGTAGAATTAATCATAGCATAATCATTTCCGGATAGCTAATGCATTGAAGGAAAAACATAGTATCTTTATTCATTGCCATAATAATAATAATAATAATAATAATAATAATAATAATAATAATAATAATAAAAATAATAATAATAATAATAATAATAATAATAATAATAATAATAATAATAAAGGTCCAGTGTTAAAATAAATAGCTGTATATCCGAAAGAAAATTAGTTAATAATGCAGTTCGACAAGGTTGTCCACTATCACCAACTTCATTTAATATTTATCTAAATGAAATTATTTTAAAATGGAACCAAATCTACACATCAGGAATCAAAATAACCAGTGCTCTAACATTAAATACCTTACTCTTTGCCGATGATCAAGTCATAATTTCCAATTCAGAGGATAATTTACAAAGAGGATTATATACATTAAATTAAATATTAAAATATTTTGGGATGGAAATTTCAGCACAAAAATCAAAAGTAATGGCATTTTTAGGGCAAGACCCAGTCAGAAGTAAGATAATACACAATAACCAATGCCTCGAACAAGTGCAAAATTTCAATTATCTGGGTTGTGAAATATCTTATCAAAATGAAAAAGATGTGAACAAGAAAATTACCAAATTTACACAAATTCTAGGAATAATAAACAATGCATTAAAAGCTAAATTAGTACAAAAATCTACAAGAATAAAAATATATAATACACTAGCATTACCCTCCCTTTTATACGGAAGCGAGATTTGGACATTAAAGAAAAAAGACATGAACAGAATCAAAGCAACGGAAATAAAATTTTTGAGGACAGCAGGATATACTCTTTTAGACCGAAAAGGAATTAAGAAATTTTAGAACAATAGAAGTATAGTCAGTAGAAGAAAAAATCAACAGATACAAATTAAATTGGCTAGATCATGTAAGAAGAATGGAAAATTCAAGAATCCCAAAAATTGTGATGCAGTATAAACCTAGAGGACATCGTCGACCAGGAAGACCTTTTAGAAGACTGCTAGATGGGGCCGAAACAGGTCTACAGAGGCCTAATTCGTGAAGGATGAGGATTATAAAGGTCCAATTGATTAGCTGTACAATAGTTCCTAATTGAATTAAGTGAACCCAATGCTAGTTACTGGACATCATTGATGCTGCTCCAATTATTTTCAATAATCGTATACTTCTTTTGTTGTCTATCGCTAATATTGCCATTCTTCTGAACTAAATCCATTCTGTGCTTTGCTAGGTATGACACTACTTAATACAAAGTTGGACATCTTACCGATAACGGTCATACATAGAAGTTCGGGATTTCAACTCACGACTTCCACGCAGCGTCAAACTTGCTCAACTAAGTACGCCTATCACAGCCAACGTCTTTGTTTAAAGTGTACCTGTTCCTATAGAACTTGAGACCTCAGACGCCTCCATTAGTATTTATATCGGCAAGAACTTGTGGCAGAGTTTCCGAGCAGCAAAATTCTCCTGGCGGGGATATGGCTCATTACAATTAATCATTAGTCAAAACTGTTACTACGTAGTGAACTTGATAATGATAAAACTTATAGCACTGAATTTATTACCTGTTAGATAAAGCAAATTAACTTCAAGAGGTAACACCTACTCCGAGAAGCGTCTTTTGTTCTGGGTGACGCAGAGAAGTTAAGATAACTGATGTTTTTTTCATCTGATGCATAGTAGCATTACGTCTGCCCTAAATATGAAATTACCTTCTAAAACGAGTTAGATGCGCTTTTAGAATTTTTACTAAACGTGACCCACGTACGTAATAGCTACAATCTACTTTGACATTGCACGCGAGCTAGAGCCGTGAGTTCGTATACCAGCGAGGACATTTGTGATTATAATTGTAATTGTATTCTTAATATTGTAGTTGTAATCCCCTGGTAGAGGGGATGATGGCCTTATCTCTACCAGGTAAAATAAATAAATAAATAAATAAATTTTCCAGGATCCGTTTGGAAGCAAATTAGACTATAGAATTAATACGCAGGCATTCATCGTTAAACTTACAATGGAACTTATCGTTTTTGTTAGTGTATTGAGCCAGGTACATAGATTATATTTTTTTTAACAAATTTGGAACGATATTAGCACATTATGTCCAGTGTACAATTATTTATAGTTCCGTTTCACATTTTGTATTACGTGATCATGTTTTTTGAGTATATATCATTTGACTTTTGGTTTCGTATATAGTCCTAAATAAAAGCCAATCAGCACCCTTGCTCAGTCGTCCTGATTACCATTACGTAAGAGCCCAACAGAGTAGATGATGGAACCTGTCTATGTAGTCCCGAAACGTTGCAAATGTCAAGTTCCAGGACATGGTAGAATATCCAAACACCAATTCTGATTCATTTCTTTGTTACCAATATCGTAGGCCTAACTTTTTAGTATATTAAAGATATTTTTATTAATTTGTCCTACAGAATAATATCTGTAATATTGACAATTAATATTTGAGGAGAAAAATTCGCTCCGGCGATGGGGATCGAACCCGGGTCCTTGGTTCTACGTACCAAGCGCTCTGACCACTGAGCTACGCCGAATTCAATCCACAGCACCGGACCGAACCTTCCTCCTCATCTTCTCATAGCTACCAGTGCATATTTCTATACAGATTACTGTGCACTTAACTGCGGAATCCCGGCCAAACAAGTCACTCAGCTGAGTGCGCTCCTAGTATAATGGCAGTTGACATTGGACATATATGTCAACATATATGCCTAACTTGGAGTAAGGCCAAAAGGGAAACATTGAAGGAGGAAGGTTCGGTCCGGTGCTGCGGATTGAATTCGGCGTAGCTCAGTGGTCAGAACCAAGGACCCGGGTTCGATCCCCGGCGCCGGAGCGAATTTTTCTCCTCAAATATTAACCAACTTTTTAGGTTAGGTATGTCTGGTGATTTAATTCGTAAACAAATTAAAGAACAGTGAGCTCAACGAATCATCTTGCATAACCTTTCTTTTCACTGGGATTTTCCAGGATAATTTTCCTTCAGATTTCATTAGGGTTCGAACTCCGGTATTAGCAGCTTCACCTTCACCACCTTGACAAGCGATCGGTGGTGTTAATCGCTTCTTCCTCTGCCAGTGAAGTTACGTGCAGGATAACAGTAGTTTCAGTTCATACTTCATATCGCACAATTCGAAGTTTCTCTTCATCTGCCTTTTGTTTTAATCCGCACTTACAACACCTGTTCTTCTCTGTCCTCTTGTAAGATTTCCGAATGAACTCTTCTTCTCCGCGTGTACTTTATATTTATGTTTATCTTTCTCTCTCTACACTGTGGCTATTGTTGTCTCCTCAGATTACGGGTTCTAATTAAGGAACTCAAGTAAAGGAAGGGAATGGCGCCTGTATAGCACCTTCACTTAGAAGACATTCTACTCAACTTCCAGCTTAAATGGGCTGAAAGGAGAAAGAACTACACTGAGATAATTACCTGTTCGTCCACGTCAAAATCTCACTCTGGAGGTAGCGAAATGGTCCAGCATGGTTTGCTGTAATCCATCCAGCCCAAGAGTGAAAATTTAGGTCAAATGCACGTGTTGTAATGTCTCATGATTTGCCACCTAGCACAGTACAACTCTCGGCATAAAAGAATATAGTCCGACACATATTTTATATATAAAATTAAAAGTAAATAACACTTTAAGCAAGGAAGCTAGAACAATAAATCAAGGAGTAAAGCAAGGCTGCCCAATGTCACCCACCTTATTTAATATTCATATAAATAACATTACCAAAAACTGGGAAGACGAATTGCTCACAAATTTTATTTATTTATTTTATTTATTTAAATTTAAATATACATAATAAAGAATATAATTACAAAACAAACAAGAGAAATAGAAATAAAATAATACAAACAATATAAAAAGAAGATACAGTAGTATTAACAGAATTTGAGACCGAATGAGCAGCGTTCGTGCTCGGTCGAAGTTCAGATATAATATTAAAATAAAAAATAATAATATAAATAAACAAGTAAAATAAAATAGGAACTAAAATATAATTACAGCGGCAATGGAATTATATAATATAATATTAACACTAGAGAAGAATAATATCGCACGTGAAAAGTAGGACTAATATATATTTCAAAATTATAGAATACAAATATAATATAGGTTGATTAATTCATACACATAGGCTATAAATTTATTTAATCAAATTGAAGATATTAACACGTTTCTAATTTTCTTGTTATATGTTAGTGGGTTACATGTTAGAAGTTCTGGGTGTAATTTAGTTAAAGCATTGTACAACCGAGGGCCAAAATTTATGCTATGCTTTAGACCAGCAGATGTGAGACATTTAGGTTCTACTAATGTTGAATTAATATTTCGTCTTGTGTCATAATTGTGTGTCTGTAATACAAAGTTATTACGATTTTTATGATACAATTTTAACAGCGTATACTTATAAATTTGTTCAATATTAAATACATTAAATTCAGAATAAATTAATTTAGTTGGATAATCGAAACGTTTCTTCAAACAAATTTTAATTATTCGTTTTTGTAGTCAATTTAACGGACTAAGATTAATTTTTGTACTTCCACCCCAAACAATTATACCATATTGAATGATAGACTGAATAATGGCCAAATAAATATTTCGTAGAACTCTAATAGGTAAGTAGCATCGAAGATTAACGAATTTATAAATTGTTTTACGAAGCCTCTTACAAAGATAAGTAATGTGATGAGGCCATTTAAATTCTGATCAATAATGATACCCAGATATTTGACATACGTGGCTTCTTTCAAAGGTGGACAATTACAACTTTTGGGATCTAAACAATTTTCACTGTGTATTATTAGTCTATATTTATCGCTAAATTTTAAATTTTGAACACTGGCAGCTGTTAACGAAAAAGGAACTAAAGTTGATTTAGATATATTTAAAGAAAGGAAGTTGGAATTAAGCCATTTTTTAACAATGTTAGCACCTATATTAGCATTTCTATATGCTTCCTGCCAAGAAAAACCACTGAAAATAACTACTGTATCATCCGTATATGAATATATAGATCCATTAAATTTTTCTAAATTTATATTTAGCAGATCATTAACATATGCTAGAAATAAAATAGGTCCCAAAATTGTTCCTTGCGGTACACCTATATCAATATATTTGTATTCACTAAATTGATCTTCAATTTTGGTCATTTGCCTTCTGTTACTAAAATATGATTTTATGATTGACAACTTCCCACTTAACACATTACTTTACGCAGACGATCAGATAATCTTAGCAAATTCTGAAGACAATTTACAAAGAGCAATACACAGACTATATAAGATAGCAAAAAATTATAATTTGGAAATCTCTATAAATAAAACCAGAATCATGGCCTTCCAAGGAAAGAATCATGTAAGATCCAAAATTGCAATCAATAATAATTGTATAGAACAAGTCAACACATTCAACTATCTTGGCTGCAATCTTTCTTATATAAACTCCAGGGACGTAGATATTAAACTAGCCAAATTTCAGCAAACTGTTATGAACAATCAAATCAACTCTATTAAAGAAAGTTCGACCAGAAACAATTTTGAAATTCTATAAAGTTATGGCAGTCCCGGCATTATTATATGGATCAGAGACATAGTCATTAACGAAAGGACAACTTCGAAGAATAGAAGCTGCTGAAATGCGATTGCTAAGACCTCTTGCAGGATATACTCTTTACGACCACAAAAGGAACGCTGACATCCGAACAGAATTGAATATAACCGCCATTACGGATACTATAGAATCTTACCGCAACAACTGGTATGAACATGTATTAAGAATCCCCAACAATAAGTTACCCAAGAGGCTATTGAACTATACACCTCATGGAAAACGAGACATCGGAAGACCAAGGAAGAGATGGAAAGATCAACTTTCTTCTGGAAGCGGAACAGGCCAGGAGGTCTAATCCAAGACTGTTATTGATGACATATTTTATATCCTATCAGAAAAATTGTTCAGGGACAGAGTATCGAACCCTGGACCTTTGGCTGAGCGCGCCAACGCTCTATCGACTGAGCTACCCAGGAACTCTACCAGACCCAGGCTCAATTATTCCCTTTATATCCACATACTTCAAGTGGGTTGCCATGACGACAGAGACCCAGCACATCAAGCTCTGTGTGACTTAAATTCGTGGTTTCCTGTTAACTAACAGTGACGTGTATTATACAAATATGACTTTCACCTGAAATTTCCCTTTGAAATTGTTCATGTCAGTTTACAGCGAGCTGTACCTGAAAGTCAGATTTGTATTTACATTCTACCGTTTATTTTTTTTTTATTTCCTAATAATTCTATGTTAAATAAATAATGATATTTTAATTCCAAACGTATTTATCATAAGATTACATAATTAAAAAGATATCAATCAGTAACCGATACATACAGCCATAGACAAATACATTAGAAGACTTTCAACTCAATGTATACGAATAAGAGACTATTGCAATAAATTATAAATGAATATTTGTTATTGCCAGCGTTGGCAATATTCGTGACTACATCTCGTGTTGCATAGGCCGATCGGTATTACAGATATCCATTATACCAACAATATTACTCAAAAGATAGAGGGCGCAATGATATTATATCAATATTAAAAAGTTTAACAATTAGCATATATTTTTCCATTCTCTTTTTTGAATACTTCTGGCCACATCTTTCACCAGGAATTTAGACTGAAAAAAAAAGGAGTTAGACATAGAATTTTATTTCGGTTCGTGAGCAAAGGAAATTATTTTACATGGAGAAAAATTTAAAACACCAGCCAATGGCTTTAGGGCACATGGGTTCGAATCGCTTTTGACTTTTTTCTCCGAGGTTTTCTCGAATTTTAAGGTGAATCAATGGACTTATATCGCCAAATATCATGTCGCTATCGCCAGTTCCTTAACGCTAGACAATCCCCCAGTTGTTATAGTGTAGTTAAGCAACCGACTGAAATATGACCTATCAACTGCCTTCAGAGAGATTCGATCCCGCAGACGCAAAAGCGAAAATACAATCATAATATACAATCTTTAAAGGAACTACTTTTATCTGTCACATAGAAGTATTGCTGGAAAGGCAACCTCGTGTATTCATTGCATTTTGTAGCGTCTGTCTAAGTTTCCATGATGTATACAGCTGTTAGTTCGAGAATCTTGACGTACGTACGAAAGCAGCAAACATGGGGAGGGGGAAGATGATAAGAAATAAGAGTTAATGAGAGATCAGATGTAGAAATTGTGATTCTTGAGGCAGAAAGTGTTACGAACAAGTTTGACGGGGTTGTATACATTCAGTCTCAGGCAGAACAAAGAAGTTTGGAAACTTTGTTTGTCTCGTCGAGTTGCAGATGTTATTCCTACAGGACCGAGGCGCTTCCATCGCACACACCACGTTGATTACAATAATCAACTTCAAACTGATCTACAAGGTAAATATTTCAAGTTGGAACGACAGAATCGACGACGAGTTCTAGAGACGGTGTGTTCTGTAATATACCACCATCGGCAACGCTAGCTCTAGAACCGTCATTTCCTATACAAGTAACAGATCATACTTACAGCGTTTCTATTTCAGGTCACCTTTAAAAGCTTCAACAATTGGTTAGTCTGTTCGTTTGATAGGTATTTGCTATGCTTCTGTCTGAAATTTGAGTATGTTATTCTTATTATTATATCCAAGAATGTACATATTGATGTGGGTGTTCCTCAGGGCTCTGTTCTGGGCCCTGTATTGTTTCTTTTATATGTAAACGATTTACCCATGTATGTAAGAAATCATTTTATGTGTATGTATTCTGATGATACTTCTGTCATTGTAAAAGATGGAGAGGAACTGGATTTAGAGACAACCTGTTGTGACCTGTTAAAAGATCTCAAAACATGGTTTGATAGCAATCTGCTTCACTTAAATGTTAATAAGACCGGATATATTTACTTTCACAATTCTCAAAAGAAAATTTGAAGGACATCAATATTTCTATTCAAGATCAATACTTATGTAAATGCGAAACTACTAAATTCTTGGGCGTTACATTTGATGATTGTTTGTCTTGGAGACCCCATTGCACAACTTTAATTTCTAAGCTCAATAGCATTTGTTATCAAATCAGAATTTTGAGGACGATAATAAATCACGATGTATTAATGTCTTATTATTTCGCACACGTCGAGTCAAGGCTTTCATATGGTATTTGTTTTTGGGGATCTAGAACCATGCTGAATGATATATTTATTGCTCAAAAGCGTATTGTCAGATGCATAGCGGGTGTTGACAGTAGGACCTCTTGTAGGGAACATTTTTTACAATATAACATTCTTACTGTTTATGGTTTATACATTTTTAATGTTTTACTACTAATTTATAAAAATCTGTCTGATTTTCATCAAAATTGTGATTTCCATACCTACGACACTCGTAACAAAAATAGTTTAACTATTCCAGCTCACCACCTTACAAACACTAGTAGAACATATATGGTCTTTGGTATCAAAATATTAAACAGTTTGCCTTATGACACCAAATATACAAAAATTCTCTGAAATTTAGGAATTATATAAAAACGAAATTAATAAAATTGTGTCCCTACAGTCTTGAGGATGCACGCATGGGCCGTTGAAATGAATATATATATACATATATATATATATATATATATATACATATATACATATATATACATATATACATATGTATATATATTTGACTTATTTTAAATTAAATTGTAATTGTATATATTTGACCATGCCTATGCATACATTATGCCATCGACAATAAAGATCTATCTATCTGTCTGTCTGTCTGTCTGTCTGTCTGTCTACCTACCTACCTACCTACCTACCTACCTACCTACCTACCTACCTACCTACCTACCTACCTACCTATCTATCTATCTATCTATCTATCTATCTATCTATCTATCTATCTATCTATCTATCTATCTATCTATCTATCTATCTATCTATAAGGTTAGTCAAAAGTAAGTTTCCATTTTGAAATGGTAATAAGTTTGTCAAATTTTTAGATTCCACAAAATAAAAACACCAGTTTCGTCGTAAAGAAATGAGATTTTATTAAAACACGAAAAAATTAAATATGACCACCACCGTGTTGTTCAATGAGAAACAGACTTTCTTCTATGCTATTAACGGCATTAGTAAGCACATTCCTAGGGATTTTTTTCAATGACATCCGATACTGACTGTTTCAGCTCCTCACGTGTAGTTATTTATTTATTTAATTATTTATTTATTTATATTTATTTATTTAATTATTTATTAATTCATATTTATTTATTTATTTCATGTATTTATTTATTTATTCATTTACTTATTTCATTTATTTATTTATTCATTTACTTATTTCATTTATTTATTTATTCATTCAGTTATTTATTTAATGTATTTATTTATTTCATGTATTTATTTATTTATTCATTTACTTATTTCATTTATTTATTTATTCATTCAGTTATTTATTTATTTATTTATTTATTTATTTCATGTATTTATTTATTTATTCATTTACTTATTTCATTTATTTATTTATTCATTCAGTTATTTATTTAGTTATTTATTTATTTATTTCATGTATTTATTTATTTATTCATTTACTTATTCCATTTATTTATTTATTCATTCAGTTATTTATTTATTTTTTTATTTTTTTATTTATTTATTTATTTATTCATTCAGTTATTTATTCATTCAGTTATTTATTCATTCAGTTATTTATTTATTTATTTATTTCATGTATTTATTTATTTATTTATTTCATGTATTTATTTATTTATTTATTTATTTCATGTATTTATTTATTTATTTATTCATTTACTTATTTCATTTATTTATTTATTCATTCAGTTATTTATTTATTTATTTATTTATTTATTTATTTATTTATTTATTTATTTTTTTTTTATTCAGTTATTTATTTATTTCATGTATTTATTTATTTATTCACTTACTTATTTCATTTATTTATTTATTTATTCATTTACTTATTTAATTTATTTATTTATTCATTCAGTTATTTATTTATTCATTCAGTTATTTATTTATTTATTTATTTATTTATTCATTAACTTATTTCATTTATTTATTTATTCATTCAGTTATTTATTTATTTATTTATTTATTTATTTCATGTATTTATTTATTTATTCATTTACTTATTTCATTTATTTATTATTCATTCAGTTATTTATTTATTCATTCAGTTATTTATTTATTTATTTATTTATTTATTTATTCATTAACTTATTTCATTTATTTATTTATTCATTCATTCAGTTATTTATTTATTTATTTATTTCATGTATTTGTTTATTTATTCATTTACTTATTTCATTTATTTATTTATTTATTCATTCAGTTATTTATTTATTTATTTATTTCATGTATTTATTTATTTATTTATTTATTTCACGTTTTTATTTATTTATTTATTCATTTACTTATTTCATTTATTTATTTATTGATTCATTTATTTATTTATTTATTCATTCATTCATTTATTTATTCATTTATTCATTTATTTATTTATTCTGGTGTAGTTAAGGCCATCAGGCCTTCTCTTCCACACCACCAGAAAATATCGCTGCCTGGTTACCGTCACTGTTTTTGATCGTCCATTTTCAGTTTCTTCATAGAAATACGGTCCTATTACGAAATGTGACGTAAAACCACACCAGACAGCAACCTCTACATAATGTAATCCTTGTTTGAGTGCGCAGGTCTTGTATGTAGGTGGTACTGGTACTGCCTCGCCACATTTCCATTACCAGCGCTGCATTCCGATACCCTGCTAGTGCAAAACACGCTACTGGTTGCGAGGACGGATTCTTGTGTTTATGGCGATGAAAAAGAGCGGGGACGAAGCAAACGGATTACTGGAAGCTTTCAGCTACTATATCTTGGATCTGTCCACTATAATGAGAAATTGCATTACATGTCAAGACACCCTTAGTTTGCCGAGAGTGAAAGGAGGGAATTCGCTGGCTCTCTGTTGAGACAGAGAAAGGAAACGAAAGGCAGAGAAAAATGTAGCGTAAAACTTAACCGTATAAATAAAATGGACGAGGACAATGATGAAATGATAGTCCGAGTTATAAAAAGGCTGGATGACTACAGTGTGCGCTTAACGTAAGCGTTCGAGAAGTAACTGGGCCACTTCTAATACTTGCAGAAGACACGACACGAGACGTGTTTATTACACTCAGCCTGCCCTAGAGAACCTAAACTGATGAGCATTTCATTTAAAGGCAAGGACAGAAAGACGACTGCAACAAGCAAATGTTCATATGAATTCTTTTAGAAATCTTTCAGGTTTTAAAGGGTGAGTTTGCTTAAATCTGAATTTTTTCCCCCAAAATGATGCACAATTTTCTCTTTTTTTTTTTTTTCATTTTTTCATTAACTTAAATTCTATCTATTCTAAATTCTACTATATCTCAGTCATTTTTAAAGATAAATTCAAAATGATGAAAGAGTAATGGAACGGAGAAAAATTCTCTCCGGCGCCGGGATTTGAACCCGGGTTTTCAGCTCTACGTGCTGATGCTTTAGCCACTTAGCCACACCGGATACAACTCCGACGCCGGTCAGAATCGTCTCAGATTAAGCTCCAACTCTTGGGTTCCCTCTAGTGGCCGCCCTCTGCACTACGTCATAGATGTCTATGAACGTAGGACCGAAGTCCACACATGTGCTGAGGTGCACTCGATATGAGTGACTAGTTGGCCGGGATCCGACGGAATAAGCGCCGTCTTAAATCACGAAGTGATTTACGCATATCATATATATTATTTTAATGTACCGAAGTACATATGATATTTCCATGCAGATATTCTGCGTCATCATATGATGAAAGAGTAATGGAACGGAGAGTGCACCTCAGCACATGTGTGGACTTCGGTCCTGCGTTCATAGACATCTATGACGTAGTGCAGAGGGCGGCCACTAGAGGGAACCCAAGAGTTGGAGCTTAATCTGAGACGATTCTGACCGGCGTCGGAGTTGTATCCGGTGTGGCTAAGTGGCTAAAGCATCAGCACGTAGAGCTGAAAACCCGGGTTCATATCCCGGCGCCGGAGAGAATTTTTCTCCGTTCCATTACTCTTTCATCATATGATGACGCAGAATATCTGTATGGAAATATCATATGTACTTCGGTACATTAAAATAATATATATAAATTCAAAATGTATCCAACTTTTTACTCCTAAAAGCATTCTCTGTAAAAGAGCGTAGCACAATTCTGACAGTTTTGCTTTCAAAATGTTAATATAAATAATAATAGCATTTTATTAATGAATTTTAGAGGTAAGTTACTTCTACAGAAATATGTAGGCATATTTTTCAAATTCAATCTTTTTTTTTTTTTTTACTAATGGCGACTACTTGACTATTCGTCATTCACCCATATGAAGTCACTTGTGTAGTATAGACCAATTTTTAGTAGGTTATTTTACGACTCTTTACGGTTATTTAGCGTCTGAATGAGATGAAGGTGATAATGCCGGTGAAATGACTCCGGGGTCCAGCACCGAAAGTTACCCAGCATTTGCTCATATTGGGTTGAGGGAAAACTCCGGGAGAAACCTCAACCATGTAACTTCCCAGACCGGGAATCGAACCCGGGCCACCTGGTTTCGCGGCCAGACGCGCTAACCGTTACTCCACAGGTGTGGACTAGACCAATTTACCGACAGAGCCGTTGCCCAGGGTGCGCCATAGGAGGCTGGTGTACGCTACACCCAAGATGAGTTGAGGATGACAGAGATTTGTTGGAATACCACAAGGAACCGGAGCTGCCGGAGAAAATCCGTGTGTTACGGTTCGTACAAGACGAAGCTTAGCTGGTAGCCTGACTGGTTATCTTACTGAAAGGAATGCCTACACGTTACGCAATGGAGATGTGCTAGACGAAGCCTGTTCGGTCGATTGCTACCTAGCCTGTTTGCCCGCTTGTAGCTGGTAGAATGGATTCCCTCATTTTTCCAGCGACCAGCAAATAAATACCTATATTTCCAATGCGTCCTGAGCGTCTGTATAGCTTTTGTTTCTTAGTATTGTATTTTTCTGTTAATACAGATTATTAGCCTATTATTATTATTATTATCATCATCATCATCAACATCACGGGTTGAGCCGGTAGGCCCGTTCCGTCCCCATTAGAATTGTTCTCTCCAACGAAACCTAGGACGACCAACATTTCTCCTTCCTCTTGGAGCATACTGGAAAGCTTTCTTGGGGATTCGGTGATCCTCCATCCTTTCTAGGTGTTCCATCCACCTATTTCTGTGATTTGTTAACTTTTGTGTTATTCCCTCTATCCCTAATTCTTTTCTGATATCTTCATTCCTCTTGTGTTGTAATAAAGAATATCCCGCCACTGATCTTAGGAATTTCATTTCTGAGGCTTCTAGTCGTCTTTTGTCTCTTTCTGCTAAGGTCCAAGTCTCTGCTCAGTAAAGTAGTACTGGAAGGGCTACTGTTTTGTAGAGTTTTAACTGTGTTTCTTTCGTTGTTCTTTTTCCTAAGCTCCGTCTAATTGTTCCACATATACCTTGAAATCTATGCATCTTTTCTTCCATATCTCTTTTTTCCATATAAGAAATGTTGCATCCTAAATATTTAAAATTACTAACTTGCTCAATAATTTTGGAGTCAATAACTATTTTCGACCTTTTATGCTGGGTCCCTATGAAAGCCATTGTTTTTGTTTTAGTGTGTGATATTTTTAAATTATAGCCTTTGGTTATTTGACTCAGTTTATAAGCTGCACTTTGGAGGTTGTATTCTGTATCAGCAATCACCACTTGGTCGTCTGCAAAAAGTAGGCAATTTACAGGTGTTTCATCTAAGATAAAATCACAGTTTAAAATATTCAGCCAGTCATCAATGGCTTCGTTAAGATATATATTAAATAAAGTGGGTGATAGTGGGCACCCTTGTCTAACACCTCCATTAACTTCTGTTGTTAATTTACCTGGACCTTTCCCTTTGTCAATGCAAATATTGGTATTAAGATACATGCTACGTAATATTCTTATCAGATGTTGTGGGTATCCTCTTTTCTCCATTATTTTCCATAATTTTGATCTATTCACTCTATCAAAAGCCTTCTCATAATCGATGAATAATAAGTGTGTTTCTAAGTTATATTCTCTTCTTTTTTCAATTATCTGGTTTATGGTGAAGATACAATCTGTTGTTGATCGTCCTTTCCGGAATCCATGTTGTTCGTTTTTTAACACTTTTAACTCTCTTTTAGGGGAGTGCTAGAATTTTGTACAGCTTCATTTCGGCACGTATGATAGTTTGTAAAAAATTAATTTCAAATAATAATGATGATGATGATGATAATAATAATAATAATAATAATAATAATAATAATATTATTATTATTATTATTATTATTATTATTATCATCATCATCATCATTATTATTTGAAATTAATTTTTTACAAACTATCATACGTGCCGAAATGAAGCTGTACAAAATTCTAGCACTCCCCTAAAAGAGAGTGTTCTCGTGCTCAGGGGAGGATTCCATACATAATAAATTAACATGCATACATTACAATAAAATAATATCCAAAAATTAACAATTACTCATCAAAAATTGCTTCCATACATTTTTAATTTTCAAACATTTTAGTATTTATATAGACGATCTAGTGAGGAAGTGCAAACAACTAGTGAATGTAGATTTTCAAATTTCAAAGAATAATTTTCTAAATATACTGTTATTAGCCGATGATTTAGTTATTATTCAGAATAGTGAGTCTGCCTTACAAAGATCTATTTTCAAACTTAATGAAATTGGTGAACAATATAATATGAACATTTCTCTAATAAAGACAAAGATAATGGCATTTATAGGGAAGGAACCGATTAGAACAAAAATAGCTATAAATAACCGCTGCATAGAATAGGTAAGCCATTTTAATTATTTGGGAAGTGATGTTGGCTTTGATAAAGAATATGGCGTGGACAGTAAAGTATGTAATTTTCAAAGAGTATATGGAACAATTAATAGAACATTTAGAAATAAAATATGTAAAGAAACAAAATTAAAGTTTTATGAAGTCATGGTTGTACCTACGCTGGCAGACTTGGACATTAACCAAGAAGCAACAAAGTAAAATACAGGCGACAGAAATGAAATTTATAAGGAATGTGAAGGGATTTACGAAGATAGACTTAATACCAAATGAAAGCATAAGAGAACAGTTAGAAATCTACACTAATAATAAATCTGTAGCCGAAATTTTTCTGGTAATTTTCGATTTTCCAAAAATAATTGGTCCTAACATATATAATTAACCACCCTGAAACCGAAAATCGCATTTTTGAAATGTTTGTTTGTATGTCTGTCTGTATGTTTGTTACCTTTTCACGCGATAATGGCTGAACCGATTTATATGAAAATTGGAATATAAATTAAGTTTGTTGTAACTTAGATTTTAGGCTATATGGCATTCAAAATACTTTATTTAAAAGGGGAGTTATAAGGGGGACTGAATTAAATAAATCGAAATATCTCGCGTATTATTGATTTTTGTGAAAAATGTTACATAACAAAAGTTTCTTTAAAAATGATTTCCGATAAGTTTTATTCTTTACAAAATTTTGATAGGAATGATATTTAATGAGATAAATTAGTTTTAAAATTAAAATAACGCCATCTAAGACGGTGCAATGAATTAAGAACAAATGACTTCGTCTATAAGGGGCCTTGGACAACAACAATCGAAACTGGGGCCTTGGACATCAACAATCGAAAGCTATTAAACATAGCCTACAGAGAATGTTTCTGTGTTTTTATGAAGTAATATCAGAAGCTAAATTAACCGATTTGTATAATTAATTATTATTTCACCATTGGAAAGTGTAGTTTCTCTAGATGGACATAATGCTATAATGTTATTACAGTAACGTCTGAGTAAATCGAGGACAGGTAAGATTAAAATACCTTCTTATGCACAGAAAATTTGATAGGCTATTTTGTACAAAGGTTTCTGTATTTCTTAAAATAATATTTATGTACACTCATTTTAATCTCAGAGAATTAACGAACAACGAGAGTGTATTGATTTAGTATGCAATAATAGTACATTAGCTTAGCAATCCATTATTTTATAATTCAAATTTTAACTATGCTCAATTGAATCGTGTTAAAATACATAAAATATATATGCAATAAATGCAATGCAAAAAATTGGGTAATGAGCGAAGCAGATTATCTTGCGCTGTTGTAAAAGTTGTTCCCTGGATCAAACGTCCTATTTTAATTATGTAATTACTTTATATTTATTTCTAACAGGTGCAGCGGAGCGCACGGGTACGGCTAGTGTTTAATATAAATGAAAGATTAAAAGATTTTAAACAAAATTGGAAAGAACATGTCGATAGAATGCCAGATACCAAACTTACTAAACAAATAATGCAATATCATCCTAAAGGAAGAAGATCGGTGGGCAGACCTAGGAAACGATGGCTGGAGGACTTCGAAGACGGAACAGGCATTTGATTGCCTATACCATGAAGTGAAGAAGAAGAAGAAGAAGAACTGTTGAAGGTAAATAGATGAGCGCATTTCTTTATTAATTTGTTATAAATTCTAGACCCGACATTACTACTAGGGTTGAAAACAGTGCTCGCTAAACACTTTGGATCAAACAAACATACTGTATCCATGCCTTTGGTTTTGTATTTGTGAGTGTAAGACACGATGCCCAAGAACCGTCAAAACAAACGAGAATCATGGACGACAGGTATTACGATTTGGTGCAGTGTGTCCGGTAATGAAATATTGGGCCCTTATTTCGTCGAGAATGCTACATAGAATCGAAAAACAGTGGACCAGGTACTCTACAGAGATCTCATTATTACTCCATTACTGGATTTGCGCCGTTTTTGTGGCGCCAGAAACTTACACCTCCAACGACAATGGATGCAGCCCACATGGCAGGGAATCACCTGCCATTCTGCAACAACACTTCGGAGATCGCCTAATTTCTGTGGAACTCCATTCCCGTACCTTCCTGCTCCCCGGATCTCACGGTCCCGGATGCTTACATATGGAGCATGTTGAAAGAATCAGTTTTCAAGACAGATGACCCACCTACAAATATTCCCGAATTTCGCTAGAAGATAAAGTAATTTTTTGTCCTTATAATCTTAAGAAACGTTATGAATTATGTGTGGCACGTGAAGGTATACATTTGAACACATACAGTACCAATGCAGTTAATAACATTTCAGTGTTGTTTATTTTGCCGCATATTGTACAATTACTTTCTTTTGGACTTATCTTGTTCGCAGATTCCACGGTTTAAATGTCACTGACTATTACACTTTTACTACGCCACACTACTTTTGACCAATAAAACGGTACGAAAGGACGTCTTTCCACCAATCATGGCTGCTTATCGCACAATTTTATCGCGTCCCTAGCATTTGTTTAATCTTATCGCGACCCTAGCATTTGTTTAATTTTATCGCGTCCCTAGCATTTGTTTAATTTTATCGCGTCCCTAGCATTTGTTTAATTTTATCGCGACCCTAGCATTTGTTTAATTTTATCGCGACCCTAGCATTTGTTTAATTTTATCGCGTCCCTAGCATTTGTTTAATCTTATCGCGACCCTAGCATTTGTTTAATTTTATCGCGTCCCTAGCATTTGTTTAATTTTATCGCGTCCCTAGCATTTGTTTAATTTTATCGCGTCCCTAGCATTTGTTTAATTTTATCGCGTCCCTAGCATTTGTTTAATCTTATCGCGACCCTAGCATTTGTTTAATTTTATCGCGACCCTAGCATTTGTTTAATTTTATCGCGACCCTACCATTTGTTTAATTTTATCGCGACCCTACCATTTTTTTAATTTTATCGCGTCCCTAGCATTTGTTTAATTTTATCGCGACCCTAGCATTTGTTTAATTTTATCGCGTCCCTAGCATTTGTTTAATTTTATCGCGACCCTAGCATTTGTTTAATTTTATCGCGACCCTAGCATTTGTTTAATTTTATCGCGTCCCTAGCATTTGTTTAATTTTATCGCGACCCTAGCATTTGTTTAATTTTATCGCGACCCTAGCATTTGTTTAATTTTATCGCGTCCCTAGCATTTGTTTAATTTTATCGCGACCCTAGCATTTGTTTAATTTTATCGCGACCCTAGCATTTGTTTAATTTTATCGCGACCCTAGCATTTGTTTAATTTTATCGCGTCCCTAGCATTTGTTTAATTTTATCGCGACCCTAGCATTTGTTTAATTTTATCGCGTCCCTAGCATTTGTTTAATTTTATCGCGACCCTAGCATTTGTTTAATTTTATCGCGACCCTAGCATTTGTTCAATTTTATCGCGTCTCTAGCATTTGTTTAATTTTATCGCATCCCTAGCATTTGTTTAATTTTATCGCGTCCCTAGCATTTGTTTAATTTTATTGCGTCCCTAGCATTTGTTTAATTTTATCGCGACACTAGCATTTGTTTCTTTGTTTGCCAACATTTCAAACTGCGCTGGTCTGGACGTCAAAAAAAAAAAAAAAAAAAAAACGGAAAATTACAAACCACTCCAGTCGATGCACAGCAGTTTCAAATATGAGTCGCATTGGATTTCGAGAACAAGAATTAATAAAGATCACTGGTCATAGCTATGCATCTTCCCTGAAATCCAATTTACAAATAAATGAAGAGCACCATTCGGAAATCCTGAATAAGTTGAGGAATACACTATGTACATCAACGAGTTGCACTTCTTTTGCGCACACGTCTAATATAAAACACTAACACCAACCACTAAAACATTCAAATTTGAAAATTGTACTTTCAATAATTGTTTCTTTTAAAATTATTCATGTTTATTTTTTATGTCATCATCGTTAATTAAAACTTTTCTTGTTTATTTCATCATCCCTAATTATAAATTTTCTAACACTTGTTTATATTATTTAGATTATGTTTAGCTTCTGCTATATGATATTATGGATAGTCACTTATCAGAGATTGTTTAATACTAAGATTTTATTTAAATCATCTGTAAAGTGACGTTGATTACTGGGATCCGGATAATTGAAGTGGAATGCAACTGTTTTAATAAAAATGATATTGAATCAACAAAGCCCTCTTGACTAGTAACCGTCCATAGAGTTCAATGAAGATTCCATAGTTGGCACAACTGATAACACATAATTATAGCACACCACTGCCACCTATCATGCATCTGGCGTAATATTTGTAATGTTGAGAAGGTACAATAATACATTGGAGACAGTTGTATTTTCTTAAGTCAATATTTTATTGTATTGGAGTACTCCGTTACTTCTAATCTTTATATACTTTCTTCTAATCGTGTAATAGTCAATTAAATCCCACTCGAGTTTTGATTTTCTCTAGATAAATCAAAATCTCTAGTGAGATTACTGTTGATAAAACAAGAGCAGTTAATAACAATTAAGTGCTGGTGAATTATATAGTAGACAAAAGTGCGACGCAAATTAAATAGGACTGTCGTCTGTGGCAGGCCGATTTATCCAGGCATGAATACTGCAACCACGCCACAGTGCAGCCCAATAGAGTCTTCAATTATTAAACTACAGTAAGGCGCCGAGATGTTTAGAGCTGCTTCTGTGCTATTTACTATAGTCTACCAAATGTTGCATAAAAACTCAAAATCCCATCCATACAAAATCCAAGTGCTTGAGGCACACATGGGCAGATGGCACTGGATCATTACGATGGATATTGTATGCTGCCGAAACAAGTGACGTGTAATTTCGAGGGAAAAATTGTTTCGGGGTCGGGCATCGAACTCGGGACCTTTGGTTTAACGTACCAACGCTCTCCCAACTGAGCTACCCGGGAACTCTACCCGACACCGATCCAATTTTTCCCTCTTATATCCACAGACCTCAAAGTGGGCTGACAACCGTCAAGCAACCAACTTCGAGTGCACACTAACTCCGTGTGACTTAAATTGTGGTTTTCTGTTCACGAACAGTGACGTGTATTATGCAAATCAAGATTTCAGGTATAACTCCCTGTAAAGTTGATTTGAATAATTTCGAGGGAAAAATTGTTCCGGGGCCGGGCATCGAACCCGGGACCTTTGGTTTAACGTACCAACGCTCTCCCAACTGAGCTACCCGGGAACTCTACCAGACACAGATCCAATTTTTCCCTCTTATATCCACAGACCTCAAAGTGGGCTGACAACCGTCAAGCAACCAACTTCGAGTGCACACTAACTCCGTGTGACTTAAATTGTGGTTTTCTGTTCACGAACAGTGACGTGTATTATGCAAATCAAGATTTCAGGTATAACTCCCTGTAAAGTTGATTTGAATAATTTCGAGGGAAAAATTGTTCCGGGGCCGGGCATCGAACCCGGGACCTTTGGTTTAACGTACCAACGCTCTCCCAACTGAGCTACCCGGGAACTCTACCCTCGAAATTATTCAAATCAACTTTACAGGGAGTTATACTTGAAATCTTGATTGTCGGGTGGAGTTCCCGGGTAGCTCAGTTGGGAGAGCGTTGGTACGTTAAACCAAAGGTCCCGGGTTCGATGCCCGGCCCCGGAACAATTTTTCCCTCGAAATTATTCAAATCAACTTTACACGGAGTTATACCTGAAATCTTGATTTGCAAGTGACGTGTAGTCTTGAAACTATTTCCATTTTATAATAAGCATTATAATATAAGCACGTTCTGCACCACTCCAATTCTCCATCCTCACTAAACACAACACAAGGAGAATGTTCGCAGGCGAACTAAATCGAGCTTAGCCGGAAAAAGCCGAGGTTCAAAATCTCCCTTTTTTCTGGTCCATCTTGTATGAACATGAAAGAGCGTGATTTATGTGTCATAACAACCGAACAAAAGACTGCTGATTTCTTACTGCATAAAAGTATATTCTATTATTCATGTGCTAAAAAGGATAAATGTTCATCTTCCCTCTTGCTTAAAAAAGTCCCTTGTGCAGACCCTTGTATTTCCCTATTTTGACTATGCTGACATTTTACTGACTGACCTTTCCAGCGACAACAAAATGAAACTTCAACGTGCTCATAATTTGTGTGTACGTTTTGTAAGCAATGTTCGTAAATATGATCATATTACCCCATCCCTGGAAGCAATAGGTTGGCTTAAATTAGATAAGAAAAGAAATTTACATTCACTTCTCTTTCTCTTCGAAATCTTGAACTCTTCTATTCCTTCGTATCTGTCGTCTCGCTTCACTTACCTTTCTTCCCACCACAATCTGAACACACGCTCTCGCCATGAAACAATACTAACAATACCATCCCATCGCACCTCCTCATACTCATCCTCTTTCACAATAGCCCTGCCAAGACTCTGGAATTCGTTACCTGCTAGCATCAGGGACTGTCGAAATAAAATTCAATTCAAACGCAAACTTACTAGGCACTTGGTCAGTAATTGAGACTCGTTCAGACATGGTTTCTTGTAAATAGTTCTTTTAATCTACCACAAAATATCTCAATATCCGGTAATTTCATCACTATAGAATTTTGTTATTCTAGGTTTAATTTGTAATTTAGTAAATACAAAAATATTCTTTGTTCTTAACTTCTATGATAAAATGTCTAGCTTTCATTAATCAGGTATTCTTGTCGCACTTTAATTTTTATTGTAATTGTAATTGTAAATTTAATATTAATTGTAATCTTATTGTTCATGTTATAGTTGTAATCCCCTGGTAGAGGGGCAGAGAAGGCCTGACGGCCTTATCTCTACCAGGTTAAATAAATAAATCTAAATCTAATATAATCTAATATGTAGGATACCCCACATGTCACGAAGTAATAGTCCTTACTCTTTAACTGAGTCTGAAACCGGATGTAGTACAGTGGACGGCACTTCAGGAGAAGTGATCAAAAGCCATAAAATAAGAAGAAACATCTTAGCACTTTACAATCTAGAAAGCAGATGACACATTGATATTTAGACTCTGTGAAAATATATAAATATGAAGATCAGGCACAATTACGCGCACTGGGGTTTGTTTCACGTTTCATTGAGTTTAATATGATTGCGGTTCTCGCATCTCAATTATACGATAGGAGCTATGCGGGTGGACTGCATAGCCGGGAGCACTGGAGGTGTGAAGAGATGGAAGTTGGAGATATAAACTGCTACAGGGATAGAAAGAAAGAGACGGAACAAGATGGATGCGAAATTCCGGGATTGGAAACGGAAGGAAAATGTCTACTGTGAAAGAGTGAGGGGCGGGTGGAGGGGAGGAGGGCAAAGCTGCTTTAGAGATTGCCTGGCGACCCCTTTGTCTGCTCTTGTTCCATCTCTATTCCTTCAACTCTTTATTTTCGTCTTATCCCATTTTTATCTTTCAGACTTGACTTCAATGACATTTCTTTCCTGCCGTTCCCATAAAAAAGAGTAAATTTCGATAATTTAGCAAATATTGATGGAAGAAATGTGGATTTTTTTTTCGAAGTAAGTATTACTTAACTTCATTATGAAACACTGGGATACTCTTTTCACTATATACCTGCAGAAGAGGGTGTGCAAGCTGGCTACCACGGTCATGGGTTCGAACCTCCGTGCCGATGTTGTGCTGGCCGGCATCTGTTCTTCACCCCGCTGCTGAGTTAAGGGCGATTTATAAATCACGTGATTAGATATGGAACAAGAGCTTATGTGCTAACTAGAAAACAGGAAGCATGGGAGTCAAGAGTCAGTGAATGAAAGAGGATGAAAGAAAATAAATGAACTTAATCTAACTACAAACGAAAGTGCAATAAAAAAGAAAGAAACTGTAGAAACAAAACTGCCAGAAAGAAACAAGAAGAAACAATGAAATGAAAGAAAAAGCAATAAGGAAAGAAATTAAAGACAAGAAAAGGAAATGAAGAAAATTCGAAAGTATAGCATAAAATTTCATAGTTCGATTATGTAATTCATTACCCTGCTAATGTGATATCCCGTGGCTCTAAGCCATAATAACAATTGTAACATTAATATAAATGTGGGTGCCTTTTGTTAACATGTTTCTTCTTGGCTGGTTTATTAATAGTATACGTATGTTGTATGTTGTCCTGGCTCCGTCTAGAAGATCGTAGGAAAATCCACTGTCTTTCCCTTCTCTTTCACATATTGCATTTCTCCACTCCTGTCTATCTTGCGTCTCGTTTTCAAAATTTATCCACCCATCATAACCTAGACACACGATCACAACACTCCTCAATATTATCCATTCCCTCCCACCGAACATCCTCATATTCATCTTCTTTCACTGTGGCTGTTCCTCGGCTTTGGAATTCCCTACCGAGTAATGTCAGGGACTGTCAGACATCAAACCAATTTAAGAATAGGCTAACGAAATATTTTTCTAACATTTCTTGTTAACAATAATAGCTGTTTCAGGTTTCTCAATGTTTAATGGTTATATATATATATATATATATATATATAATTTAAATATTTATTCTGTGAGATATATATATATATATATATATATATATATATATCACAGAATAAATATTTAAATTATCTCATTATTATTATTACTATTATTATTATTATTATTACTATTATTATTATTATAACTATTTCTTACCAATATTTATTATTGTCACACTAACATTACTTATCCAACTTTCATTATTTACTTTCATGTTGTTTTATGGTCCAGATATTAATGTAATAACTATGTAACAAATTGTATTCAATTAGAATTAGAGTCTGGCTGGGCGAAAGAGAAGGCCTACTGGCCTTAGCTCTGCCAGATTAAATAAATAAATTATTATTATTATTATTATTATTATTATTATTATTATTATGTGTATATATATAAATAGGTATAGGAACAGGTGAGTATGAGGTTAAATAGGAAGATGAAAAGTTCATAGACAGGCAGAAAGACGCCTGGAAGCTATACTGAATGCATGACTTCAAAGGCAGAGAAGAAGACTATCCATAAGGCGTATATGGAGATGATAGAAGAAAATCGCAATAGTCCTTAACATGTTTGCACAAAATCACGTGTAGAAGCTCAGTTCTTAAAGACAATATGACGCTGTTTGATAGACTGATTCAACAGGCATGGAAGCAATGATCTTCAGTGACACGTATATGTATGTTTTACGGTATAATAAATACAAGTGCAGTTCAAAAAATAAAGTGATTGCACCACATACATACATACATACATACATACATACATACATACATACATACATACATACATACATACATACATACATACATACATACATACATACATACATACATACATACATACATACATACTCTTAACCCATTCAGAAACTTCCTCCCGCCAGAATTAAAACAGACTTTAGTGCAAACCCTCGTACTACCACTGTTTGACTATTGCGACGTAATACTTACAGACTGACAACTGACCTTTCGAACAAGCTGCAGCGTGTGCACAATATGAGTGTCAGATTCATCAGCAATGCTCACAAATTTGACCACATTACACCCTCGTTCAAATCTTTATCCTGGCTGCAACTTAGTAATCGTAGAACACTTCATTCGCTGTCTCTTCTGTTTCGAGTTCTCCACACTTCTACTCCAAATTATCTTCGTTCCCGGTTTAACTACTTATCCTCCAATCACAATCTAAACACCAGGTCACAGGAGAGCCAAATCCTAGCAATTCCTGCCTATAGAACATCCCACTATTCATCCTCTTTTACTGTCTCAGTCCCCCGTGAATGGAATTCTCTACCTCAGAAGATTAGGGGCTGCCAGACAATAACCACTTTCAAGAAAAGGCTAAACGATTTCTTACGGACGCAGTCAAATTGAAGTTATAATTGTGATCGAGTTTAATAATTTAATTTAATTTAGGTATGACTATTATTATTATTATTATTATTATTATTATTATTATTATATAATTATTTTATTGGTGTTGTGAATATGAAAAGAATTGCCATTGTATTATATTAATTATGCATTATATTGTCTTATATTGTAGTATTGTATTGTATTGTATTAATTATGTTATATTCATAGCATTGTAGTAACTTTGTATCATACTGGTTGAGTGGAAGAGAAGACCGAATGGCCTTGACTCTGACAGTTAAAATAAACCATTATTACCATTATTATTACATACATACATACCTTCTATGCCCAAGGTTGCGGGTTCGATCCCGGGCCAGGTCGATGGCATTTAAGTGTGCTTAAATGCGACAGGCTCATGTCAGTAGATTTACTGGCATGTAAAAGAACTCCTGCGGGACAAAATTCCGGCACATCCGGCGACGCTGATATAACCTCTGCAGTTGAGAGCGTCGTTAAATAAACATAACTTTTTTTTTACATACATACATACACACATACATACATACATACATGCATACATACATACATACATATACACACATACACACATACACACACACATACATACATACATACATACATACATACATACATACATACATACATACATACACACATACATACATACATACATGCATACATACATACATACATATACACACATACACACATACACACACATACATACATACATACATACATACATACATACATACATACATACATACATACATGCATACACACACATACATACATACATACATGCATGCATGCATACATACATACATACATACATACATACATACATACATACATACATACATACACACACACACATACATACATACATACATACATACATACATACATACATACATACATACATACATACATACATACACACATACATACATACATACATGCATACATACATACATACATATACACACATACACACATACACACACATACATACATACATACATACATACATACATACATACATACATACATACATACATACACACACACACATACATACATACATACATACATACATACATACATACATACATACATACATACATACACACATACATACATACATACATGCATACATACATACATACATATACACACATACACACATACACACACATACACACACATACATACATACATACATACACACATACATACATACATACATACACACATACATACATACATACATACATACATACATACATACATACATACATACATACATACATACATACATACATACATACATACATACATACATACATACATACATACATACATACATACATACATACATACATACATACATACATACATACACACATACATACATACATACATGCATACATACATACATACATACATATACACACATACACACATACACACACATACATACATACATACATACACACATACATACATACATACACACATACATACATACATACATACACACATACATACATACATACATACATACATACATACATACATACATACATACATACATACATACATACATACATACATACATACATAGTAGGCCTACTTGGGAGTCGCCCAGTTGTGAGGTACGTCTGTTAAATATCGTGGAACGTGTAGAGCTGAACTATTCCCCGTATCATCTTGTCTGACTGCTTTGGTTACTTTCCTTGTTTCCTGATAAACATGCCGCTTCCTTTCTTGCACTCGTTTTTACCATGCAAGACGGCGAACCTCCAACCCTTTCTTCCTTCCCAATGGGGGCGTCCTCATACGTGTTGCGGATGAATTATGACGCGCATCGTGATGCTCAGATGTTTTATGGCGCTTCAACTGCAGTAACAACTTAGAGGAGGCCATGTCTCAACACGCGCTCATAAAAAAACCATGCATAGCGAATCACGATCAGGCTCCGATATTGTCATTGCGTATCTCATCATCCAACCAGCCCTCCGTGTGTATTCTGGTTTCGAAAAATCTTCCTTCGTGTGTTAACCCCGCGGGGCTATCGGTGTATTATTTATAACCTTTAGCTCACATGTTCACTTCAGTTACGTTGTATTGTTGGGCTGCCTAATCTGCAGGGATTGGGTACAGCAGATTTCATTAAGGGTGTACGTACTGCTACGGAATTAAAATTTGGAGCGAGTCTTGATGTGAGTCCATCTGTTTGTTGGCAACAATTTCGCACGATTGTCCACAAGTACCAAATATACAGGGATTCTTGTTTACTGCAGGGTGTTGTAAACGCAACTTATAGAATAAGACACCTCCAAATTCTATTTCCATATCTGTATATTTTTCGCTAGTATAAATTCAGTAAAATTCAAAAATTAATTTCTACACCACCACCACCACCACTACGACAATCATAATAACAATCATAATCAGAATCAATTTTGCGCTGGTGTTTGATATAGTGATTGCACAAAATTTCTAGATTAATAAACAATTCTTAGAATACAAAAATAGCTTTTAATTATATTTCTTAATTAGTGGTGCAGATTGTACAGGAAAAATTAGTTTCGCTGATATCTTGTAAAATTCTTAAAGATTTTAATGTTTTCTTCTGTACTTATTCACGAGTGTGCTAACAAATTCTGCCATTACCAGTTGAATTTACGAATAAATATTTTTTTGCGATTTTTTTTGCCGTGAACTCTAAACTTAAATTATTTTGACGAAAAGAATTATTAACGAAATAAAGAACATAGAATTATAAAACAATCCTGAAGGCAGGGTTTGCACTCCTTTATGAAAAACATTTGCACGCAGTGAATCATGACTTTATCTAAAAAAAAATTGGAAGTAATGAGGAAAACGGATTTTGAAAACGTAAGTTATGGAAAATGAGCGACAAACTTACCGAAGATGAGATAGCCCAGTCAATTAATTCACAGTCCTACGTTTAAGGTCGTAACTCGAAAATTATTAGAGATATTTAAACATTTTTTTGCCATAATATTCTCCCTTAAACTGCTGCTTGTTGGTGTTTGTTATTTTGATCGTGGTGTTGGTGGTGTTGGTGGTAGTGGTGGTGGTGGTGATGTTGGTGGTGGTAATGTTGGTGGTGGTTGTGGTGTTAGTGGTGGTGGTGTTGGTGGTGGTGGTGTTGGTGGTTGTGGTGGTGGTGTTGGTGGTGGTGTTGTTGGTGGTGGTGGCGTTGGTGGTTGAGGTGGTGTTGGTGGTTGTGGTGGTAGTGTTGGTGGTTTTGGTGTTGGTGGTGGTGGTGGTGTTAGTGGTGGTGGTGTTGGTGGTTGTGGTGGTGGTGTTGGTGGTGGTGGTGTTGGTGGTTGTGGTGGTGGTGTTGTTGGTTGTGGTGTTGGTGGTTGTGGTGGTGGTGTTGTTGGTTGTGGTGTTGGTGGTTGTGGTGTGGTGTTGGTGGTGGTGGTGTTGGTGGTTGTGGTGGTGGTGTTGTTGGTTGTGGTGTCGGTGGTTGTGGTGTGGTGTTGGTGGTGGTGTTGGTGGTGTGGTGTTGGTGGTGGTGTTGGTGGTTGTGGTGGTGGTGTTGTTGGTTGTGGTGTTGGTGGTTGTGGTGTGGTGTTGGTGGTGGTGTTGGTGGGTGTTGGTGGTGTTGGTGGTGTTGTGTTGTGGTGTTGGTGGTTGTGGTGTGGTGTGGTGGTTGGTGGTGGTGGTGGTTGTTGGTGTGGTGGTGGTGTGTGGTGTGGTGGTGGTGGTGTTGTGGTTGTGGTGTGGTGTTGTGGTGTGTGTTGGTGGTGGTGGTGGTGTGGTTGTGGTGTTGGTGGTGTGGTGTTGGTGGTGGTGTTGGTGGTGGTGTGTTGGTGGTGGTGTTGGTGTTGTGGTGGTGTTGGTGGTGGTGTTGGTGGTGGTGTTGGGTGGTGGTGTTGGTAGTTGTGGTGGTGGTGTTGTGGTGGTGGTGGTGTTGGTGTTGTGGTGGTGGTGTGGTGGTGGTGTTGGTAGTGGGTGGTGGTGTTGGTGGTTGTGGTGGTGGTGGTGGTGGTGTTGGTAGTTGTGGTGGTGGTGTTGGTGTTGTGGTGTTGTGTGGTGGTGTGTGGTGTTGTGGTGGTGGTGTGGTGTTGTGGTGTTGGTGTTGTGGTGGTGGTGTTGGTGTGTGGTGGTGGTGGTGGTGGTGGTGGTGGTGTTGGTAGTTGTGGTGGTGGTGTTGGTGGTGGTTGGTGTGGTGGTGGTGGTAGTTGGTGGTGTGGTGGTGGTGTTGGTGTTGTGGTGGTGGTGTTGGTGGTGGTGGTGGTGGTGTTGGTAGGTGGTGGTGGTGGTGGTGGGTGGTTGTGGTGTGGTGGTGGTGGTGGTGGTGGTGGTTGTGGTGTGGTGGTGGTGTTGGTGTTGTGGTGGTGGTGTTGGTGGTTGTGGTGTTGGTGGTGGTGTGGTGGTTGTGGTGGTGGTGGTGGTGGTTGGTGGTGTGGTGGTGGTGTTGGTGGTTGTGGTGGTGGTGTTGGTGGTTGTGGTGGTTGGTGGTGGTGGTGTTGGTGGTGGTTGGGTGGTGGTGGTGGTGTTGGTGGTGTTGGTGTTGGTGGTGGTGTTGGTGGTTGTGGTGTTGGTGGTGGTGTTGGTGGTTGTGGTAGTGGTGTTGGTGTTGGTGGTTGTGGTGGTGGTGTTGGTGGTGGTGTTGGTAGTTGTGGTGGTGTTGGTGGTTGTGGTGTTGGTGGTGGTGTTGGTGGTGGTGGTGTTGGTGGTGGTGTTGGTGGTTGGTGGTGGTGTTGGTGGTTGGTGGTGTTGTTGTGGTGGTGGTGTGGTGGTGGTGGTGTTGGTGGTGTGGTGGTGGTGTTGGTGGTGGTGGTGTTGGTGGTGGTGGTGGTGGTGTGGTGGTGGTGGTGGTGGTGTGGTGTGGTGGGTGGTGTGGTGGTGTGGTGTTGGTGGTGGTGGTGGTGGTGGTGGTGGTTGTGGTGGTGGTGGTGGTGTTGGTGGTGGTGGTGGTGGTGGTGGTGGTGTTGGTGTTGGTGGTTGTGGTGGTGGTGTTGGTGGTTGTGGTCGTGGTGTTGGTGTGGTGTGGTTGTGGTGGTGGTGTGGTGGTGGTTGTGGTGGTGGTGTTGTGGTGTGGTGGTGTTGGTGGTGGTGGTGGTGGTGTTGGTGGTGGTTGTGGTGGTGGTGTTGGTGGTGGTGTTGGTAGTTGTGGTGGTGGTGTTGGTGGTTGTGGTGTTGGTGGTGGTGGTGTTAGTGGTGGTGGTGTTGGTGGTGGTGTTGGTAGTTGTGGTGGTGGTGTTGGTGGTTGTGGTGTTGGTGGTGGTGGTGTTAGTGGTGGTGGTGTTGGTGGTGGTGGTGTGTTGGTGGTGGTGGTGTTGGTGGTTGTGGTGGTGGTGTTGTTGGTTGTGGTGTTGGTGGTTGTGGTGTTGATGGTGGTGGTGTTAGTGGTAGTGGTGTTGGTGGTTGTGGTGGTGGTGGTGTTGGTGTTGGTGGTGGTGGTGGTGGTGGTGTTGGTAGTTGTGGTGGTGGTGTTGGTGGTGTGGTGTTGGTGGTGGTGGTGGTGGTTGTGGTGGTGGTGTTGGTGGTTGTGGTGTTGGTGGTGGTGTTGGTGGTTGTGGTGTTGGTGGTTGTGGTGGTGGTGGTGTTGGTGGTGGTGTTGGTGGTTGTGGTGGTGGTGTTGGTGGTGGTGGTGGTGGTGTGGGTGGTGGTGTGGTGTGGTGGTGGTGGTGGTGTTGGTGGTGGTGGTGTTGGTGTTGGTAGTTGTGGTGGTGGTGTTGGTAGTTGTGGTGGTGGTGTTGGTGGTTGTGGTGGTGGTGGTGTTGGTGGTGGTGTTGGTAGTTGTGGTGGTGGTGTTGGTAGTTGTGGTGGTGGTGTTGGTGGTTGTGGTGGTGGTGGTGGTGTTGGTGGTGGTGGTGGTGTTGGTGGTGGTAATGGGCAGCAACAAGAAAGCCAAGTGCAAATTCTGCGTATCGATTACCATAATGCAGTGGCAACCGAACACTTAAAGTTATTACTTCAAGAATATAAGTAAATCAATTACATAAATAAATTCAAAATTACAGTATAATAAAGTTAATTTGAACATTAAATCAAACTATATGTATAGCTGGGACTGATAATCAAAATAATACAACCCGCTCTAACAGAGAAAATTACCTAATCGAACACTTTCGTAAACACCCAAAACATATTCCTAAGAATTTAATAGTTTAACATTGATATCTAATATCTTACTGAATTGAAGATTAAGAGCAGAGGGTTAGGAACGCGTACAAGAATTTATGGCAAAACATGCAGCAACACTGTTGGCAATATGTACCACGAGATTTATGGTAGCCATACACACATTATACCACTGAATCTTGAAAGAATGCTGAATTGAATGTCTTATATTTCAATTAATTTAAAGTATTAATTTGTCCTTACAATTTGTTTAATTGCTGCAACAAATCTAAAATATACGTAAACATAATATTACATAGGTACATTTTCTTGGCAAACTAATGATGCCATTGATCCCAAATTTTTACCAGATCTTACATATTGCCTTGTGACAGTGAAGCTCAGTTTCTATTTTTATAACTTGAAAATTAAATTAGTTTCATAATTTTGTACATGCTGTGAAATTTATTTTCTCCAAACTCTGATGTTTTAAAATATCACCAAACCGACAGATCTTTCTCAAATTAAATAAAAAGTGAGTTTCTTAAAGCTGTAAGTATATGCAAAATCTGATAAAATTTAGGACCAATGAGATCATCAGTTTACCAGGAATTTGTACGTATGTGATCTTATGTTTCAGTGTATTTTCTATTTGTTAAACAATTAAACAAATCATTTAGAACAGATGAATAATTAAATTAAGTGAACTGTATGTCATTCAATTCAGCTTTCTTTCAAGATTCAGTGATAAAATTTATGTATGGCTATCTTATATATTGTGATAGATATTGTCAAAAATGTCAGTGCATGTTTTGCCATAATTTTTGTATGTTTTCATATTGGAACTGTTAGACTATACACAATCACTCCGACAGCTTCTCGATCTGTACAAGTTCCACAAAACATTGTATTCCGGAAAAATTAATTACTGATAAGGGAACAATAATATTATTGATAGAATAATATCTGTGGCTATTTAAGAGACGTAATACAAATTTTATTATTTTCTCACTTCTAAGCAAGTAGACCTACCTATTTTACAGTTTACACATACGCCCAAATTACAATTCAGGCCAATTGTAACACTCATAATCAACTTAAAGCTGTATTTCAGTATCCTAAAAGACATTTCTTTGGTTGTTATATGATTATACAACCCTTAATTAAAAAACAGATCCTTCGATTCCTATATCTGCATTGAAGTTTCTTTTCTGACCAGCACTATCAATTCTATCGTATGATACCAGATTTTCTTGTTCCACCAAAACTACAGTCTGTATAGCTCAATTGATGAATTGTATATGCTGTAAATTGTATAGTAGTCTGTATAGCTCAACTGATGAATTGTTTATGATTATAAATTGAATTAATCTAATTGATATTAATTGCACAAATTTGTATAGCTTAATGAAAATATGCTACATTGTATTCTATATATTTGTATAGTTTTAGCGGATGAATTGTATATGCTTTAAATTGAATAGTAATCTGTATAGCTCTGTTGACAAATTGTTTATGTTTGTAATTTGAAGTAGTTTGCATGATATGTATTATCACTTTCTGTATATCACAGCTGGTTGAAATGTTTATGCCTTAAATTTAATTAACTTGTTTTGTATTATACCTATAGCTCAACTGAAAAACGATCGTTTGCGTTTGTAAATTTAATAATCTGATTGGCTATGTATTGTATACTTTTAGTAGAGCCATCGATGTAGCTCAGTCGGCAGACTCGCTGGGCTGCTGATCCGGAGCTGCGTTCGGGGTTGGGTTGGATCCCCCTTTGGTCTTTGGTTTCTTCCGAGGTTTTCCACAGCCGTGGGACTGAAGCCGGATGGTGTATGGCGAGTCCTTGGCATCAACCCCTTTGATCAGATTACCCCCCTTTGATTTGATTATCTGGTTGGGTTTTTCCGAGGTTTTCCCCAACCAAAAGTCAAATGCCGGGTAATATTTTGGCGAATCCTCGGACCTCACCTCATCTCGCCAAAATATTGTAAAAAAATTGCACAAAATTGTAAAAATTGTAGAAAATTATTAAATTGTAAAACTATAAAACTATGTAAAAATTGTATTGTAATATTGTAAAATTTTGACTTGTTCCACATCTTAAAGCTTCATTGCTCATGTAAGATCTATGGAATAAAATAAATGAGTGAGTGAGTGAGTGAGTGAGTGAGCGAACGAACGAACGAACGAACGAATGAATGTACAGAACCAGTATTCTACAAGACTGCAACTCTACTACAAATTCGCATGCAACGGGTCTCGCCATCAAGGCGTTCACGCCTGGCACTGGTGCAGTATCACCCGAGCTCCTACGTCACATGTAGCCATAGCTATCAATGTAATGAATTGAGGAGAAAATAAACGTTTGAATAGAGAAATGAAATTTGTCAAGTGGAGGGAGTTCACGCACGTGGAAGCGCACTGGGTTGCTTCACAACTCTCTGCTGCGTTGCAAGGAGACAGGCTTCCGTGTTCCCGTCGTGGCTCGGACTATTCATCAGGTCTTCTGACAGTACAATTTTCCAGCTGCGTCTGTTGTTACTCCGGATTGAATTTCGTTTCTGTGTACACTACACTGAAATTTATTACGTGGATTTCACGGCTAACTTAAATCATACCAACATCCTGCGGTCCTCCGAACGAACACCGTGGCCGTTCTAATTGCATGTACGCGCTACATCTCGTCCTTTTGGATACGGGTACGCGACGGCTTAGGAACAGGATTAACGCTGTGTGAAAGCAACTGTTCTTCATCGGTTAGTTTAGCGATGACGTATATACACTGTAATGCTATCCTAGAGCAAATGAAACTGGTGATAGGCAGGTGGTGTTTTAACAATAAAGTCGCCAAGGAATTACCTGATATTCGCTTTAAAAATTCAGTCAATCTGCCCAACCTCCGCAACACTAATCCTACACGTTCACCTAGATATCGCCGATGATGTCATCATTATGGGTTCAAATCCCGTGTATAAGATAGCATGTCTGTCAAGTATCACAGTCATTTACTTCGTTAACGATGTCGTATTGACACAAGTACTGTGGTACCTGCCACGTACAGATTTAGTGTTGGAAGAAGGTCCTATACAGACTAAACTACGCATAGTATTGCTAGTGGTGATAGTAGTGCAGTACTAGCAATAGTAATAGAAGTAGTAGTGATGGTAACAAAATAGTGGTAGCTGTAGGCCTACTACTCTTACTGCTACTACTTCTGCTACTGCTACTACTATTACTACTGGACCATTATTCAAGACACGCCACTTTTTCATCTACCAAAATAACTTGCGGTAAACGCATGCATACACTCAATGACAGAAGAATCATTTATTGGATAATATTTCTAAGAAAAATAGTAACACATAATATTGATCCCGATGAAATACTCGGACTGATTCCGTCTCACATCCCAGCAGTCAGGTCTAGTACAAATATTCTATTTAATACCCCAAAATCGAGCAGCGTATGAACTCACCGTGAATTAAAATGTTAAGAAACCTCAATTCACTGAGTTAGAAAAATGGCTTATTTCCTGGTACAGAAAAGATATTTCCAAGCCAAATTTATAAAATACTTATCATTCATATCACAGCAAATTGTTTTATTTCTTTCTAGAATTACTGAAATTTTCCTTACAAATTATTATGAATTTATTAAATTTCTGATGTTCTGTCAATACTGATTCCTTGTTAGCCAGATCTCACGTTTATGCTATTTTATTTTATTTCTATTGTTAATGTGTTGCATATTCTTGCTTTATAATCGCTGCTCATGAAAATTATCAGTAATATTATGTTTTTATTTGTATTTCTTTTATTTATTATTATGATCAGGAAACAACAAAAATACATATACAATATAATAGAAACAAAAAAATTTAAGAACTATTATATATTGTGAATTTTATTAGTACCAACAATGTAATTTATTCGTCACAACAATAATTCCTTTCTACAATTCACCTTAAACGCTCTCGTCAACAATTGGATCTTCACTCAACACAGTATTCGTTATAGCACTCCACCGACGACAATGACAATTTACTTGGACTATTACGCACAACAATGAACTGTTAATCTTAACTAATATTTACAAAGCACTATTTACAAATCAGAACTACCAGTTCTCAGTTCACAGTTCTTCTATCTCAGTCACTCGAGTTCACAGTATCTCGAACCACAGACCTTCAGAGACAATTCACTGTACTCGAACTCGGGTCCCTCCAACTGCGGTCCACTGCACTCGAACTCAGGTCCCTCCAACTGCGGTCCACTGCACTCGAACTCAGGCCTTCGGATGCTGACGCAGATGCGGACGCACACTCGAGTCGAACTCCGGTACACAAGACTGGCTTGCTTGCTCTGGCTTTCTTACTGACTGGCTGACTAATCAACTGAAAACTGCTGTCGTTCCTTCGCGTCCGTAATTTATAACCACAGCGACGTAGCCTCGAAGGTTCCACGCGTCTCTAGAGATGGCACTCCAGAAAAATCCCGAGCCCTCTCCTCTCTACCAACACCAGATGCGCGCGCACTCTCTCTCCACTCTCTCGCCGCGTTGGCCCTTTTCCCCTCTCCGCCGCGCGCCATCCCAAAGTGCTCCGCGCGGTCTTCTCTCTTGCGGGACGCTGGTCGTGAGTTCGAATCTCACGTCGCTGTCACAATATATTAACAAATGTATTTATTTATTTATTTACTCATTTATTCATTCATTCATTTGTTTATTTGTTCGTTCGTTCCTTCGTTCGTTTGTTTGTTTGTTTATTTATTAATTAAATAAATAAACAAACTTATTCTGGCGGAGTAAAGACTATCAGGCCTTCTCTACTACAGCACCAGAATACAAACATACAAATATACAAGAAACGAATGCAGAGAAGAAGCAAATAAGAAATAGAAATAAAATTACAGATACAAATACAAAAAGCACAAATGCAAAAAGAGTTAACTAGTGGAAGAATTTGTTTGTTTGTTTGTCTGTTTGTTTACTACTTACTCACTTACTTACGAATATATGTATATATAAGTATGTATTGTGTATGTATGTACATATGTATGCATGTACTTATTATTATCGACACGACATATAGTTTTATGATTGCCATTCCGTCAACTGTACGCTATTGTGACACACAGACTATCTGTAGTAAAATAATGTGAAGGGATGGAGAAATGTCAGACTATTAAACAGAACTGACGCTGACTCTCTGTCTGATATCAGAGTAAGTCTGCTAAGAAAAGTGACATGCAGTATATAATAAGACAAGCTATGAAAAAGTTTGGTTTCATTTGCAGTTAAAGTATGAAGTTGTTAGCAGGGTGACGGGCGGTTTGTCACGGCGCAAGTTTCAAGCCAGAAATGTATTACTTGTGGCGTGCGCTGCGAAGACTTGTCACCGAGGGACTGAAGGCGAGAGGGGGGAGACGTCGAGCGGGGAAATTAAACCCTAACCGCTAATTAGAAACTTACCATCAACCAGCCCGTCCCTACACTACGTCAGCGTATTGTAATGTAGCGACTGTGACACCCCAATACCACGTCCACCAGCATCACACGGAGAACAAAGGGCAAGATCAGGATCGTAAGTAGCTTGAAGATCACATCTGATATTAATCGATTTATAGTATAAAGTCAAGCATTACCATGGTGCAGGATTCATGTCTTTGCATGAAGTTGTAAACATTAAAGCCAAATTTGAACCTTCGAGGTCTGTTGTATAGCCCGGGCCATTTAGGAAGACGTCCCGAGAGAGAAAACGTGCGAGAGAGCGCTGTCTTCTCCCCGAGAAGGCTTTGGAACACGTGCAGGTTACCTCAAATATTATTGTCATGGCGCTCGATGAGTAAAGGCTGGTTCACAATAAACCGGGAACGAGAACCAGAATGAAAACGAGAAGCAGAGGACGTGAATATGAAAATTTTTGATTCACAATAAATCGAGAACGTAGACGACTATGCATATCGATATGTATGTCAATATCGATATATAAAGTCGATATTACGCATTCTGATGTTATTTGTGTATAATTTACCAATGGCGTTCTCTCATGAGTACAAGGCAGCCAACATAAACACAGGTTAACCAATTTCGAAATTTCAACTGAAACATTTTATTAGGTATGGTACTATAAATATGCCCATGCATCTTTATTATCACAACCTATTTTAAGTCTACCATAACTTAAAATAATTAGAGAAGAAATATTTGTAATAGAACAAAAATGAACACAACAGTAGTTATTGAATTGAAGCGTAAGTATGTAGTGTGTAATACAACCAATACAGTAATAAAACATGATTCACTTACGATCGGTGTTCAAAGATGCAGCTATTGAAAGCCACGTATTCTCCTTCATTTTCTCATCTTTATACGAGGCGCGCCACTTATCGTAAACGTGAGGATTTTCCTCAATACTCAATATTAGAATCTCATCAAATAAAACTTGCTCCATGATGCACAGCACAGAACAAAATAATGCATAGGTTATGTCACGGTCTTCTTGGTACAAAATATACGACGACAAAATAGCTTTTAGATGGCAATAGAATGAATCTAGTGGGCTGTGATCGGAAACGTGAACGCCAAAGTTAAAACTTGGCCAACTCTCCGTTCCCGATCTCGGGCTCCGGCAAGCTTTTCCTTAATTGTGAAAGCTCACATTTAAATGTACACATTTCAACAGTTTTACCGTTTTCGTTTTCGTTCCGATTCTCGTTTCCGGTTTATTGTGAACCAACCTTAACTCTGTGATGCGTCGGATTGCCGTGCTGTTTTTAAGACCTTAAACTTTATGAAGACCATGTGATAGAAAAGTCACTTGCCAATTCACAAATATACGACAATTACAAAGACAATAAGAACCACGATAAGAACTACGAGAAGGATCACGAGAGGCAGCATGGTGCTTGTCGTTGTCCATGTCGTGATCCTTAAGGTGGTCCTTATCGTGATGCTTGTTGAGTCCTTACCGTTAAGGGGTTAGGTACAGCTTAAAGGAGTAAAATTTTGGAAATATTCAACATTTTTTCCCCTCCATAACGGTATCTTGTAGAATAATGAAAATTAGTATTTGTAAAACACTGTCCTTCTGCTATATGATAAACATGTTTTTACAATTTAAAAAAAATTATCTATATATATTTTTTTTCAAAATTCAAAGTTCACTGTGCAGTGATGAAGCGTTTCCCTCATAACTCAAAAAGAAACCAACATTCTGTGATTAAATTTGTTGTGTGTATTTATGCATGTCATATGTACGATGCAAAATCACTTCTCTACCTTTGATAGATTATCTGATAAAAATAAGTTCATTTTAAAAAATGGTCAAATATCTAACACAAAAAAAATATTGTTTATTAAGGAATTTAGTTGAAAGAGCATGATATTGTAAACATGAATTTCAGAAAAAAATAAAAGAGAGAGAACATGAAAAAGTTAACAAGTTTATGAGTTATGAGGGAAACCCTACATCACTGCACAGTGAACTTTTGAATTTTGAAAAAAATAATATAAAAATATATTTTTTTAATCGTAATAATATTTTTTCATATAGCAGAAGGATAGTGTTTTACACATACCAATTTTCATTATTGTACAAATTACAGTAATGGAGGAAAAAAATGTTGAATATTTCCAAAAATTTATGCTGTAAGCTGTACCTAACCCCTTAAGTTTGTCGTTCTTGTGGTCCTTATTATGGTCCCTGTATTCGTCGTAGTCTTTTGAATTATCGTGGTCCTTGCCGTCTTTCTCAAGATCCTTAATCTGGTCGTGATCCTTATCGTGATCTTTGTCATGGTCCTTATCGTGCTGTTTTTCGTTGTTCGTCTTTGTCCTTTTCGTGGTCCTTGTTGTCTTCGTCGTGGTCCTTACAATGGTCCTTGTTATCTTCATCATGGTCCTTATAATGGTCCTTGATGTCTTTATCATCCTACTTTTGTCATTTTGTAATAAGATTGCTTCCCACTTTGATAAGTGACTTTTGTGTCAAACTGTACCTTCCATGCTTCCATATAAAGATAAAAGACCATGCAAGAAAACAAAGATCTACAATGTATATCAGAGGTAGACAAATGACAACATTTTTCACTGGTGTGAACTTTGGAGTAGGGTTGAGCCAATAGTGGGAGATTGGTGAAATATACATGCGCGGCCAGAAGTCTTACTGTATCTCTATGTCTATGCAGTTGCATACCGTTCGCCTAATAAATCTGTACCTCAAAATTCTGTAAGCATTCGTGATTTCCAGAGTGTGTTATTTGTGTACTGTACAGAATTGAAGGACCTGCACTAGTCATACTGACCACCCCTAGCACTTCGTACTAGATCTAGTAGTTTTTATTAAATTTTAGTGTATGTTAGGTCTTGATACCAATGAAAAAATGTTTCCGAGTTACGTGGCATTTTTTATTTAAGTTTTAATCATGTAAACTGTAATCTTATGTAGTTTTCAACTATACATAGGCTAAAATATCCATAAAGTGGATTGAAATTAAACTTACGGGGACCCTGAAATATATTGGTGTGGATTGAAAAGAGAGGAAGCTGTTCAGTAATATTTATATGAAACAACGAGCGAAAGTAAGGGATAGGAAAAGATATTTCAGAGGGAAGTGGAATAGGGAGAGGAATATGACAAGAATGCCCTTCATAGTCTATCACTTCCAAAATCTACTTGGAGGATTTAACGAAGAACTGTTTTCAGAGCACGGAAAAGTTGATAGTAGGAGGAAGAAGAAAAAGATGCATAAGATTTGCTGATGACATGGCGTTGTTAACAAAACAGGAGATCAAACTAAGGGATATGCTACTGGAGCTAAATGACAGCTGTGAGCAGTATGGGATGAAGATAAATGCAAACAAGACGAAGACCATGGTCATAGGAAGAAAAATAAAGAAGGCAATCGTGCGAATTAGAAATGAGGCACTACAACAAGTGGACAGCTTCAAATACTTGGGGTGTACTATAAGCAGTAACATGAGCTGCTGCCAGGAAGTCAAAAGGAGGATAGCAATGGCAAGGAAAGTTTTTAATAGGAAAAGGAGCCTCTTCTGCGGCCCTCTGGAAAAATAACTAAGGAGGTGGCTAGTGAAGTGCTTTGTGTGGAGTGTGGTATTGTATGTGGCAGAAACATGGACATTACGACGAAGTGAAGAGAAGCGACTAGAAGCATTTGAAATGTGGATATGGAGAAGGATGGATCGTGTGAATTGGACAGACAGAATGAGAAATGAAGCTGTGTTGGAAAGAGTAGGTGAAGAAAGAATAATGCTGAAACTGATGAGGGAGTGAAAATGAAATTGACTGAGTGATAGGCTAAGAAGAAATTTCGTACTGAAGGATGCACTGGAAGAAATGGTGAACGGGAAAGAAGAAGATATCAAGACGACATTAAGATACATGGATCGTATGCAGAGAGTAAGAGGAAAGTGTAAAATAGGGAGGGTTGGAGAATGCTGGATTTGCAGTAGAAAACCTGCCCTTGGGCAGAAAATTATGAATGATAATTCCTCTGAATATACCATTTTGGAAGGAAAATAACGTTGACGATCTATATCAGGGCCGGGCATGAGAGCGGCTCCATATATCCGGCCAGAGCTGCTCTCGCTCCGCAAGGCAAGCCGGAGCAGAACGCTCACGCAGTGGCGGACTCACATTACAACTACCTTCCCTGCATTAATGTAACAAGAGCCACGGTTGTTCTAGTCATTCAGTCTGTCAGTACATAACAGTTTATAAGGATATTACATCAATCCATTGTACAGTACAGACTTTATAACACTCTTATTAATTTAATGGAATAAACTTCGCTCTATGCACACACACAAATCATCAGGCTTATTTACATAACCCATACGCACATACTGCAACCTCCTCACCACGGTTCTACGAGACAGGCGTATGGCTTCCACTTCCCCTACTTGCTGTGGACAGAGTTCATCTGCCAATATAATTAAACATCGCTTGATGAATTCACCTTCGTTGAATGTTTTCAATTCCTTTGCAATTTCGTGGCAAATTTTGTAGGTAATTCTCATAGCCGGTTCACTGAGTGCATTATTGTCATCCTGTTAATACATAATATAATATAATATAATATAATATAATATAATATAATATAATATAATATAATATAATATAATATAATATAATATAAGATATGATACATAATATGATATGATATGATACATAATATGATATGATATGATATATGATATGATATGATATGATATGATATGATATGATATGATATGATATGATATATGATATATGACATATGACATATGACATATGATATGATATGATATGATATGATATATGATATATGATATATGACATATGACATATGACATATGATATGATATGATATGATATGATATGATATGATATGATATGATATGATATGATATGATATGATATGATATGATATGATATGATATATGATATGATGTGATATGATATGATATGATATATGATATGATATGATATATGATATGATATGATATGATATGATATGATATGATATGATATGATATGATATGATATGATATGATATGATATGATATATGATATGATATGATATGATATGATATGATATGATATGATATGATATGATATGATATGATATGATATGATATGATATGATATGATATGATATGATATGATATATGATATGATATATGATATGATAATATTAATAAAATAAACTAGCAGCATTAAGAAAAATATTAATAAAATAAACTAGCAGCAGTTCTCACAAAATAAATGCATAGAAACGTGCAGCTACCTCATAAATACTTGCAGTAAAAATTTCATCCAGATTGATTAATATTTGGCATAAGAAAGTTGGTGATGAATCAACAAAACTGAACACAGAAAAATAGATTTGAAAATAAAATGAATATTTATGTAAATTAATATTCTCCTCCTCTACATTCATCTAGTAACTTCAGGGAGCCAACAAAAAGTTACTAGATTTATAATCAGAAATTTTAAAAAAGAATTCTTCGATGAAAAACAATTTTGACAGCTCTTTAAATTCCACGCCCCCTTCCAGCCTTAATTTAAAAAGTGTAAACATACGAGTATTTGTAATCAGAATTGAGCTGAATCCATTTGGGGTATGAAAATATAAATTCTGAATAAGTGAAATAGCTAAAAAAAAATTTGGAAAAATTTTCATGATTTCCAGTGGAGTCTTCCCTTAAAGCACACAGCGCTCATTTCTCAGAATCACGTAATGTGCCCAGCTCTGATCTATATTAGGAGACACTCTGTGTTGCGGAGAGGGAAGTCTAGTGATAATTGAAAACTTGGATGTCAAGATGCAGTAGCTATCCTGCCACGCTTCGTGCTTACTCCTTTCAAAGTTCACAGCGAGAAGCGCGTCCCTGGAGAGAAGTTACGCTGCACTACGCTACACCCAGTGCCACGATGTGCCGTCCCAAAGAGAGCCGCGCACCAGGACGTTATTACAGGCTTAGACACCAGCACCAAGACCGCAAGTTTTAATGCATTTAGGAGGCGGGGGTGATTAGCGCATTCAGATGTCTTTCCATAAACATAAAGCTCCAAGCATGTTGATTGTCACGGAGGTGGAGACAGGAGCTGCTCCACAATAATGGAACTTGTAATTCAATTTACTCTTCGTATAAAGGATAGAGTCTAGCCGTATAACTCGCTGCAGGAAAAAGCTTAAAACAAAACTTTTCCATTTTCTTATCCCTTCGATTCAGTGTGACTCAGTTTCCCTTTCTATTGTGTCCCCCACCCTTTCCCGTCAAGCCCCAAACCCCACAAAAACCTCTCTATCATCAGGGGTTTCTTTAGTGCATGTTTTTCTAGGGATTCTTGCACAAACCAATGCATTATTTATTACACTTCACTGTCAAGTTATGTGCGGCCTGACCAATCGACCTTTTTACATTTCAAGTGAAGCTGAAAGCATAATGAGTCCAGAGTGCAGACCTGTTTTGCAACGGTTTCAATTTAAGAAGAGTCATGCGAAAACTTTGGAAATAAAAACTGCATTTTGTTTTGTCAAAGATTAGGCTCTAATCATCACAACTACAGGATTTTCTTACTTAATATATCCTCGTTCTACTCATCAAATATATAACAAATTCTAATATGATGCTTTACCGGTACTTCTTAAAAATAATAAACAAATAAGTTTTCATTAATAGTTACAGTACGTGCATTGGCACAATTTTCTATTTTCTAACATTTCAGATTTCAAATAAATTTTAATCAGCTAGGCACAATAGTAATATGCGTTGCAAGAGCGGTATGTTGAAGTTTTCATGTTCGAGGAAAAGTTTGAAAAAGCGAAACGTATCGTGTATCGTACATTATTTTGAGCGAAGATCGTTTATTACACACCTGAAAGAGGAATTTCTAATTAGTTGCAATGAAATCTCCATCTTGGTTTCTGTTCAATGACGGCAAATTTGCAAAACAAAAATATCTATCTTCAACATTGTTGCTTTAAAATGTTTTCTGTGTTTACTATACTCCAGCAGGCCGTGATATACGTCTGTCTTTTTTTCCCCCATTCTATAAATACGAACTTAAAACAAACGGTAAGGTTGTGTAATGATTTATTTTTCATTTTAATATTTTAACAATATTATTTATGTAACATATTGCAGTAATAACATCGGCAAGTTGATTTGTTGATTTTTTTCACGGCTTCCTTAATGTTACTTGCATCACGAATGCAGTAACTTTAGTTGAGTTGTAGAGTTTACTTAATTTTTGCAAATATTTAAAAACAATAATTAACAGTGCAATTTAGGTGAAATTGCAGTGGTAAGATTCCAATTTATAATTATTACTATATTGAACGTCTCTAAAAATAATATGTTAAAAGCCTAAAGCAGTAAAAATCAATATGTCACTTAAGCGGTAAAAAGAGGAAAATTGTTATGTGTGTTAGGTTGGGAATACTGAATGTGTAATTTTAGACTTTCCGCCGTTTGGTTTTGTGCGGAAACCAAGCAAATACGCACGATCTCGCACAAAAGTATTACAAGGCACTCTTGCAAGAAAGAAAAGAATTCCTTGAAATATTATGTTATAAAGTATATTTAATTTTTTTATAATATGAAAAATTACATTTTCTCTCAAATAATGAAATCTAGTTCAGAACAATTTTAATATACTTCAATAAATCTGGTGTGTAGCATTATTATTATTATTATTATTATTATTATTATTATTATTATTATTGTGTATAAAGTTAGTCTGAAAATGTCATGTGTATTTGAAATAGTTTCCGTACAAACTGAAAGTTTCTAAAATGTAGGCCTACGTAGGTTTCGAAAAACAGCTTTTAAAGTTAAAAGCATATTACAACACCACGATTAGAATAAATCCATTTACTGAATAATTATTCTCGGAAAATATATATAAAATTGATAAGAAAAGAACATTCTTTAATTTAAGCAAATAAAATAATAATTACAATTTGTGATAGTCTTTAGAATGAAGGTGTAACTCGGGGAGATTTCGACACTATATTTTGGGAAGATCTCGATATGTGTCGATTTCGCTTGTGATCTCTATCAAATTTTTTGTGTTTTTTTTTTTTTGTCTTAGGAGAGCTCTCAATCCTTCCCAGAGTATTTTAGTGCCACTTTGTCTGTCTATCCGTTTTTCTCTCTGTATGTCTGCCTGCATATATGGAGTCTTTCAGAGTCCAGTAGTGGATCAATTCTTTTACTTATTGGTATTAAGTTCGTTTCTACCAAAAATAAACGACTGATAAATCTGTAACTATCACATGAAAATACAAATGAGTGTTTCAGATTCCACTGGCGAATAAATTCAGGGCCACAACACTAACGGAATAAACGGGAAACAAATTTAAACAATAGGAACTTGAAATCTGATGAACTTTTACTATAAGGAACTTTTCACGTACTTTGAAAATTGGTATTATTTTCTTCTCGAAGAAGCTTTCATAATAAATTTCACTTTATTTCCAGTTAAGAACTTTTCATATAAACGCACAAATTAAATCCTATCTGTATAAACTTTCTTCCGCCTGAGAAGGTATTATTGTTAACGTCTTTTACATTTTATATGTACTATGACTGTGATTTTCTCGTTTTCAAGTTTCTTCTTTTTAATTTCCAAGGAACATCTAGCACAAGAGAACTTATAAATTATTTCCCCCGTGTGTTGGAGTCCTAATCCGGTGCCCCTCTTATTTCCGGAGAGAGCGCCTTTAATTGCTTTCTTTCATTTATCACTTCCTCCTTCGTCTGAACCACCGATTCCCGCTGTTCTACCCAAGTCGGGGATTAAAAACTGAATCACTTGTAAAATGGCGAAAGGCGATTATCCGAGTATTTCCTGTCACGCTGAATCCGTCCAAATAAAAGCCAACTGTAAACAGTGAGATTTAAAGTTTAAGATCCCGGCAAAGTTTTCGGTGCTCCTGGACTATTTTACAGATGCAGTTATCGATCCCCTGTCACTCCACAAGGTACGAGACTTCCCACACTCCTGCTCTCTTATTTAATTACGATTTATCAACCTGCACAGTCCACACCTGTGGAGTAACGGTCAGCGCGTCTGTCTCGAAACCAGGTGGCCCGGGTCCGAATCCCGGTCGGGGCAAGTTACCTGGTTGAGGTTTTTTCTGGGGTTTTCCCTCAACCCAATACGAGCAAATGCTGGGTAACTTTCGGTGCTGGACCCCGGACTCATTTCACCGGCATTATCACCATTTCATTCAGACGCTAAATAAACTAGATGTTGATACAGCGTCGTAAAATAACCCAATAAAATAAAATAAAATAAAATCAACCTGCACAACATGAGGACACGCAGAATTAAGACATCGCGGATTCTTGAAAAGACAAGGATAGTGTATGGAGAAGAGGACAATCTCCACCAGGCAGAATCGAAAGCGGATCCACTGAATTGTTAGCACTTTTATCGAAATTTCGAATACAAAACCTATTCTTTTCAGTCAAGGTTCGATTTACCTTCATCAATCAGCATCTATGAACAAAGTGGTGAGAAATGATTGTTAGTCGTTGAGCAATCTGTGGCTTACATGACGTGACGAGGGGGGACATAATGGAAAATAACAAACTGAAGGAATATTATAGATTTATTAATTTGTCCTACAGAATAATCTCTGTAATATTGACAATTAATATTTGAGGAGAAACATTTTTCTCCTCAAATATTAATTGTCAATATTACAGAGATTATTCTGCAGGACAAATTAATGAATCTATAATATTCTCATAGCTGCAGTGCATATATCAGTACAGATTACTGTGCACTTAACTGCGGAATCCCGGCCAAACAAGTCACTCAACTGAGTGCGCTCCTAATATAATAGCAGTTGACAATTGATATATACGTCAACATATATGCCTAATTTGGAGTCAGAGCTCAGTGGTCAGAGCGCTTGGTACGTAGAACCAACGACCCGGGTTCGATCCCCGGCGCCGGAGCGAATTTTTCTCCTCAAATATTAAATATTAAACTAAAGGAAGTTTAAGTTAACAAAATAATTAAACTGAAATAAAGAAAAGAAGGATAAGTGAGTGACAGAATTGAAAATGACAGAACGTCGGTGAACAAGATAAAACTTTCATTCATTCATTCATTCATTCATTCATTCGTTATGTTTCCTTCTCAAGGACAGATCTTTCACTGCAATTCCAGCATTCTCCAATCTTTCCTCATTTCCCCCTTCCTCTAAATCTTCGCATACAATCCACGTACGAGTAAACTAGGCAGTTTCTTCTTAGCGTCCGTGAAAGTCAATTACGTTTCTCTTCCTGATCAGTTTCAGCATTATTCTTTCTTCACCCACTCTCTCCAACACAACTTCGTTTCTTATTCTGTCTGACAATTTCACACGTTCCATTCTTCTCCATATCCACATTTCAAATATTCCAGTCGCTTCTCTTCACTTCGTCGTAATGTCCATGTTTCTGCCACATATTACTACTGTAATAGAGTCCACACCTGTGGAGTAACGGTTAGCGCGTCTGGCCGCGAAACCAGGTGGCCCGGGTTCGAATCCCGGTCGGGGCAAGTTACCTGGTTGAGGTTTTTTCCGGGGTTTTCCCTCAACCCAATATGAGCAAATGCTGGGTAACTTTCGGTGTTGGACCCCGGACTCATTTCACCGGCATTATCACCTTCATCTCATTCAGACGCTAAATAACTTAAGATGTTGATAAAGCGTCGCAAAATAACTTACTACTACTACTTCTAACTCTCATACTTCAAAACATGCTCGTATTTTTAAATATCTGTATCAATTCCGCAGCTCGCCTAGGCCGTGATGACGATGTTCGCAGTGAAGACGGTTGCCAAGGCAACTGTCCCTGTCTTCTCGCATGTCAGTTTGCGGGAAGGCCGGCTAATGATCGCTGTGTGCTCTAGTGTCGCTTGTAACTTAACAAATCCCCGGTCGACTGACATCTCTGTTGTCCCTCCGGAGTTGCCCAAGCACCAGTTGTGGCGGTCAGCAGCCCGAGACAAGAGCAGGGGCGTGCATGGACCGTGTTTGCACTTCATAGAAAGTAGGCCTATGCAGCGACTTCAACGACAGCACATGTTTCAATATCTTCACGGCGCCAGAGTTGAGACGGAAAACTGATATTAGAAACGAATCGAAAACCACTCATAATCCATTATTTTTGCTTCAGAAATGTATTATAAAAATTTTATTGAATAAATCTTTACTTCATTCAACGAATTTGATTTTTTACCGATTCAAAGTCTCAGAAAAAAAGTAATTATATAATTTAGTGTTAGTAAGGGGAGAGGATGGTATTTTTTAAAACTTTTTTTTTCCTTTTTGGTGTAAAATATTAATTTTGAAAAAAAAATTATTTGTGGGCCCAAATTTGGAAAAAAAAATACCCAATGCAGGATTGTACTAAAACCGATATATCTAAACCGTTTTTAAAGATAGATTCAAACACTTTTTTGCAATGTATTTGCAAACGCATGTTCTACAAACTGTCTGTAATAGAATTTTGATATTAGTCCCTACGTTTGTAAAATAAACAATTAAAATTTAATAACAATTTTCTGATTTCCTTTCTTGCAAACAAACGGACGTATTTTTAAAATGAAATCAATTAACAAAATTCTGTTATAGACAAAAGTTTCATAATAGTCTAAAGAATGTGTGTTCTAAATTTCATGCATGTATCTTTAATATTTCAGAAATTATATCCATTTTTGTCTGGCAATGTAGCAAAACAGTGAAGTTACTGGAAACCGATAAAAAAGTGTGTGTGATTTAAAAATCCATAGCGCAGGAAGTATAATAATGATGTCTCAACATCCGATAAGGGCACAAATGCCCAAAAAAATGCTATGCAATGCATTTCACAAATATTAAAGGGTATTTTAAACAAAAAATTTTTTGAAAATTTAATTTACCGGAAACAACATTAAAAGTGGGCGAGTGATTTAAAAATCCACAACGCAGGAAGTTTAAAAATGGCGACTCAACATCCGATAAGGACACAAATACCCACAAAATGTTATGCTATGCATTCTACACATATCACAGGGTATTTTAAAGAATTGCTTTTTTTGAAAATTTACTCATTTTTCACCAAAAAATATCATCCTCTCCTCTTAACTTCATAAAAACCGAGAAAATCATGCAACATGTTGTCACAATTTGTTGCAATAAACGTAATAACGTAATAACGTTAAAAGAACCAAGCTGTAAGGCTACTAGAGAAATAAAATATAGTGCAAATTTAGGACGAAGGTATTTACAACAAATCATACAACAATTCCCTCACCTTGATAATGCTAATAAGTATTCATTATTTTAAGAGAAAAATAAAATTCATCTTCCGAGCCAATCCCATTGGAATTTGCTTCTAACACCTTCTTAAATCTTAATAGTACGACACAACGACACTACACGTCTACTCTAAGACCTTTTTCTTCTTTCCTTTTCTACTGTATGTCCGAGCACAAGCTCTGTTCATTCGAGAGATATTACTTACTTTGTGGTTTTTTCTCTTATTCTTAATATTATTATTAATATTATTATTATTATTATTATTATTAAGTTATATTCAAATATAAGTGATACTCGGGAGGAAATTAAACACAGAATAAATATGGGAAATGCGTGCTATTATTCGGTTAAGAAGCTTTCATCATCCAGTCTGCTGTCAAAAAATCTGAAAGTTAGAATTTATAAAACAGTTATATTACCGGTTGTTTTTTATGGTTGTGAAATTTGGACTCTCACTTTGAGACAGGAACATAGGTTAAGGGTGTATGAGAATAAGGTATTTAGGAAAATATTTGGGGCTAAGAAGGATGAAGTTACAGGAGAATGGAGAAAGTTACACAACACAGAACTGCACGCATTGTATTCTTCACCTGACATAATTAGGAACATTAAATCCAGACGTTTGAGATGGGCAGGGCATGTAGCACGTATGGGCGAATCCAGAAATGCATATAGAGTGTTAGTTGGGAGGCCGGAGGGAAAAAGACCTTTAAGGAGGCCGAGACGTAGATGGGAAGATAATATTAAAATGGATTTGAGGGAGGTGGAATATGATGATAGAGACTGGATTAATCTTGCTCAGGATAGGGACCGATGGCGGGCTTATGTGAGGGCGGCAATGATCCTCCGGGTTCCTTAAAAGCCAGTAAGTAAGTAAGTAAGTAAGTATTAAGTTATATTAGTTACAGGTTATAATTTCCCTTAAGTCATTTATTGATCTATATTTAAGTCCATGACATATTTGTGTCGTTGTTATGGCAATATCTTTTGTATAAAAATACATTCGTACTTGTAAATTAACTTGTAATTATATTTATAAATTCAATTAAAAAAAAAACAAATGAATCCTCTAAAAACTATAAACAGCTTTGAGAGGAGACAATACTGGACTTCCAGAGAAAGAAAAATTTTCCTAAGTGGCGGAAGGAATTTTCGAAGATTTTATTACTTCTTCTACGTGACTATTCAAATCATATGGTATCTTCCAACTTCAAGAGGTTTTTGTTCGTTCTATTCATTTTGATATGGGACGGTAGCTAGATCTATATTTTACTGGTTTATAATATGAAATTACTTTTTTTCCGATCTACTTTATAGCATAACCTGTGAACGTTGGAACCAGTCTCCCCGACTTCATTTTTTACTTTACATTAAACAGGTATGTGTAACTTATTCCTTACGTCTGTATTTATTTTTATCTACAGTAATGTATCCTGTAGGTGAACAGAGAAATCTAATATATTATATTTGTATTCTATAATTTTGAAATATATATAGTCCTACTTTTCACGTGCGATATTATTCTTCTCTAGTGTTAATATTATATTATATATTTCCATTGCCGCTGTAATTATATTTTAGTTCCTATTTTATTTTACTTATTTATTTTTATTATTATTATTATTATTATTATTCTTTTTATTTTAATATTATATCTGAACTGCGACCGAAGACGAGCGCTGCTCATTCGGTCTCAAATTTTGTTAATACTATTGTATCTTCTTTTTATATTGTTTGTATTATTTTATTTCTATTTCTCTTGTTTGTTTTGTAATTATATTCTTTATTCTATATATTTAAATTTAAATAAATAAATAAATAATATTTGCTCTATTTTATTTACTTACATCGGAGAAATTCAACGTTCAATTTTCACAGCCTCACATCAATGTAAGAAATATCATGTCACTACTTTACATCATTCGAGTTGTGTGCTTTTCAATTTTTTTTGTTTCTTTTCTTTATTGATCCACTTGTGCTTTGAAACAACTAATTCACTCAATGCGCGATTAATTTCTGATTCCCCCCGACCCGATATATCCAACATTCTTGATGCAGTATTTCAGAACAATTAATACGTACGAAGAGAAAAGACGTGCAATTGACATCACACTGTTCGTTTAAGCATTCTTTTGGATAGAGCAATGCGACTTTTAGGGACAATCGATTATCTTACTGCACAATGCACAGCAATAACTCTGAAGCGTCGAGGAAAGCAAACCGTCCTCTTGGAGTGAATTAAATCAATCAAACACAAGTGGAAGCATCTCAAAGATGCGACCTTAAGAATCAAGCTGCACATAATCAACGGATCGGGAATTCGAATGAGGACAATTACGTCAGAGCAATGAGAAATGAGATGAAGAAATTCCTACGAGGCGTTCTCTTGGATTGTAGGGCTCTAAAGTTGAGCAACAGTTACACGACCTCTCCTCTCTCTTCTTGTCAAATTTGATGTTAATTAGTTAAATATAACATTCGTACTAGTTTTGCAACTAAATATTATGCAAGTGTGTGAACAATACCAATCCTTCCTTAAGATTTCACATTCTCTATCCTGTCGCTCTTACTTACATGTATAGGTATATCATCACTATCATTATTATTAGGTGCAAATCACTGTTTAGGCCTACATGACCAAGTATGACCTTAGTTTTCAAAATTTTCCGTTGCATGATAATTTTAAAATTTTAGTATTTGTATGGGCGGCCATGTAGCTCAGTTGGTAGAGCAGCTAGCTACGGACTGGAAGGTCCGGGGTTCGACAGGATTTTTTCTCGTTGCCAAACTTTCAGAACGGCCCCGAGGTTCACTCAGCCTCCTATAAAATTGAGTACCGGGTCCTTCCCGGGGGTAAAAGGCGGTCAGAGCGTGGTGCCGACCACAGCACCTCATTCTAGTGCCGAGGTCATGGAAAGCATGGGGCTCTACCTCCATGCCCCCCAAGTGCCTTCATGGCATGTTACGGGGATACCTTTACCTTTACCTTTACCTTTTAATATTTTTATAGTAGGACATTATTATTATTATTATTATTATTATTATTATTATTATTATTATTATTATTATTAGTCCACACCTGTGGAGTAACGATCAGCGCGTGTGGCCGTGAAACAAGGTGGCCCGGGTTCGAATCCCGGTCGGGGCAAGTTACCTGGTTTAGGTTTTTTCCGGGGTTTTCCCTCAACCCAATACAAGCAAATGCTGGGTAACTTTCGGTGTTGGACCCCGGACTCATTTCATCGGCATTATCAACTTCATATCATTCAGGCGCTAAATAACCTAGATGTTGATACAGCGTCGTAAAATAACCCAATAAAATAAATTATTATTATTATTATTATTATTATTATTATTATTATTATTATTATAAACGTTATTATCATTACTACTACCACTATTATTATTATTATTATTATTATTATTATTATTATTATTATTATTTTATAAAAATGACACATTTTTTAGCTTTAAAAATGACAGTAGTAACACTTTAGTACATTATGCAACGAGCCTATAATGATAATAATTAAGACGCGAGTATGTTTGTTTATGAAACGAGCACATGCGAGTTTCATAATTTTCATACGAGCGTCTTAATTACCATTATAGGCAAGTTTCATACGACTTTTTATGCTCGACCATATTTCTAACTTGAAATTATTCAGAAGTATTAATTGTATTCTTATCTGACTGAAGATCGGAAGTGACCTTATGCATAGCTCGTAAATTGTGAGATGTGCGCAGACGCGAAAGTATTGATTTTTTCCCCAGGAACAATAATGTCACTGACTTTGATGTAATCTAGAGAATAACATGAACTAATTTTGATATGACCTGGAAATTGATTTAGAATTGAAAAACGAGATGACAAATTCAATTTATTTGAATATTATTTACAATTATTATAGTAACAGAACATAACCTTCTGCGACAATATTGGATTTCCAGCCTCCGTGACGTTTCCCTCGTTGTCTTTCGATTGCATATCCGAGAATAATCGAAAACCTGAACTTTAATGAATAGGTGTACTTTAATGACATGCATTAAAGGACTGCTACCAGGTGTATAATTACTACATTTCGGCATGGTCGAGCATAAAAGAACAATATTACGTTTAAGTAGAATATGATTCTACTCAATTTTCTTGCGTATTACGTTGCTCATTTTAATTGTGTGTCCCAGAATGGTATGGAAGAAAATATGTTCAGTCGGACTTCCCTTAACATTTTCTACAGCACCAATGATAACTGCGTAGCGTAGTAGAAATAGCGCTGGCCTTCTGTGCTCCAGGTTGAGGGTTCGATCCTGGCCTAGGTCGATGGCATTCAAGTGTGCTTAAATGCGATATGCTCGTCAGTAGATTTAGTGGCATGTAAAAGAACTCCTGCGGGACAAAATTCCGGCACACCGGCGACGCTGATATAACCTCGGCAGTTGCGAGCGTCCTTAAATAATCCATAATTTCAAAAAATTTTATTTAACTGATATTTTTCTAGTCCGCATGTTTGTTTTCTATTCTACGTATTTATATTCTGAGATGCATGTGTTTCAACAGTTAAGTTTGTATATAATATACATTTTTCTGTCAATTCCTATTGGAAAATCTCATAGCATTCGTGACATTTTTGTAGTTGCAGTTTTTTTCATCATACAATTATTAGTGTTCAGCTGTTTCTTCAATTTCATTGCATGTTTTCGTGATGCATTGATTTGTATACGCTGTTTCCATAGTAGTGAACACATTTATTGACAAAACACAGACTATTGTTTTCTTTTTCAAGTAATTATTCTATGCATAACCTAGGTATAACGATTGTCTACATTAATTATTTCTTGTTAATTTTCTCTGCTGTAATATTTGGCATTCTTGTGCTGCAATAATTAAATTAAACCTTTATTTTACCGTTTTCCAGTCAACTGTTAACTTTTTAATGATATCCCCTGAGTATATCCACGATGCATTGCTTGTTTTTAACTTACATTACGTTCAAATAATTAAATCATGTTTTTATATGGATATGGCTCTACTATAGTATATTGTGATACTAGGTTGGTAAATGCTCTATAACAAAGGCGAGGGGAATTTTGATAAAACGAGGCGCTTGCGTAGAGTTCTTTTAATTTCCGTGACTCTGTTAAGCACTTAAAGTCGGTGTATTGCATATTATTTTTTGTACAATCATAATTCATACATTTATTTTATTTATAGTGTATGTTAGTTATGCATTAATTTTGAACTGAACGTATGTCATTTTGTTAATGGCGATGTGTAAGTTTCTAGGTGACCGGGTATTTATATTCTTTTGTTTTATTTCTTCGATACGACTGTCTTTTATGTGTATGTATTGTTCAAATATATGAAAAGAAAGCTATTGCAATATACGAAGTTGAAGTGTCTGAATCTTTTTCTATTAATAAAGAGAATGACAATCTTTATTCCATTTAATATTGTTCAAACTTCACGTTCAATTTTAACGTTAATAAATACAGTTACAGCTTCTTCTGTCAGAGTTCTTGATCTTTTTTAATTTACAAGTACTGTACAGTATGCCAGGTTTGTAGAGAACTGACTTACAATCTACCTGTGTTGTACGTAATTTACTTACTGCACTGTTACTTCCAGCGTTTCCGCAGTAACCATTGAACCTGTTGTATCTTCAAATTACATAGTATGTAAAAATGACGGTAAGTATGTAAAAAAAGCATGATTGTGCAAAAAAAAAAATACTTTCCTTCCGTTCAATACTTGATGATTAAGTGTTTCAGAGACCTTGTAATTTGGGTTTAATTAACTATTTGGTTTCTATCAATAACTGTAAAATATTTATACAAGAATCTACGGAAATTTTATGTACGCATAAAGATGTTATTACCTACAAATCAAACAGACCTGGGTTCGATTCCTGGGAAAGTCTATTTCTACATAGAATTGAGAGACTTGCTTTCAGCACGACTGAGCTGTTCGTTCCTGTCCAGTGTTAGTACAAGGTTGAGTGACAGCAAATACGAAGTCTGTTTCAGAATATTCCCCTCGCTACTCGGCTCGTACCGCATTCCATTCACTTCCTGTGGATGAATGAAGAGTGCTCAATACCTAATACGCCGCGATCCTGATCGGAGCTTTCCCCCGGGAGTAAGATTGAAATTGAGCTATTATTTGGTAATCGTACGTGATTTTTCCTCGTCACTGGGATCGAGTCTCATGAATAGTTCATACAGTGCTTGGGAGAAGGGATGGAATTACCTCCATTTCTCTCCGGGCCCCCTCTCCAATAATCTTCCCCTCAATCTCAAATTTATCGGCAGTAAAGAAAAGATCATCTGTTTTCGTAGTAAAAAGTCTGCAAATCGAATCCCGACTAATACAGTGGTTCGTGAGACGGCATTTCTCAGATCCGGTGTTCGATGTACCGCCCTTGCATAGTGACAGGAAGTGAGGCGGTGTAACTGCAAGATCAAGGAGCCCTGTCTAGAAACTTGGGTTAAAACAACTGACTGGTCCATCCCTGGCTATTACTAAACATCTTGGCCGTGCAAACTACTATACAAAATGTTCCAAAATATGAAGAAGGAAGACCAATCTAAGAATAAATCAATGAGAATTGTGAAATAGGTTTGTATAATCCGATTTCTCGTCTTGCATGTACCGGTATAATAAAAGTTCCACTCTTTACTGTAAAACTCTCTTCAACACATTACTTCACGAAATCCGTCTTACTTTCGTCTGATGAAAAATATTCTTCAAAAAATTTGCTAAAAATTCGTGTTTGCAAAGCTTTTCCTTCGATGAAATTTACCACTTTGAATTCACTATTACCGCATCGTCATGATGATAATAGTTTAAAGTATTAAAATTCCCTTTTGTGTGGTTCAGAAGTTTGTAATGGAAATTCTGAAGGCCTCTCTTCAAATTCTACACTATCATCTATATGTTAACACGTAGATTTTTGTTTTAATGTACAAATCAAACATTATTTTGCTCGTTTCATTTCCCTTTATCTTTTATGTTTGTTAATTCCGGATTCCAGTGGTCAACCTCACTTGAGGAAGGATGATTTGAAATAAATCTTAGTAGTTACTTAATATTTCGTGTCATTGTTACACCATATGCTTCTATTCTTATCGTTCTTAGAGGGATATTCAGTGGTTTTGAATAAAATTATCGTTATTTTCGATTTTACAAGGTTTCGTATTTTTCGAATGATGTTTAGTACCGGTACGGGAAAAAAGGGAAAAGGAAGTCTCATCCAAAAGTGGGTCGCGTCTACAAAACGTTTGGTAGCCACCGCTCTGTGGTATTAGGAAGCATTTCTCTGCAATAGAAATGTATTATTTTATTGCGTTTCAAAGATATGTCTCCACATTTCCATTAAAGCACATCCAAAAGTCATTCTTAAAATGTAATTCTTCATCTTTTTATTTATTTATGCTCGACCATGCCGAAATGTAGTAATTATACACCTGGTAGCAGTCCTTTAATGCATGTCATTAAAGTGCACCTACTCATTAAAGTACAGGTGTTCAGCCAATGACAACTCAGCTTACAGGTGTTCAGCCAATGACAAGTCAGCTTTGTACCGTTATAAAACCGCAAGTATCGATTATTCTCGGATATGCAATCGAAAGAGAATTAGCGAAAAGCCACGGAGGCTGGAAATCCAATACTGTCGCAGAAGGTTATGTTCTGTTACTACAATAATTAGCGTTAATTGTAAATAATATTCAAATAAATTCAATTTATCATCTCGTTTTTCAATGTCGAATTCAATAATCAAGGTTATATCAAGTTTAACGGGATTACATCAAGGTCAATGACATTATTGTTCCTCGGAAAAAAATCAATACTTTCTCGTCTGCGCACATCTCACAATTCACAACCTAGAACAAGGTCACTTCCGATCTTGTCAGATACAAATAAAATGTATACATCTTAATAATTTCAAGTTAGAAATATGGTCGAGCATAAAAAGTCGTATGAAACTCGCCTATAATGGTAATTAAGGAGCTCGTATGAACATAAACATCCGTACTCGCTTCTTAATTACTATCATTATAGGCTCGTTGCATAATGTACTATTATCTAAACGATAACAGCTCCCTGTATTAACAGGCTACCACAAAGACAGAGCATATTGTGCAATAGGCAGTTGAAAGTATAAATAACATACATATGTTTAAGTTTAATGGAGTACACAACAATGACAAGAAATGGTTGAATAAATAATTAGGTACTACTTAATTATTTGAAGATCACTGTTGACCGTAGAGATGGTTTCGGAGTATAAATATTGATCCTCTCAGAACTGCAAGAACGATGTCATCAATTGCCTTCCTCTGCAGGCCGAAACGTTGCCAGGTCTGAAAGAAGAAACCGGGAAGAGTTCCGCACGCTCCAACCATAAGGCCTATTACTTCAATTTGTTGTAGACCGTATTGTCCATGAAATATGGAACGGTACGTACATAGATGTCTTTTTTCCCCTATTTACATCTTCAGGTTGGCTCTTTTGTTTTTCAAATCTAACGGTGGGATCGATGATGTAGCCATTGTTGTTATTTGGTGGGATGACAATCATGTCTATTCTTCTTGTACTGCCATTGTCTGCCAGTCCGTGTACTTCTTCGAATACTTGAAAATTTATTGATCTAAACTGTTCGGCGATCATCGAACGAATTCTAAGGTGTCGTGAGATACGGAGTACTTCACCGTGCGGACAAGAGCCCAGGACATGTGCAAGTGTTTCTGGCTCTCTGTGGAATCGCCGATGTTCTGTAAGCCAATATTCAAAATTGTGGTACAGATATTTTAAAGAATGTCCTTTTAGAAATAAAGTGTTATAGAAATGTTTAATTCATCTATTTAAATGGCAGAGATATATACATTTTAGTGAATTACTGTAAGCTGGTAGTGTTTTTCAAAATTTGTTCCTCATTTTTTTTCTCAAAACTAATCTCGAATTTAAGTTGTTACAGCCATAATATTTCTACAAACAAAAAAACATCCTCGTCCTTAAAGCATGGTAACTACCGAAGGATATGTGTTCCTATTTCAAAAGAAAACTTACAAATTAAACCAAACCCATAACTCTATTAAACATAGAACATAATCTAAATTCAACAGAAGAAATACTGAAATCAGAAGTAAACACTAAAATACTGAAACAATTGTCTTTAGAGACAATTAATATCAGGTACCCTCCTCAAAACTGGCTTCATTTATACACCGACGGATCCTTGATCTCCAGAGAACAAGGTGCCGGTTCAGTTGTTACGTGCTGTCTCTTCTCACTTTATAGATCTCTTGGATATGGAACAACAAGTTTTGATGGAGAAATCATTGCAATAAGTGAAAGTCTCAGGAATCTTCTATGCCACATCAATAAATTTAAGAATGTAGTTATATTGTCAGACTCCAAAGCAGCTATTCTATCAATAGTCTCTAGACACACACCTTCATCTCAAACAACAGAAATAACTAAAATGCTCTCTCAATTAATATCACTCAATAAAAGAATTGTATTCCAATGGATACCATCCCATTGTGGAATCCTGGGAAACGAGAATGCGGATGCTTTAGCAAAGAAGGGCAGCACTGCTACTTACAGACCTGTTACTAAATCTACGTATTACTCTGTGAAGAGATTTATTAAATCTACATACTTAGACTTCAACAAACAAAATTTGATAACACAATCTCAAGGGAAAAAATGGAACTCTCTGCATCATAATCCGAGTTACAACGAAAATACCCTGTAGTTGCATTTAGATTGGCAACAGGCCATGATTGTTTGGCCAACCACTTGCATAGAATTGGAATATATCAGTCCCCTAACTGCCCAATGTGCAACTCAAACCAAGAAATGGATTCAGAACACCTCAAAATCTGTGCTTCAGTGGCTGACCATGATAATACTTACTTACTTACTTACTTACTGGCTTTTAAGGAACCCGGAGGTTCATTGCCGCCCTCACATAAGCCCGCCATTGGTCCCTATCCTGAGCAAGATTAGTCCAGTCTCTACCATCATATCCCACCTCCCTCAAATCCATTTTAATATTATCTTCCCACCTACGTCTCGGCCTCCCCAAAGGTCTTTTACCCTCCTGCCTCCCAACTAACACTCTATATGCATTTCTGGATTCGCCTATATGTGCTACATGTCCTGCCCATCTCAAACGTCTGGATTTAATGTTCCTAATTATGTCAGGTGAAGAATACAATGCGTGCAGTTCTGCGTTGTGTAACTTTCTCCATTCTCCTGTAACTTCATCCCTCTTAGCCCCAAATATTTTCCTAAGAACCTTATTCTCAAACACCCTTAATCTCTCTTCCTCTCTCAAAGTGAGAGTCCAAGTTTCACAACAATACAGAACAACCGGTAATATAACTGTGTTATAAATTCTAACTTTCAGATTTTCTGATAGAAGACTAGATGACAAAAGCTTCTCAACCGAATAATAACAGGCATTTCCCATATTTATTCTGCGTTTAATTTCCTCCCGAGTGTCATTTATATTTGTTACTGTTGCTCCAAGATATTTGAATTTTTCCACCTCTTCGAAAGATAAATCTCCAATTTTTATAGTTCCATTTCGTATAATATTCTGGTCACGAGACATAATCATATACTTAGTCTTTTCGGGATTTACTTCCAACCCTATCGCTTTACTTACTTCAACTAGAATTTCTGCGTTTTCCCTAATCGTTTCCCATGATAATATCTTCGAAAAATATTGGAGTGCAAGAGGTCAAATGACTTTATTGTCAAACGCTTGGCATTAGAAAAGAACATTTCAAAATTGTTGATATTGATTAGTTAAATGTGTAACAAAGCCACTGAGACACCCTGTATATCGCCGCACGCCACTGAGCGTGGAAGAGGATGCCGTGAGTAACGACGGAGCTTTTGCATAAGCTCGCGTAAAGCTTCGGGGAGTCTCCGCTGGTTTCCTTGTAACGCGGAGACGCCACGAATTTAGGCATCGGTAGCCGCTCAGAGGCAAGACGGATAATTAGTTGGCTGCCTCCCCGCCCGACAGTTTCTTGCAAAAGAGCAGGACGCGGTTAGCTACCGTCTCTTGTTCCCTGACGTAGCGAGTGTCCGACGATGTTTGGTCAGGCCTGTGGCTGACGTGGAAGTGAAGCCCTGTCACTGTTAAAGGGCACGTCGCCCCTAAGCCTCCTCCTATACGTCAGACCCCATATATAGAGAGCAGCTCTTCACTCTTCCCGGTCCACATTCGACTACCGGCGTCAGTAAAGATTTGTACTCTTCTCAGATGACAGAGTGCATCCTTGAGAGAGGACTTAAAATTTAAATTTTATGTTTTATTTAACGACGCTCGCAACTGCCGAGGTTATATCAGCGTTGCCGATGTGCTGGAGTTCTTTTACATGCCAGTAAATCTACTGACATGAGTCTGTTGCATTTAAGCACATTTAAATGCTATCGACCTGGGCGGGGATTGAACCCGAAATTAAGGGGGATCTACTGTAAAGAAAATGAAATGTTCTACACTTTTTAGGTACAGCTTTCGTTTTTGGTATACCTATGAATCTTAGCAATCTAATACAGTTAAAAAAATTTGACTTACATCCTAAACTTATTTTTTCAGTTATTCAATTTAAAAAGAGGGAAGAAATATGCATTAATTTATTTTCCACAATTCTACAGAGGTGGCCAAATTATTAGAATAAAGTAATTACAAGTGCAAACAAAGCACATAATTAACAAAAATGAAGTCTGCACAGAAATAATGAACAAAAATGTATTTTGTACAGAAATAATGAACAAAAATGTATTTTGTACAGAGATAATGAACAAAAATGTCTTTTGTACAGAGATAATGAACAAAAATGTATTTTGTATAGAAATAATGAACAAAAATTTATTTTGTACAGAAATAATGAACAAAAATGTATTTTGTACAGAGATAATGAACAAAAATGTATTTTGTACAGAGATAATGAACAAAAATGTATTTTGTACAGAAATAATGAACAAAAATTTATTTTGTACAGAAATAATGAACAAAAATGTATTTTGTACAGAGATAATGAACAAAAATGTATTTTGTACAGAAATATTGTACAGAAATAATGAACAAAAATGTATTTTTCTTATAAATAATGAACAAAAATATATTTTGCATATAAATAATGAACAAAAATGCATTTTGCACCGAAATAATGAACAAAAAATGTATTTTACACCGAAATACTGAACAAAATATATTTTGCACACAAATAATCAACAAAAATATATTCTGCACCGAAATACTGAACAAAAATGTATTTTGTACAGAAATAATGAACAAAAATGTATTTTACACAGAAATAATGAACAAAAAAGTATTTTGCACAGAAATAATGAACAAAAATATATTTTGCACCGAAATAATGAACAAAAATGTATTTTACACCGAAATACTGAACAAAAATGTATTTTGCATATAAATAATGAACAAAAATGTATTTTGCACAGAAATAATGAATAGAAAATTGGGTCTGGAGGTTACTAATATTTTGCGAACGTCCCTTGTTCTTCATTAACATGTGATTTTGTCATGAATCATGGAAACCGACGTTTGACACTTCCTTTGATATATAAAAATTTGTTATTCTCCTCATATCCGGCTCTGATGAAATCTGGTGAATGATTCTAGGGCGTTAATGCAGTAACCTGCATATAAAATATTATGTACTGTAAATATTTCCATAAAAGTGAATGGCTGCTTCCTTTCCGCCAAAATTCGAGGCGCCAAAGCCGAAGTGAAATAACACTGGTACAGAAACATGTGATATATTAGATTTTATTATTCATGCAATGAGAGATTTATTTAAACGTTTACATGCCCTTAAATGGTAAACAAGATTCGAAGAAAATCTTATGGATGGAATGCTGGTGGATAGGTTCGAGTTAAGCGCGAAAATGGAGAGTGAATTGTCAAGTGCAAAATGAGTCCAGAGGTGACGAAAGTTAAATTGTTATTATGCACTTACACAATACACCACAAGTACATTGCTTCGTGTGGGTCTTTTCAGCAGGAGCAGGTACCGTAATAGATTTATAGAACGGATCATGAACAACAATTCGGTGAGAATCAATAACCTAATTTCGAGGGAAAAATTGTTCCGGGCTAGGTATCGAACCCGGGACCTTTGGTACCAACGCTCTACCAACTGAGCTACCCGGGAACTCTACCAATTTTTTCCCCTCTATATCCACAGACCTCAAAGTGGGCTGACAACCGTCAAGCAACCAACATTGAGTACACACTAACTCTGTGTGACTTAAATTGTGGTTTTCTGTTAACGAACAGTGACGTGTATTATGCAAATCAAGCTTTCAGGTATAACTTCCTGTAAAGTTGATACCCGGCCCCGGAACAATTTTTCCCTCGAAATTATTCAAATCACTTTACAGGGAGTTATACCTGAAAGCTCGATTTGCAATCAATAACCTAATTTCAAGAAAAATCTATTTACCGCATTTAACTCGAAATCAACTGCCATAGTATTTTATGACGTCACGCAAATAACATGGCGTCTTCAAATTACATTACATAATTTTTAAATTATGTTTTATTTCAATTTTTAACAAGAAGGAAATAGTTTAAATTTCCGAAAAATATTATGAAATTGTAACATATTTTCTCCATTCGACAGAAAACAAAGTCCACGCATGTTTTATCTTCGCGCCGATGTGTTTCTTTGCACGCAATGATTTTACACTTCCAGTTCGCACTTGAGTTATGTGGCAGTAACGTGAACTGCGGACACGTGACATGTGCGGGTCTCGAACCAGAGCACAGCCACAACAGGCAGGAATTCGTGAGCGACAGACTCAGCTGCATGCCCGTGTTTCATTCACACGTCGTGGGTTCGAACAATTGCACTGACTTACATGGCGGACGGAGGCCCTTGTTGTGTGTGTAGCTGCGATCTATAGTTCGCCATCTGGCGACCCAGAGTTCTAGTCTGGTGCTCGGAAACGAATGTGCAGACTTTCGCTCGAAGCATGTGGATGTGGGATACTGTTCATATAGAAGCGAGACTATATTATTAAATTCAGCGGATATGAATGCAGCAGAGGTCTGCATCGGACGTTTTCGCTCGAGCGCCAAGTAGTTCATAGCATAATCCGATTGGTAGCGCACGTGCATGATGGGTAAAATTGTCACGAGCGATAAATCCTCGAATGGTATAAGCCGAGCGTTAGACATTCGTTCTTGTTACAGTGATGAACTGTGTAGTAACATCATAGATGTTTATCATTTCAAAACTTTGCAGTGTTTAACTAACCTCTCCATAGTAAAACTACAAAACTTGCTTTAAAATGTAATATAAATCTTGTAGGTAAGTGTTTTTTTTTTTTTTCCACACAGGAATGATTTTGTTTTTGCCACATCTGATAGATGTTATTGGATGTAAATGTAATTATTATAAACGGAGAACACAATCACGATAATGCTAGAAATGTATCAAGTTTTCTAGTAATAATAATAATAATAATAATAATAATTTATTTAACCTGGCAGAGTTAAGGCCATACGGCCTTCTCTAACACTCAACCAGGAGTAAAACTGCGTTACAAAAACACTACAAATTTACAAAGTACAATACAATTTTACACACAAAACTGAATAAGATAATAATAATAAAATATAAACAACAAGTAAGTAGAAATCAGACATAATATATAACATACAGAAAGAAAGAAAAAGCATAATAAAATGTGAACAGCAGGTCAAAATAAATGAGACATACAAAGTAAAAAAATAAGACAATTATTGATAATAATAATAATAATAATAATAATAATAATAATAATAATAATAATAATAATAATAATAATAATAATAATAATAATAATAAAATAGTGCAGTACAATATTTTTAAGTACACACAGTAAGGAAAATTATGATTATATATAGCTCAACTTACCACATTATAGATATCGGAAAATATGAAAACAAAAATATAAAATAAGTAAGTTAAATATCACTAGAACATAAAAAAATGTGAATACGTGGAAACATGCAATACAACACTTGTCATAATAGTGAGTTAGTTTGGCAACTCGTCATAAGATAATTTTTTAACTTGAATTTGAAAGATTTCAATGTTCGGCAGCCCTTGACTTCAGGCGGCAGAGAGTTCCAGTGACGAGATGTAGCAACAGTGAAAGATGAGGAATACAGAGATGATGTGTGGAGTGGAATTTCTAGCGTGTTATCGCGTTGTGATCGATTATTAATATTATGATAGCGAGAGAGAGTATGAAAACGAGCGAATAAATAAGAGGGGGATGAAGCATAATTCGATATAAGAGAGAAAGTGAGTGCAGATTTCTCCTCTCATGTAACCTAAGCCATGATAACTTCTCCAAAGAAGGTGAGATATGATCATGGATGGGCAACTCGTGCTCCCAAAGTGCTAAAAAACCTTGAAAGAGAGAAAGGCAGACGGAGCCAGCCGCTGCAGTTAAAAGTTGTTTGTAGTTTCGCTACTAAAGCTACGGTGCTCTCTGGCGGCTCATGCAGGTGGTCGTGATATCTATTCCATGATTTGAATTTCAGAATGACGCATGGTAAAGTAATTATAGTAATTTTAGACAGACTATACCTGAACACATAAAAAAATTATATTATTTTCTAGCTTTGTAAAGTAGTTTAGTACTGGAAACACAAACTGAATACAACCTTTTCAAGATACAACAAATATAGCTGCAAGACTTATTTATTATTACACTATTTGTTAATATTCCTTATTATATGTGTCTTATTTGAAACGTAGAACGCTAGAATTTACAAGTCTTTAGCCTATACATTAAAGAGTATTCCTCTGTTCTCTGTATTCGCAAACAATAACAAATTCAAGGAAGTATTTTTTACATGTCACGGCAGATGAAATAAGCTTAGTTCTGAGTTCTTTCTTTACTTTGAGAGCTTTTACACTTCTTTCTTGTATTAAACTCTGCCTCAAGCACATACAGTATATATGGAAGCAAAGAGTATATTTGGAAAGTCTGATTTAGGCAACATTACGAACAGTTCGATTCCTGATTTTGCTGGAATCTGAGTGGCGTGCTGTTCTGTAGATTTATTAATTCAAGCTATAAATTTTCAGGATTTTCTATCTGCGTAAGCCAAAAAGATTTCAGAAAAATTTCGATTCCTTGTCAATTGTCACTGTTTCTCCAAACTTAGCAGTGAATTCTACTGTAGGTCTTCAAGTAGGGTCTTATATTTGATAAGAAGATTTTCTTATCACTCTTCAAGATAGTTTATAGTCAAAGAAAGTGAAGTTGTCTATGTTCTACATGATACTGCCACATTTCAAATTTATCCATAAATGTTCTTAGCTAGTCGATTGTCGTGCAATTCTGTAACTCGCACGCACAACGTGCTAACGATATTTGATATCAGTCTCACCTTGTTGATATCCCATTTTTACCTTTAGCTGTTCTAAAGCAGAGGCAGACAGTATTTCTTTACTAAAACCTTCACTGTTTATTTGTAACATAAAATGTCATGCGTAGGAGTAAGAAAGTGTAATAGAATACAAGCTTCACCTCTCTTCTTAATAAAAACAAATATCTTTTTACTCGTAATTAAAGGGAAATGATCTGGGAATTATATTGTTTTTCACTTAAAACGAGCCGCCACTTACTGTAGACGCGATCGAACTTGTGTCTTGAAAGAACCGCACACAGACAGTACAGCTAGTACAGAGTCCGTTCTACCTGCACTGAGATTGTGTTGACACTTTGAGAGCACGAGTTGCCCACCCATGGATATGATCATAGTATCGAACATTACAAATGAAGCGGACGCACGCGTTATGAACACGTTATGTACTCTTTATTTAAGCCTAGCTTCCGAAGTGTAGAATAAAGTTGTTTTTAGTAACTAAACGAAATAATTTGTCAATTTTATATATATGAAATTTTGTCGATTCGTTTAATCTCCCGTATTTTCTTCAAAAAGCTGGCAACCGTAGTAGGCCTACTCCAATCGTCGGAGAAAAGCGCTGCTCTGGGCCATAGTAATGTAATACCTCCTAGCACTGCATTATTCACAAAGGCGAAGTTCCCTTTTTTATCCCCCGCTCCTCATAGCTTGCGGCTGATTGACAAGGTAGCTCCCCCGCCCCTTGGCTTGAGTGTAGGCCTATGTGTGCTCCTCATGGGAATAGTGCAAACAGTATTAAGGAGAGGAGCATCAGTGCAGTCCGGGTGATGACTCCAGTGTGTCAGAGGGAACAACTGCGTGTCTTGTACGTGGCAGGGATAAGCCAGGCGTGAGGTAATTCCATCCGAAATCAAGTTGACGGCTCGTTCGTTGTGTTATGCACAAGACAGTTGCAAGGGAGCTGCGTTGTTCGCCAGCTTTAAAGATAGTAGACTACACTCCTGCTAAGAAGCAAAACACTCCGGAGGCACGAATTCGAGACCAGACAAGAATGATTAACTATTCACTCATTCATTTATTTTATTCCATAGATCTTACATTTTTTTTCTTAAACTCCCGTATACCATAATGGAATATGGTGCTGCATGTTGGGATCCTTACAGACTAGAACATATTAAGACACTGGAAAAGATTCAAAAACGGGCTCTCAAGTGTTGTCGGAAAAATTCACCATTAAAATGGGACACACTCAAAGACAGGAGAACGCGAATTCGATTATGCGCACTGTTCAAAACATACAGAGGTGAGCCTGCCTGGAGAGAAATAAAAAATAGGTTGCAGCCGCCGAATTACTCTTCAAGGAACGACCACTCATATAAATTGAGGGAAAGAAGACAGAGGACGGACACTGGAAAGTTTTCTTTTCTCAATCGTACTATCAGGGACTGGAATGCTTTACCTGCAGACTTACTAAAGGCTTTACCAACAACCAAAAATGTATTTAAAAATAGGCTTAAGAACTTTACTAATAGACGGTGATTATACACAGTATTTATAGGGCCTAAATGATATGTTGTTATTGAAGTGTTGTATCAGTGAAGAATTATGTTGTGTCAGTGAAGTGTGTTGAGTCAATGAAGTGTGTAGTGTAAGTGAAATGTGTTCCTGTCAGTGAAGCTTTATAGTTTATAGTGGGAGTGCAAAGTATTTGAACAGTGAAATGTTTTTGAAGTGTTAGTGAAATCAGGATAGAATCAGTGAAATGTGTCGTAGTTCCAGTGCAGTGAGTGAGTTGACAGCGAAATGAGTGTAATGTGGAAAGGTACTTCCGCAGATATGAACATATCATACTCGTGGGTTTTAGTTCGATCTTAGTTTTAAGATACAAATTAGATTTATTTCAAATGTTATTTTAAGTGATCGTTTCATTTAATTTAGGATATTCCGTTATTATTATTATTATTATTATTATTATTATTATTATTATTATTATTATTATTATTATTAATTATTGTTAGTATTAATTATTAGTATTATTATGAATTGTATTTTAATTAATAAGTTTATTATTGTCATTATTAGTTACCACTGCCACCGGGTATATACCCATTGCAGTGTGAATACATACATACATACATACATACATACATACATACATACATACATACATACATACATACATACATACATACATACATACATACATACATGAGCAATGAAGCTTTAAGATGTGGAACAGGTCAAAATTTTACAATATTACAATTACAATTTTTACAAATTTTTATAGTTTTACAATTTAGTAATTTTCTAGAATTTTTACAATTTTGTGCAATTTTTTACAATATTTTGGCGAGATGTAGTGAGATGAGGTGAGGTCCGAGGATTCGCCAAAATATTACCCGGCATTTGCCTTTTGGTTGGGGAAAAACTCGGAAAAACCCAACCAGGTAATCAAATCAAAGGGGGGTAATCAAATCAAAGGGGGGTAATCAAATCAAAGGGGTTGATACCAAGGACTCGCCATAGACCATCCGGCTTCAGTCCCACGGCTGTGGAAAACCTCGGAAGAAACCAAAGACCAAAGGGGGATCCAACCCAAGCCCGAACGCAGCTCCGGATCAGCAGCCCAGCGAGTCTGCCGACTGAGCTAAATCGATGGCTCTACTAAAAGTATACAATACATAGCCAATCAGATTATTAAATTTACAAACGCAAACGATCATTCATCAGTTGAGCTATATTATAATACAAAACAAGTAAGTTAATTAAATTTAAGGCATAAACAATTCAACCAGTTGTGATATACAGAAATTGATAATACGTATCATGTACTACTGCATGTAAACGGCGTTCACAGCATATCGAGCTACGTAGTAAGTAGACTAGGTTCGATTCTGGGAAGACATGTGAAAATATGGTGTGGCTCGTCTTGAATTACTCCTCACTCTAGTTTCTACATCGGCTTGCACGTGAAGGATTCGTTCATTCATACAGTTCTCCCAAAGGGCAGATCTTTCACTGCAAACGCAGCATTCTCCAAACTTCCCCATTTCCCCCCTTTCTCTTAGTCTTCGCATACGATCCACATATTATCTTAATGTCGCCTATCACCTGATATCTTCTTCTACCAAGAAATTTTTCCCGTTCACTATTCCTTCCAATGCATCCTGTAGTACGCAGTTTCTTCTTAGCCAGTGACAAAGCCAATTCCTTTTTCTCTTCCTGATCAGTTTCACCATCATTCTTTCCTCACCCACTCTTTCTAGCATAGCTTCATTTATTTTCTTTGCCAATTTCACAAGCTCCATTCTCTCCATACTCACATTTCAAGTGCTAGAATTCTCTTCACTTCGTCGTAATGTCTATGTTTCTGCTCCCATACAATGCCGCACTCCACACAAAGCACTTCACTAGTCTCTTTCTCCTTCTGACTTCTTGGCAGCAGCTCATGTTACTGCTTATAGTACACCCCAAGTATTTGAAGCTGTCCACTTGCTCCACTGCCTCATTTCGAATTCGTACGTTTATCTTCTTTATTTTTCTTCTAATAACCATGGTATTCGTCTTGCTTCTATTTATCTTAAGCCCATACTGTACAAAGTTGTTGTTTAGCTCCACTATACCATAGGGACGTGAATATCTTGTTGCCATTCAAGACAAGAGAAAAGCAAAACTCTAGGTTTCATCCATAAGCGTCAGAATTAAATTCCTTCAAAATAGCGACGTTGGTTATGGGTAGCCTATCGTATCTCTCGCGCTATTTTGAACAAAGCTATACCTGTACACTACATGAATAAGTAGAGCCTGCAGTGTGAAATAATTGTCAGAATTCCTGAATTTAAAAGCCTAAATTTCAATAATATGTTTTATACAATCTTAGCATTAAAACACGCTTGTTATTATGCTATAAATCGTGTACAATTGGCATTGCTGCCAGAAAAGGTTACCTAGCAACTACGAGTAATATTCCAAGACGTCATCACCGCCTTTACAAGACAATTTTATACAACATACCTACAAGGAAAAGCTTAAAAATAACAACAAAATAACACTGTCTTAGAACAGTTACTTAGCAATATATCAATATTTCTTTTATTACATTTTTTTTTTATTTTTAGAATCTTTTAGTTTTTTTTTTTTAGGTTTTTATTTTATTTTAAATTATATAATTTGTTTTATTGAATGGAATAGTATTACTTTGAATTCAGGATCTGTTATACATTTTAACTTGATTGAATATTTTAATATCCATGCAATATATTACGTCTTTATACCAATGGTATGAAATGGACCATACTTTTGCAAGCAACTCCCTAGCAACCAGTATGACAATTGAAAGGTCACAATTATGTTATGACTTACTTACTTACTTATTTACTGGCTTTTAAGGAACCCGGAGGTTCATTGCCGCCCTCACATAAGCCCACCATTGGTCCCTATCCTGAGCAAGATTAATCCATTCTCTACCATCATATCCCACCTCCCTCAAATCCATTTTAATATTATCTCCCCATCTACGTCTCGGCCTCCCCAAAGGTCTTTTTCCCTTCGGCCTCCCAACTAACACTCTATATGCATTTCTGGATTCGCCCATACGTGTTACATGTCCTGCCCATCTCAAACGTCTGGATTTTATGTTCCTAATTATGTCAGGAGAAGTATACAATGCGTGCAGCTCTGCGTTGTGTAACTTTCTCCATTCTCCTGTAACTTCATTCCTCTTAGCCCCAAATATTTTCCTAAGAAACTTATTCTCAAATACCCTTAACCTATGTTCCTCTCTCAAAGTGAGAGTCCAAGTTTCACAACCATACAGAACAACCGATAATATAACTGTTTTATAAATTCCAACTTTCAGATTTTTTGACAGGAGATTAGATGACAAAAGCTTCTCAACCGAATAATAACAGGCATTTCCCATATTTATGCTGCGTTTAATTTCCTCCCGAGTGCCATTTATATTTGTTACTGTTGCTCCAAGATATTTGAATTTTTCCACCTCTTCGAAGGATAAAATAAATCTCCAATTTTTATAGTTCCATTTCGTACAATATTCTGGTCACGAGACATAATCATATACTTTGTCTTTTCGGGATTTACTTCCAACCCTAACGCTTTACTTGCTTCAACTAGAATTTCCGCGTTTTTCCTAATCGTTTGTGGATTTTCTCCTAACATATTCACGTCATCCGCATAGACAAGAAGCTGATGTAACCCGTTCAATTCCAAACCCTGCCTGTTATCCTGAAAATTATATTATGACTGCTGTGCAAAAATAATTTTATTTTTCTTTACTAAAATAACTATTTTAAAACGGTTGTCTAAAAAAAAGTTTGTTTGCAACACGTGTGAAAAGTGCGTTTACGCATTCGACGAGTTGTCCAATGACGTGCCTTGACATATCGTGCGTAAAATTCATTTCGCAACTTGTTATAGTAGCCTATGAATAACTAATTGTCAACTGTCATAATCCATTACATTGAGATTTTGTTCAATTTCGTTCCACCAACACATACTGTAGGCTAGATGGCCGGACGTTAGGAATGCGTTTACTTCGACATGGTAGAACAAATACGAGCAACTGTCCTATTCGCCAAGGGAACATTATGGTATGCCCTGATCAAATTTTGAAAAATATTCGTAAGAGAAATCATGAATATTAAAGGCACTCACTTTTATCTGAAAACACAATGAGACCACGTCAGGGGTATAATTGTACAGCTTTCCCCCATACACAGAATTATGTACCGGTGAGATGTGGAGATAGACAACACAGCGTTAACGTTTCTTGCCTGCACGGGGCAGAGCGAGGGGAGATACGACAAGGCTGCAGTGCTTCTTTGAACAATAAAGTCGATGAATAACGAGATGGGCCTGTTCTCTTGTTTTTCCGCTGCGTGATTTTAGCTGAAATATCACCATAAGCACAAACGGTTCAATTTATGAATATTCATGCTGATATGAAATGTAACTTGCGTGCAGTCTTTATCTTCAGGCCTCTGTCGACACCAAAATATGATAATCCTGGAAGTGCACTATTTTACTCGCCGTGGAGCAAATGTTACTATTGCGTCTGCCTTTGTAATATGTACTCATTTTAAAAGAGGTTAATGGAAATAAATTTTTTTGTCATATATCATAAATTAATTTCATTTTATTTACAAAGTTTTGATAAACAAGTATTATATTTTTTGTAATTACAGAATCCAAATTCCCTAACTTTATTTCAATCCTCAATAACAAACTCCAAATTATTTCTATTAAATCAAGAGATAGACTTTCAAATATTTTTCAAATTCTAAATAGGCCTGAATTATATAAAAGCAATGGATACATTTTATCCCTTAAAACACAAAACAAAAAATAGAATCTACCTGCTAAAACACATTGTTCAAAACAGGTCACCATTGCCTTTACACTACAAGAGATTTATCTTTATTTAAATTGTGCGCCTTTGTGGCAATATGGATGTTCAATTGTGCCCCATATTAAAAATACTTTTCGTTATATAGAATTTTTACAAGTGATCGAAATTTTCATTTCGTTATACTAACTATTGATTTTTTCGTAAAAACCAAATTCGTTAAATTAAATATTTTAATATTAAAATATACCTACTGTACGTATGGGAAAAAGGCAGGGGACAGAATAATAATTGATGTGTCAAGGGCGAAATGAAGATGTTTATAGCGGAACCGCCGAGGTGCAAGTGGCCAAGGTTTAAACATGAAATTTCGCCAAAGGTTCATACTTTATTTTCTGGGCACTGGTCCGTAATTGAATAAACTGAATAAATAAATTGAATAAAAACTTTTGATAAGCGTTAGAAATTCGCTTTATGTTTGTATGTCTTGTTTAGTGTGTTTTGTTTTGGTATCGAGGGATAGTATAGAGTAGAAAAAAAAGAATACGTACAATAAAAATTATTCGTTGAGTGAGGCCATGCATGATGATATTATTTCTTTGTTGCTAAGTTACCAGTCTCTGAATTTAATAACAATGTTCTGTTATGTTGGAAATGATATGAGATCTGTTGAAACCGAAATTCCTTCTGGAGTTGTTATTAAAGTGAAACAAGCTGAAGATAAGCTGTTGTCAATTAAATAAATATAAGTATAAGTAAACAAACGACATTTTTTTTGGCCCTAAAGTCTATAAAAGTTTTTAGACCGCAAAGATATAATGGGTTGTATTACATATATTGTATTCGTGGAGAAATTGAACATTGACCAGTGCGTCACAAAATAATTATGTAACACTGAATATGTCGTTGTACAGCTGTTCGTTATAACGACATTTCACTGTATAAAGAAGGGGCAAGTGATCCGCCCGATATCCCTTGTCCAGTTGTTTGGGCTACCCAGACATTATTATTCTTGTAACGGCTCTAAATATTTGTGAAACCTTGGAGGCTTGATAATCTCATCAATAAATACTATTATTCATTGTTCGATACACTCTTTTAACACCACCTTTTCCGATGGGATCTTCACTAGACTTCCGACAATGAAGGATGCCATTTCGAGACTAGTCAGCCAGGTAAACTGCAAAAGTTAACATAGTAAAGTTATCATAAAGTGATTCAATAATAGTACATTATGCAACGAGCCTATAATGGTAGTAATTAAGATGCGAGTATGTTTATGAAACGAGCGCAAGCGAGTTTCATAATTTTCATACGAGCGTCTTAATTACCATTATAGGCAAGTTTCACACGACTTTTTATGTTCGACCATATTTCTAACTTGAAATTATTCATAAGTATTCATGTTATTGTTATATGAGTGAGGAACGGAACTGACCTTGTGCAATAGCCTACCTCATAAATTGTGAGATGTGCGCAGACGCGAAAGTATTGATTTTTTCCGAGAAATAAAGTCGACGACCTTGATATAATCTAGAGAGTAATATTAACATTAATCTTGATATAAACTTGAAATTGAATTCGACATTGAAAAACGAGATGACAAATTGAATTTACTTGAATATTACTTACAATTAAAACTAATTATTATAGTAACAGAACATAACCTTCTGCGACAGTATTGGATTTCCAGCCTCAGTGACGTTTCCCTAGTTGTCTTTCGATTGCATATCCGAGAATAATCGATACTTGCGCTTTCATAATGCTAGAATGGCGTATTCTGATTGGTTGAAGAACTGACTTTTAATGAATAGGTGTACTTTAATAAGGTCCATTAAAGGGCTGCTACCAGGTGTATAATTACTACATTTCGGCATGGCCGAGCGTAAATACTATTTAAATTCGAACACAGCACCATAGGCTACGAATTAAGTGCTACATGTTTATACTGTTCCGATATACGAGTAAAACTGGTATTTGACGTGTGCCATCAATTTTGCAGTGGACTTAAGAACGAACTGAAGTTTCATATAAAAGCCCACGTGACCACAATTCTTTAGCACCGTGTAGATATTTTAATCTGTCGCTTTTATGGGAGTCCTGGCGAGGGGCGAAAAAGAGTCCTTTGTCTCAAACTTTTATTACCCTTATAAAAGGATACTCTTCATCAAAAGTCGTAAATCGGCCATAATATTATACACATTTTTTGCCCTTTCCAGCCCCCTCACCCGCTTTTACAAGGTGTTGAAAAAGACATGAATTAGCGTTTTGAGCAAACAGTTTGCAGAAGTGGGGGAGAGATCTCTCTCTTGAGATAATTAAGTTCTCTCGGAGCCTTATCGCCGCAGTTACTTCCGAAATATGAGGTCAGCCGCCTTCTGACTTCCCCGCCATAACAGCAACGACAAAGCTGCTGAGACTAGTCAGTGAAGGGGTACATTTTATCTTTCCCAAGTCACGTAGCTTGAGAATATGACGAGTTTCAAATAAAACTTATTTTTATTGATAGCTAGTCTCACCAGCCTATAGGTAATTAAGTATGAACACTTCACGTCGGTACCTTTGATGTAGCAGGACTGATTTCAATGACCTTCAAGCCAGCTAGAGCGTGAGATTCTGCTTTCTCCCTAGAGTTGGCGCTGACATCACACCAGCTAGCAGTCGACACAGCGGAAATATAACACATATAATTAATACATCTAGGTACATTATGTACTCAAATAAAATAAATTGGATCCATAAAATAATAAATCCTTCATTAACTGCAATGTCTAGACTCTAGAGTTCCTTTATAATGAGAGTTGAGACGTTGACCCCAACAACAATTAAAATATGTAATGATTTGATAGCACTGAAAATGGAAAAACAAAACTCTTATGAGAAGTAAAACCATATACCTATATTATATTATATACAAATATTAAACGAATTCGATACTTAATTTTATATTGTATTATATTATTTTATAATATAATTTATTATACCTTAAATATAAAAAAAAATATTATTACAACTAGTTTGTCACTGAGAAATAAGGAAAAGCTGTTAACTTGAATTTATTTGAAGCAAAGCGTTACTGGATTATGCAATAAGGTAGGCGATGTTTGGATCCTGTGTCTCAACTCTATACTCAATTACTGTCTTAGCGTAAGCTCGATTACACTACTAGCGCTTGAAATTGGAACTAAACGCCGGCGCACAGAGAAAGAAAACGCAGGAAAATTCGCTCAGTGTCCATTTTTTATAATCCCTATTCGCTGATTTCACTTTCTAGTAACTGGGAGTGAATTTTATCGACAACTTCAAGGATTCAACCAGCAAGCTGGTGATTCTTCACCATCTGAGAGGACAGAGGGTAGGTTGACTTCAACATCATTTCAGCACGTAAGGGATAGTGACCAAGGAATATCTAAGCTCTACACATGCTACTTTCTCCTCCAAAATTTTGTTCACCTTAATAACCATATATATTTTTTTAATTATTATATTTATACTGGCAAAGAAAAGGAAATAAAATTGTAACGTCTCATTTCAAGAGCAGTGACTGACTTCAACTTTTGGTAATGACACAAAAATGAAGCGAGTCCAACAACATCGAAGTAAGGAGACAGAACCAGTTTGCAGTTGCTTTCGCCATGAAAAATGTCACGTTATATACCCATAACCTAACCTCATTTTGATATGAAAAGAAAATACAAAATTAAGTAAGTTTACGAATTTAATATGTAAATATATTTTGGTAATAGATTACATTTCAGTTTCTGTCAGATGAATTTCCAATTCACTGTGGACTAAAGCAAGGAGATGCACTATCCTCCTTAGTTTTTAACTTTGCCCTGGAGTATGTCATTAGGAAAGTCCAGGATAACAGAGAGGGTTTGGAATTGAACGGGTTACATCAGCTGCTTGTCTATGTGGATGACGTGAATATGTTAGCAGAAAATCCACAAACGATTAGGGAAAACACGGGAATTTTACTTGAAGCAAGTAAACAGATAGGTTTGGAAGTAGATCCTGAAAAGACAAAGTATATGATTATGTCTCCTGACGAGAATATTGTACGAAATGGAAATATAAAAATTAGAAATTTATCTTTTGAACATGTGGAGGAGTTCAAATATCTTGGAGCAACAGTAACAAATATAAATGATAGTCGGGAGGAAATTAAACGCAGAATAAATATGGGAAATGCGTGTTATTATTCGGTTGAGAAACTTTTATCATCCAGTCTGCTGTCGAAAAATCTGAAAGTTAGAATTTATAAAACAGTTATATTACCGGTTGTTCTTTATGGTTGTGAAACATGGACTCTCACTTTGAGAGAGGAACATAGGTTAAGGATGTTTGAGAATAAGGTGCTTAGGAAAATATTTGGGACTAAGAGGGATGAAGTTACAGGAGAATGGAGAAAGTTACACAACGCAGAACTGCACGCATTGTATTCTTCACCTGACATAATTAGGAACATTAAATCCAGACGTTTGAGATGGGCAGGGCATGTAGCACGTATGGACGAATCCAGAAATGCATATAGAGTGTTAGTTGGGAGGCCGGAAGGAAAAAGACCTTTAGGGAGTCCGAGACGTAGGTTGGAAGATAATATTAAAATGGATTTGAGGGAGGTGGTATTTGATGATAGAGAATGGATTAATCTTGCTCAGGATAGGGACCAATGGCGGGCTTATGTGAGGGCGGCAATGTAATAGATTACATTTCAATGAAAGAAACTATAAAGTAATAGACTACATTAATTATTTCAGGTTTCCTATTTCAAAAGTAAGAACACGGGACAGAAAGGCGCGGTGCATACAATTTGGAAATGTACAAGGATTTAACAGTAAAGCAATAACTTGAAGTTCGTAGTGTTTTTCGTTATGACAAATGTTTTTATTTCACGTGAATAGAAGACTGAAATTAATCAGTGATATATTCTCCTTCATTATCTATGACTCTCTGCCAACGATCGGGTAGTTTTTCTATTCCACGTCTGAAGAAATCTGTAGGTTTGAAGTTAAAGAAGTCGTCAAGCTAAGTTTGTAAAGCATCTTCGTTGTCAAAGGAATTCCCTTGAAGATTGTTGGATAAAGAATGGAAAAGGTGGAAATCTGAGGTCACAAGATCAGGAGAATATGGGAGATATGGAGTTACCTCCCAACTAAGCTCCTGAATAATTGCTTTCGTCATGTTAGCGGAGTGCAGACGTGCATTATTGTGCTGCAGCAGCTCTTGATGCAGTCTTCCTAGTCGCTTTTCTTTAATTACTGTCGCAATACGTCTGAGTTGTTGACAATAAACATCAGCAGTTATGGTTACTTTTCTGGTAAGTAATTCGTAGTACAGAACGTCTCCTTTATCCCACCAGACGCATAATATCATCTTCTATGGATGGACAGTAACTTTTGTACAGGGAGTTGTGTGTTGAAACAACAGAACCATTATGTTACATGCTTTTTCCGATGGCATTTTCTCCGTACACGGCACAAATATTTTGAACCACCTCCGCTGCCTTTTCTTCCCTATTAAACTCGAACACAAGAATATTTCGAAATGTTCGTTTTTTTGTACACCATCTTCTTTAGCTCACAAAAGTCACAAACTTTCTTCAAATCCGCGAAATTAAAAGTGTATTTACAAGGACAACACTCCAAATAAAGGCTGGTTTACAAGAAAGCGACAACGAGAACGAGAACGGAAATAATGTTAAAATAAATGTATTTGAATGTGAACATTCACAATAGTTACTTGTGAATGTTGTCGTTTTCGTTTCTGGTTTATTGTGAACCAGCCTTAACAAATGACAAACGATAAACAGTTTCCTAACAACGCAATGTTGTGACGACAAACAAAAACGCTATGAACTTACGCATCAATATAATATTATTAAAATTTCTTAAATGAAAATTTAGGTTATATTCTCGTATAATTGTCATAGACACTATTTTTTTTTTTCGTTGTTGGTAACTCTATAGGATCTATTAATGCTTTATGGTTGTGCTAACAGATGGAGTTACTTGTCAACAATGTGACGCTGAAACGTGTGTTCAGGTTACTGCCCAGCGACAGTCCTTATATATTTTTATATTTGTGATGATTGGTTAATTAATATTAACCCGGCACACTCACAATCACACTTACATTCATACAAATTTCCAGACTCTAGACACTCAGGTAATTATAGACACTATTGGTTTTAAAATTTCACGGCCAACTTTAAGTAATCAGTGTTGATACAGTTGTAAAAATCATGGCCCACCATATGTAGCTTGCACAATTTAATAGGAAGTCGTTACTGAAGTTTTTCTAGTATTATCTTATAAGCACTAGCAAAAGATCATTCACACAAAATTAAGAAAAAGTTACTAGTGTACCAGTAAGTATAAACTACCAGCAGTTACTACCTACTAGTAGACTACTGAATACTATCGATAGTCACTCAATTTGTATCCGATTGCTAGTCTGCAGTTTGTCTTAATGTCTATATTGCAAGAAGTCAGTTTTATCTTCAGTTTTGTTAAAGAAATTCCATTTCCTGCAGGCTAACTTCATTATCAGATACTGTTTCTGGTTGTAAATCATTCGCCACGCCAACATGAACTTTAAGATTGACTCAATTAACTCATAAATCTAGTAACCGAATGCAATGCTCACACCAAGAAGTTGTGTTAATAGCCAGGGAACCGCTGCTTCCATTGTCTTGCATTCTGCCGTTATCCAATACAAAATCTGGAAATTAATTTCCAGTCCTTATAAAAAGGAACGTTTCTCGCTCGCACTTTTGGATTGTGCTATAAATTAGTTTGCCAGCATATGCGCGCGCAACACCGTTATAAACGTGTTACTTTCAAACTGAGACAGCCTTCGGTAAGTTTGTGGTTAGGAAATTCTGGAACTAGAAGATAAGCTCCTGGTGTTATAAGAAAGGGGTGAGTTCGGAGATGATGGGGTGGGAAAAGGGGGTTGCTAGGCTATTAGAAGGCACTCGAGATTAAGGCGAGGCAGGGTTTTAATTTGAAGATAAAGCCGACCGGGGAGAAGGCAGTCACAACTTGGGAAGGAAGCTGGGGCAAGAACACGGAGATTGCGTGCAACCACAGCTCTCTCTGCCTGTTTACTTATTTTTCATTGGACAGCAAATAATTACCACATGGACATGATTTGTAATTTGCAGCAATAATAGCCGCTGTCAAATTCTTCTTCTTCTTCTTCTTCTTCTTCTTCTTCTTCTTCTTCTTCTTCTTCTTCTTCTTCTTCTTCGTCTAAATTTATTTTTTGTTATTAATTTTCTCCGTTATTTTTCATCTCTTCTTCCTCCTCCATTTTTTCTCGTATAATTAATTATTTATTCCATTATTTCAACTCTCCCTCCTACTTTCTGTCAATATTCTTCATTTAGTCTTTCCTTTCAGAACACGGATCATTAAAATGGGACACACTCACGGACTAATTAAAATGGGACACACTCACGGACTAATTAAAATGGGACACACTCACAGACCGGAGAACGCGAATTCGATTATGCGCAATATTCAAAACATACAGAGGTGATGTCCACACCTGTGGAGTAACGGTCAGCGCGTCTGGCCGCGAAACCAGGTGGCCCGGGTTCGATTCCCAGTCGGGGCAAGTTACCTGGTTGAGGTTTTTTCCGGGGTTTTCCCTCAACCCAATATGAGCAAATGCTGGGTAACTTTCGGTGTTGGACCCCGGACTCATTTCACCGGCATTATCACCTTCATCTCATTCAGACGCTAAATAACCTCAGATGTTGATAACGCGTCGTAAAATAACCTACTAAAATAAAATAAAAAAATACAGAGGTGATAAACACAATATAATATTTGTTACTCAGTCAAATGACAAATCAATGTAAAATAATTAGTTATATTATATGGTCATTAAGTTTTATATACATGAATTACAAATTGCAAACGTTTTCGCCCATTCAGGCATCTTCAGGCACAATTATACAATATCTCAATATCAAACTGTGTAGCCATTACATTGGTGGTAGATAAACTGTTTAAGATTAATGGTGTACAAAACATCTCCATAATTCAAATGTAATATTACAAGTCATAAAATTAAAATAATGTTAAAAACCACGTAGTGTTGTAATTAAACTTCATAATATTCTGTGGAACTCTTGTTCAGTAGAGTCCAATGAGTGATGAATTATGTCTGAAATATATAAATAAATACGAAACAGAAATAGGAAAATATCAAATGTAAAAGTGTAATCGGATTGGATAATTGAAAGTATTCACGTCGTTTGAACGTGGCAACTGTATAGATCACTATAAAACATCCTATGTTTGAAGTAGTTATCTGTAATGAAAATAATAAATAAATCAAAATTTTGAAGAATTTGACAAACTAATTGGAAGACTAAATTATGGACGTACTTACGTAGACGTGAGACGACCTGCTGCTGTTGGAACTGTAGCTAGTATGACGCGGGGGAAGTGTGTGTTCGTGTAAACAACTAACGCGGAAGGATATTGCGAAGTGATGGGGTTAGAGGTTGTACAAGGGATTCCGGATTTGAGTCAAATTTTCATTAAGAATGCTGTTCTCTATTTGAATTTGTTTTGCAATATAATATTCCTCTGCAGAATTTATCAATTTAGTATCTATTCCTGATTTTATGGAGATGTTTTGTACATCATTAATCTTAAACAGTTTATCTACCACCAATGTAATGGCTACACAGTTTGATATTGAGATATTGTATAATTGTGCCTGAAGATGCCTGAATGTGCGAAAACGTTTGCAATTTGTAATTCATATATAAAACTTAATGACCATATAATATAAGTCATTATTTTACATTGATTTGTCATTTGACTGAGTAACAAATATTATATTGTGTTATCTATATTAATTGACAATCTGAATATTTCCATCATGCTTTCTAAGTTAATACAGAGGTTAGCCTGCCTGGAGAGAAATAAAAAATAGGTTGCAGCCGCCAAATTACTTTTCAAGGAACGACCACTCATATAAATTTAGGGAAAGAAGGCAGAGGACGGACACTGGAAAGTTTTCTTTTCTCAATCGTACTATCAGGGACTGGAATGCTTTACCTGCAGACTTACTAAAGGCTTTACCAACAACCAAAAATGTATTTAAAAATAGGCTTAAGGACTTTACTAATAGACGATAGTATATTATACACACTACTTAAAGAGTGTAATTGATATCTTGTTATTTGAAGTGTTCTATCAGTGAGGAAGTGTGTTGTGTCAGTGAAGTGTGTAGTGTCAGTGAAGTCTATTGTGAAAGTGAAGTGTGTTGGTGTCAGTGAAGTGGCTGTGCAAAGTATATGAACAGTGAAATGGTTAGAAGTGTTAGTGAAATCAGGTAGAATCAGTGCAGTGAGTGAGTTGACAGCGAAATAAGTGAAGTGCCGAAAGGTACTTGTGCAGGTATGAACCTGTCACACTCGTGGGTCTTAGTTCGAACTTAGGTTAAGATACAAATTAGATTTACCTTAAATGTTATTTTAAGTGACCATGCTTCATTTAATTTAGGATGCTCCTTGTTATTATTATTATTATTATTATTATTATTAATTATTGTTAGTATTAATTATTAGTATTATTATTAATTATTGTTAGTATTAATTATTAGTATTATTATTAATTGTATTTTTTTATTAATTGTGTTTATTATTGTCATTATTGAGTGTAATTAGTTACCACTGCCACAGGGTATATACCCATTTGCAGTGTGACCACAAAAGAGAAAGAAGGGGAACGAACAAAAGGGAAAATTAAATACAGGAAAGATAATAGCATGCATATAACAGGCCTAAAACATAGTAATCAAACAGATTAGATATTCGAGCAAAATTCTCCCGTTTTAGGAAACAAAGTACAGGTGGTATTTTAAAATGGCAAGTGGTCCTCTGATAGCGGCAGGGAAACATCACGAATGGAGTCGTTGTTCAGCTGGAACTTCTTGCAGAAACTGACAAAGAGGCGAGGTATTGTGCCCCTAGCGCCAACCATTAGCCCAACTACTTCAATGGAGGTGAGGTGATATTTCTCCAAATAGAATGGAGAATACAGTGGGCCGCGATATTGTGTGATGACCGTGCTAGTAAATGTAATTATTAAATATTTCAATTTATGATATCACACTTCTTTATGTCATAAATTATTTATTTATATAATCGCGAAATAGTATTATTCAAATAGCACAGGAGTTTATAACTTGTCGATAATTCACTAAATGAAAGTACCTAATTCAAAATAAAATGTTATAACCTCAAATATTTGTTTAATTTTGCTGTTACATTAATCATAATTTCTACAGCCATTGTCAAATGTTTACTCACGGATTTCATATTGCAGGGGCCAAGATCATGCCGGACAATTTAGCAGTTAGCTACTTATATATCTCATTTAATAGAAATATAATTGTTTTATTATTATTATTATTATTATTATTATTACTGTTATTATTATCATTATTATTATTTTGTCGTAGTGGTAACTGCAAATTAATATTTTATTAGTTTTCTAGTTCATTATCGTTCCACTCATTCAATGTTGTATTGAATTTAAGTTCGGTTTGCGTAAACACCCAAAAACAATATTATTACTATTTCTTGTATCTTCGAGTTTATGGTGGAATTTAATATATTTCATGAAAGTAATAAATAAACCTTACGCATTTAATATTTCAATAATAGAAGGAAGGTGTTAATTTTTCCAAAAGAACACGATAACGAAAATATAATATATTTTATGCCCGACCATGCCGAAATGTGGTAATTATACCTACACCTGGTAGTAGCCCTTTAATGCACCTCATTAAAGTACACCTATTCATTATAATTCAGTTGTTCAGCCAATGAGAAATCACCATTGTACCATTATAAAACCGCAAGTATCGATTATTCTCGGCTAGGAAAGACAATTAGCTAAACGTCACGGAGGCTGGAAATCCAATACTGTCGCAGAAGGTTATGTTCTGTTACTATAATAATTAGCGTTAATTGTAAATAATATTCAAACAAATTCAATTTGTCATCTCGTTTTTCAATTCTAAATCAATTTCCAGGTTATATCAAGACTAATGTTCATGTTGCAAATCAAGATTTCAGGTATAACTCCCTGTAAAGTTGATTTGAACAATTTTTCCCTCGAAATTAATGTTCATGTTATTCTCTAGATTATATCAAGGTCAATGACATTCGTGCCTCGGAAAAAATCAATACTTTCGCGTCTGCGCACATCTCACAATTTAGGTCAGTTCCGCTCCTCACTTACATAATCATAACATGAATACTTATGAATAATTTCAAGTTAGAAATATGGTCGAGCATAAAAAGTCGTATGAAACTTGCCTATAATGGTAATTAAGACGCTCGTATGAAAATTAGGCCTACTCGTGTCTTAATTACTACCATTATAGGCTCGTTGCATAATGTACTATTGTCGCCTGCTAAGGAAGGAATCTTTGATGAGGCGATAGTAGCGATACTAGTGGCTAACTACTAGAAAGTTCAACTGTTAATGGGTGCATATTCCCTAGGTATTGAGCTTCGTGACTGTATATCCTAGACTGTGATATCACTGTAACTTGGTAGGAACCGAAATGTTATGAAACGGAAAAGTGTGCAATCTTTAAGACAGAATTCACTTTCCGGATGCTATGAAGTGCGGACGACCTTCGTGTTTCGATTGAGGAGAATTTTTGCTGAGGCAAAATTATATTTTATATTTTCTGTGACTCAGTCCTTCAATGATGATTATGATGACAATTTAAACACCTTTAGTAAGTCGTGAGTTTGAATAAATTAATCTTACAGTTTAGACTGCACAATATCAGACAAGGCAGTTTCTGAACCAATATTTTTTATACCGTTCAACACTATGTCAAATTATACTTCGGACTTTTCGGTTTTTATGGTTGGAGGCGTTAGTTACCGGCGCGGGTAAGTCGGTTTTCATATCCAGACTGCGTAATACACTAAATGCATCTTCCTTGTTCCACAGTTTGTGCACCGATAATTGTTCCCGCAGTGAAGTCATAGAAACAGCTGGAGGACGGAGACAGAAGCAAAACCTTGTCTCGTGTTAAATACACTTCGCTCCGCATAACAGTAATGAGTTACGTGGATACAAGCTGCAAGGGAGGGAAAAAGTTGCTTGCGAGTTACAAATTTAAGAAGTTCAAAACAGAAAATATCGTGGTAGATAGAAACTGGGAAATACAGCAGACGAAAAATGGGAAAGGAAAAAAAAATAGTGATAAATAACAAGTGTAGGAGAGAGTGAAAAATAATAAAGTATAAGGAAACTACAACGTAACTCTCAGGTCAGAATTCTGTAAAATTATGTTTAGGGAATTCGGACAGAACTTTAATGACATGACCTGTCCGAAAGGACAGATGACATGTCAAATAAAAGAGCTACTCTCACCTAGTTCAAAAGGCATGTGTAATAGTCCATTCTGCAGACAACAAAAGTATAGTAATTACAGCCAATAACTCCAACACATTCCAATCTTCAAATATGTCACTGGTTCTCAGTCAGTAAATTGGTATTAAATTGTAACAAAACTAACATAATTCAATTTAAATCCTGTGCAAATTCAACCTCGCAAACTTCTAGCGCAATAATTAACAACAGACCCCTATTAGAAACAACAACAACCAAATTTCTTGGCTTAAAAATCGATAATGTGTTAAATTGGAAAAATCATTTTAAAGAAATTACCCCCAAACTAAATTCAGCTTGTTTTGCTATTAGATCTATGCAAAAGATAGTAAATATCAATACCTTAAAAACAATATACTTTTCATACTTCCACTCGGTAATGAGTTTTGGAATAATATTCTGGGGAAATTCCACAGATAGTAACAATATATTTCTATTACAAAAAAGAGTAATTAGAATAATAGTAGGTGCCAAATCTAGGGAATCGTGTAGGACTATTTTCAAAAAAACTACAAATAATGCCCATGGCTTGTCAGTATATCTTTTCATTAATAATCTTCCTCGTATGTAATCGTGAAAACTTTGTAACTAATTCTACAGTTCATAGCATAAATACACGTCAAAGAATGACTTTCATACTCCATCGTCAAGTCTATCGTGCTATATGGCAGTAAAAATTTTAATAGCCTCCCTATCGATATAAAAAATGAAACTCAAAACATAAAATTATTTAGAGCCAAATTAAAGAAGTACCTACTTTCTCACGCCTTCTATTCTGTAGGTGAATTCATGACATCCAATAACACTTCATGAAATTGATACTAAACTTTGTGTTGTACTAGTAGACTATATTGTAAATCTCGTCTGTATATATTTCATCTAGACTGTGACTATAAGTTAAGATTTTATAAGAGTATTAAGTTTTTTGATTTGTTCCATATTCTAGCTGTAAACATGTATGAATATCATGGAATGTTAATAAATACAATACAATATAATACAACACAACAAGGACCTAAATTCCTGTGTAGTCTCTCAAGAACGTAAGATATACGTCCGACTTGTAATTTCGGCTCAAAAGTACTCATCTACTCTTAATTTTTAATTTTCCTTCAAAAAATATATATCTTTTCTTTTTGTGTCTTCTAAAAGCTTGCACTTTATAGTTTTAAATAATATATATGACGCCGAGACACAGAAGACTCTGAGGATGGTGTCAAGTAGCACCGAAACAGCTGTAAGCCGCACATGCTTACATAATTAACACAAGTAAGATCGCCATTTAATCAATTATTTACATTGAAGTGTTGAAAGTAGTGTACGAAAAATTCAACATGGAATATCAGTTTTGTCTCTATAATGTTTACTTCAGCTTTTGTGAATAAAAGTGCAGTTCTGCAAGTGTCAATACGTCACATTTTGTAAATTTTATATAATTTTCATGTAATAACAATTCCAATTTGGCAGTAGAGTTTGACTGTATTATTTTTCATGCATTCAGGAACCTGTGTGTTTGGTTTTACAATTTTTCATTCCCTCAGGATGTAGATGATTTTTCTCTGTGTTCAGTTTTATAGCATTTCATAACACTAATGTTAACACAAAGTGCACTTAGAATTAAGATATTTTCATCATTCTTGCACCAAAATGGAGATGATTAACCTAGCTAAGTGCCGAACTACAAACAGCGTTCTACTGCTTAATAAAGTTAATTTAAAACTTCAAGATCAATTTTTTTTATTTTATGTTTTAAATTTTCAAAAATTAAAATGACATGTTTCCTTAGTGCCATAAAATAGAGACAAACTTTTTTGACAGCTTATTCTGTGGTCTTTTAGGAGTCAGATAGTGGAAGAAATTTGTTCTAACATAAAACTATGGGACAAGGACTAAAAAAAATTTCAGTTTTTGCTTTAAAAAGTTCTTCCCTGCCTCCCACCCAAATATTTTATGAGTAGATCTATATTTTGTGTGAAAATCCTGAATTTTGTGTCAAGTAATAAGGGGATAAAGAGTTTTTAAAATTGCACAAAAATGGCAATTTTTTCTCCCACGGGTAGATAAGTATCTTAAGAGATATAGTTTGTGTGTGCATTTTGAAAAATATAATTTAATAGAACTAAATACAACCGTAATATCATTCAAAATGTGACCAAGGTACTGAGTTATTGTTGTGAAACGTTTAAGAGGAAGTGGAATTGGTATTTGGGTGAAAATTTTTATTTTATTTCTATTTTTCGAATTCATTATTTGGTTTCCTCTCTTTGAAATGATAGTATTGCATATATTGCCGACTAGCTACATATTACACTAGTCAGACTTCAGATGCATTCAAACAATTGTTCTTCCTCTGACACATATCGTCAAGTGAGATGTACTGCCTGGTAATAGATGCACATATCAGCCAGAACCTCAGAGGTTGTTATTATTGTTATTATTATTATTATTATTATTATTATTATTATTATTATTATTATTATCACTGTTATCAGTATTAACATCATCATTAGCGTTATTATGGCTATTATTGTCGATATCATTATTATTTTTATTATCATTATTATTATCGTTACTATTATTATTATTATTATTATTATTATTATTATTATTATTATCATAATTCAAATATCTTGGAGCAACAGTAACAAATATAAATGACACTCGGGAGGAAATTAAACGCAGAATAAATATGGGAAATGCGTGTTATTATTCGGTTGAGAAGTTCTTATCATCCAGTCTGCTGTCGAAAAATCTGAAAGTTAGAATTTATAAAACAGTTATATTACCGGTTCTTCTATATGGCTGTGAAACTTGGACTCTCACTCTGAGAGAGGAACATAGGTTAAGGGTGTTTGAGAATAAGGTGCTTAGGAAAATATTTGGGGCTAAGAGGGAGGAAGTTACAGGAGAATGGAGAAAGTTACACAACACAGAACTGCACGAATTGTATTCTTCACCTGACATAATTAGGAACATTAAATCCAGACGTTTGAGATGGGCAGGGCATGTAGCACGTATGGGCGAATCCAGAAATGCATATAGAGTGTTAGTTGGGAGACCGGAGGGAAAAAGACCTTTAGGGAGGCCGAGACGTAGATGGGAGGATAATATTAAAATGGATTTGAGGGAGGTGGGGTATGATGATAGAGACTGGCTTAATCTTGCACAGGATAGGGACCGATGGCGGGCTTATGTGAGGGCGACAATGAACCTTCGGGTTCCTTAAAAGCCATTTGTTGTTGTTGTATTATCATCATCATTGTCATCAGTATTATCATCATTATTATTAGTGTTATTATGGGTATTATTGTCGATATCACTATTATTATTTTTATTATCATTATTATTATTATTATTATCATCATCATTATTATTATCATCAGTATTATCATGATCATTATTATTAGCGTTGTTATGGGTATTAATGTCTCGGGTATTGTCGATATCATTATTATTTTTATTATCATTTTCATTATTATTATCATTATTATTATTATTATTATTATTAAAGTCATCATTATTATCATCATCATTACTATTAGCGTTATTATGGCTATTATTGTCTCAGGTATTGTCGATATCATTATTATTATTTTTATTATCATTATTATTATTATTATTATTATTATCATCATCATCATTGTCATCATTATTATCATCATCATTATTATTAGCATTATTGTGGGTATTATTCTTTCAGGTATTGTCGATATCATTATTATTTTTATTATCATTATCTTTATTATTATCATCATTATTATTATTATCGTCATGAGTATTATCATCATTATTATTAGCGTTATTATGGGTATTATTGTTGATATCATTATTATTATTATCATTATCATTATTGTTATTATCATTATTGTTATTATCATTATTATTATTATTATTATCATTGTTATCAGTAATATCATCATTAGGCTATTATTGTCGATATAATTATTTTTATCATTATTATTATCGTTACTATTATTATCATCATTGTCATCAGTATTATCATCATTATTATTAGCGTTGTTATGGTATTATTGTCGATTTCATTATTATTGTTCTTATTATTATTATTATTATTATTATTATTATTATTATTACTATTATTGTTATTATTATATTTTATCTGCATTATCATGGAACCGTAGACCTCACTAAGACTGTTTGCTGTTGTTGACATTGCCAGACCACGTGGACAGGAGCTGGACACACAGACAAGGAAAGCACAAAGGGATGCAGATAAATCTCTCCTTCCTCCGCCGAGTATCGAACCCGAGTCTCCATATTTGAAGCAGGCACGGCACGACCTCTCTTCAAAATTGTGTAGCATGTCGGGAGTCGCCCCGCCATTGAATTAGGCTGGCGTGAAGTCCGCTGAGTGAATTCTGAGATTGTCGTGTTTTCCGAGGAGCAGAGATAATGCTCTTGCCTCGTTCGTGAGGGCAGATCCCACTGACGAAACGGCGTCATGAGTCCCATTCAGTTAGCGCAGGCCTCAATTACCGGGGCTAGACGGATGGCCGCTCCGAGACTATCTCTTTGTATTACCCGTCGTCCAGGCAACACAACCGGCGCGGAGAAACAAAAACCTCTATCTTTCATCTACTTTACTTTATAAATATCTGCTGCTAATTCTCCTATTTACTTTAAGCTTCATGTGCGCGCGAGTTAGTAAAGAACGTGTGTCAGATGTCTGCAGATCGCTGTTAGTAATTTTCGTATTTTGATTTACGACCTGCTTTATTAAATGTTATACTCACAATTCCCATGCTTTTCCGAGCTCTACGTCAACTCCACTTTTCGGTAACAAGAGGTAAACTCCCCCTCCCTCGCACGCTACTGTAATATCTTAAATAACTTCATCGCTTTACTGGTAGGCTCTTCGTTAGTTCATAAAACACCAACTACTGCTATTTATACGACACTTAATTTTCTTTAGGCATGGGCTGATCAAATATATTAAGTCGCTCACAGAATGTTTTCTCGTAGATATTTAGATCGCAATCATAATGTTGTCCTGAGCTGTACATCAACTGCGGACTTTTAGGTTGCAAATATTTAGTTGTAGCTGAGGTTTCTAAAACAGGTTTATCGTTTCCGTCGGATCCCGGCCACTTTGTCACTCGTAATGAGTGCACCTCTGTACTTCTGGTTGGACATGTATCTATTGTCACACAAACTGTGACAAGGTATACGAGGGTAGAACTTAAAATGAGAGGGATTAAATTCGACATTGGAGCTTAGTGGATAAAGAGCCAACACATAAAACTGGAAACTCGGTTCGAGTCCCGGTGCCGAAGAGAATTTTTTTCCGTTCTGCCGATTCTTCACCACTTAATAGACGGTAAAAAGCGTTTTCGGTATCAAATTGCCTTCAATAGTTTGGAGGCAAACTTGTTTTATGTGTTGGGGTAGATCTCGAACAAACAAGAAATGAAAGAAGATGTTAAATCTTATGTTTTATTTAACGACGCTCGCAACTGCAGAGGTTATATCAGCGTCGCCGGATGTGCCGGAATTTTGTCCCGCAGGAGTTCTTTTACATACCAATAAATCTACTGACATGAGCCTGTCGCATTTAAGCACACATAAATGCCATCGATCTGGCCCGGGATCGAACCCGCAACCTCGGGCATAGAAGGCCAGCGCTATACCAACTCGCCAACCAGGTCGACTGTTGAAAGAAGAAAGCACAAGTGTAAGGAGAAGAGAAAGTTTAAGTGGAGGAAGATGGAGGAAAAAAAGGCAAAGAGGGAAGAAAGATAGAAAGGAAAGGGGTAAAAATAGAATGAAGACGAAGAAGTAAAAGGACACAAAGATAAAGAGAAATAAGATAGAGAGAAGGAGCTGAAAAATTGACAAAAGAGACGAAAGATGACAAAAAAAAAAAAAAAAGGAATGTGAAGGAAGCACGCTGCCATTTTGGTAGTAACATTTTTTCATGGTATAGAAGTTCTAATTTATCGTTAATAGTTTAAATAATTACACGAACAGCAAGCTTGGGACAAGTGCAGGGTGCAGGAATTCATTTCTGTACTTAACGATTCTCCTTATTCACTAAATTGTGACCGCACTTCCTCAGCAAGTTTTTCTAGTAGCTCCTGTCCCGCTAACGCAGTTTTTCTCTTCCTTAGCTCCCTGATTGACTCGCCACTGCAGGACAACTATTGCGCCTGGCCTAGCCGGTAATGCGGCTGTCACGTCCAGGCAAGCAGGTCGCACAGACATGGGAAGGGCCTGAGATCGACCTCCAGAAGCAAGTTGGAAATTATCTTCTTTCGATAAGTACGGCGCAGGTTCCTTGTGTTATTTTGAGTATTTTGCTTGTTGATTTGGACTGAGAGCGATTCGAAATTAATGGTTAATTTGTTTAAAGATGAAAAGTAGAAACTAATATAAACAAAAAACTTCCAATAAACAATGCTCCGCAAATAAACCGCTCTCGAGATAATACAAATTTTCTGTTCAGGTACATCACTGACTATGAAAGCATTGGTTAATTCACTGTCTTGTTCAATAGCATTTTCCTTTGCAAAGAATTCACAGTTTTATTCGTAACTAATGCTCTCATAGTCAGTGGTGTATCTTAACAGAAAACGTGTATTATCTACAGAATGGTTTATTTATGTACGAAAGTTTTCTGCAACTTCTTTCCTTGCTATTAGTTTATACTGTTCATCTTTAAAATAGAGATGGGTGATAGTCACTTACCATAGTGTTGCTCATACTATCGATAGTCCTTACAAACTTTTTTTATTAATTGGTTATAAACTGAATATACAGGGTTAGTTAAAAGTCCCGCACCACCTAAATAACTTTTGAAGCACGTGATTCAGTGACATGAAACTTGGTATACGGGGATAACCATAGGCCTATACTAAGAACTCAATAATGGTATTACCGAGTTTTTTCTACTGCCGGTTTAACCGGAAGTAACTTCAATCTCTTATTTTAAAAGGAATATTTATTTATTTATTTAATACTTTACACTTGAGCTACATTAGGCATTGCAGCCCGAAAGAGCAGAAGCTCGTGCTCGGGCGCAGTTCAGATCAGTTATACAAAATATATCACAAAATTAAGAGAGTTCATTGAGCACAATGACATTAATAAATGGTAAAATAATACAGCATGTAATAATAGGGTCTGTATACAAATAGAAAATACAAAAGTACATGAATATTAGAGTATCAATTTTTAACTCAATTAGCTTAAACAATTAAATAATTAATATGATTTGTTTCTTAAATCTTTGTGTGTTAAGTGTACTTAGCTCAGGGCAAGCTCTAATTAATTCATTATATATTTTGGGTCCAAAACTTCTGCTGTTTTAATCCAGCAGTTGTGTGGCATTTGGGAGTATTTAGAAAGAAACTGTAATTTTGTCTCGTATGGTATTCGTGAGGATCAAACTTAAATTTATTGTGGTTTTTATATATATTTTTTTATTTTTGAATAGTGCTCATTAAGAGCTTTTCAAAAAGTACCCACACTTGATACTTCTGTACAAATTCAGTGTTGCCAAAAAATAAAAAAGAAAAACAGAAAAGTGTAGATCTCACGAATAATACGAGTAAAACGCTTCTTTTGTTTACTGTGATTTGACTGTCTTTTGCTTAAATTCATGGAATATGGGTTATTATTATTATTATTATTATTATTATTATTATTATTATTATTATTATTATTATTATTATTATTATTATAGTCACATGCGTTTCCAATTCACTGTGGGCTGAAGCAAGGAGATGCACTATCTCCTTTACTTTTTAACTTTGCTCTAGAGTATGCCATAAGATAACAGTGAGGGTTTGGAATTGAATGGGTTACATCAGCTTTTTGTCTATGCGGATGACGTGAATATGTTAGGAGAAAATCCACAAACGATTAGGGAAAACACGGAAATTTTACTTGAAGCAAGTAAATATATAGGTTTGGAAGTAAATCCCGAAAAGACAAAGTATATGATTATGTCTCGTGACGAGAATATTGTACGAAATGGAAATATAAAAATTGGAAATTTATCTTTTGAAGAAGTGGAGAAATTCAAATATCTGGGAGCAACAGTAACAAATATGAATGATACTCGGGAATAAATTAAACACAGAATAAATATGGGAAATGCCTGTTATTATTCGGTTGAGAAGCTTTTATCATCCAGTCTGTTGTCAAATAATCTTAAAGTTAGAATTTATAAAACAGTTATATTACCGGTTGTTCTTTATGGTTGTGAAACTTGGACTCTCACTTTGAGAGAGGAACATAGGTTAAGGGTGTTTGAGAATAATGTGCTTAGGAAAATATTTGGGGCTAAGAGGGATGAAGTTACAGGAGAATGGAGAAAGTTACACAACGCACAACTGCACGCATTGTATTCTTCACCTGACATAATTAGGAACATTAAATCCAGACGTTTGAGATGGGCAGGGAATGTAGCACGTATGGGCGAATCCAGAAATGCATATAGAGTGTTAGTTGGAAGGCCGGAGGGAAAAAGACCTTTAGGGAGGCCGAGACGTAGATGGGAAGATAATATTAAAATGGATTTGAGGGAGGTGAGATATGATGATAGAGACTGGATTAATCTTGCTCAGGATAGGGACCAATGGCGGGCTTATGTGAGGGCGGGAATGAATCTCCGGGTTCCTTAAAAGCCAGTAAGTAAGTATTATTATTATTATTATTATTATTATTATTATTATTATTATTATTATTATTATTATTATTATTATTATCCGGACTACTAAATAATCTGATATTTTTATTTTCAGAGTTTACGAAGTGTAAAGAGAAACAAAATGGTTCATGATTCGTTAATAGTGTTATTACGATGTAACTATAGCCTAGTACTATATCATATTAGTCAACAGTACAACAAGAAAAAATTATCAAACCAGGCCATGGAATAGGCCTGTAGCAATATTATGATACGCATGTTTTGCAACGTTTCATCTGTTTCCAAATTTCACTATCAATTTTATTTGTATTTCACTATTTTACTATTATTTCACTCTCCACTATTTAACCTAAAATGTTGATGTTTTATTACATTTTACGATTTCCCTGGAGACACAGGCGACAGTATTTTGTTTATAATGCGATTATTGAAACAACTGAATGTACAATAATTATAGTTACCACGTCACTATACACAAGTTAGTAGCGGAAATATTTTTAATTTTCTGTCATAATTTTTGCATCATTGTAAATAATATTTAAAATTTCGAAGAGAGTATTCAATGTAGACCTGAGGCTTCGACATAGGGTCTTACTTCGAGAGATTGTAAATAATTTAATGTAGTCAATGTCTAGGAAAAAATCAATTACTTTCCATCTATTTTTTTCACATGATATCTATAATAATAATAAATATGCAGTCAAAATTTTTCTGGTAATTTTCGATTTTCCAAAAATAATTGGTGTTAACATGTATAATTAACCATCCTGAAACCGAAAATCGCTTTTTTGACATTTTTGTTTGTATTTCTGTCTGTCTGTCTGTCTATCTGTCTGTCTGTCTGTCTGTCTGTCTGTCTGTCTGCCTATCTGTCTGTCTGGATGTTTGTTACTTCTTCACGCGATAATGGCTGAACCGATTTATATGAAAATTGAAGTATAAATGAAGTTCGTTGTAACTTAGATTTTAGGCTATATGGCATTCAAAATACTTTGTTTAAAAGGGAGGTTATAAGGGGCCTTGAATTAAATAAATCGAAATATCTCCATTATTATTTATTTTTGTGAAAAATGTTACATAACAAAAGTTTCTTTAAAAATGATTTCCGACATGTTTTATTCCAAACAAAATTTTGATGGGACCAAATTGCATCAAAAACGGATGTTCTCTGAACCAAATGATCACATTTTAATTATTTGTATATAATTACAATTAAGAAATATGTTAAAGGGATTATCATTGCACTAAATGAGTGCTCTCTGGACCGAAATGATCGCATTTTATTTATTTATTTAAATACAATGTAAATTAAGTGACATATTAAACGATTTATCCTTCTATCAAACACGAATATTCTCTGGACCAGATGTCCTATTTTAATTATATAATTACTTTATATTTATTTCTAACAAGTGCAGCGGAGCGCACGGGTACAGCTAGTTAATAATTTAAGATCAAAATGACCGCCGTATTCGAATTTGATATTAATTATTTTCTACATAAATAATGTACTTTTTTGTTAATTAACCACTGTCTTGTTTTTCATGTAAACCTCATTTTTAACAACATGTGAGCTATTCGGTACTTTTAATAATCCACAACAGGTCTACAGCTTCCGATGAACCTTGCACGACGAAATGAAATCTTCGTAGTATTACAGGATTCGAGAACACGCTGCTGAAATATTCACCGTTGTACAGAGTACCAGTTTGCACGTATTTCAGAACTTGTGCCTGCGTTTGGTTTAAGTTTCGAAGCTGTGTATCTCTCGCTCCAAGTTTGTACAAAGTTCGCTTTCTCGTGGTCAAGTTCCGAACTTTAAGAATTCATCTGTTTGAACAAGGTTAGGAATTAAAGATAACCCGCGGGCACAGAAATAAGACGCTGTCGTTAAGATGCTTGAAACATTGATTGGCTCTGAGGAACCCCTGAATTATGCAGCCTGCACAACATGGCCGCTGCTGTGTGTACATTAAACACTCTGATCACGTGATCAATACCGTGGTCGCCTATTAAGTGATATCTGAGCAAGGAAAGACCACACAAAGTTAACTACACCATTTGAATTCTAGCGATAATAGTTTCATTTTTCTTGTCGTCTTGTGTTCGTATCCTGCCTACGGCCTGGACTTCAGTTCGATGTCTAAAGTGGAGTCCAACCACATGTAGTGCCAGGTCGTATCTCGAACGGGGAAATCGGACTTCCCTGACAATAGATTCAACCCGCAACCCTTACGCTCTGTCGGGTATGTTGCTGAGAATACTTACTCTGTTTGCTCTAAAACTCCGCGTAAAGTTTACTTAGCAACATGATAATAATAATAATAATAATAATAATAATAATAATAATAATAATAATAATAATAATAATAATAATAATAATAATAATAATAATTTATTTAACCTGGCAGAGTTAAGGCCATATGGCCTTCTCTAACACTCAACCAGGAATAAAACTGCGTTACAAAAAACACTACAAATTTACAAAGTACACTACAATTTTACACACAAAACTGAATAAGATAATAATAATAAAATATAAACAACAAGTAAGTAGAAATCAGACATAATACAGACGTGGACAAATTATTAACAAAATTGACGATTTTTTATGATAATCCTATTTACAAAATTTGACTTTTCAATTTAGAGTACAGTTGAAAATTTTGCATATTTCCTTCATTACAGAAGACAGAAATATGCAAAAATGTCAACTGTAGTTTAAATTGAAGAGTCAGGTTTTGTAAAAATATATAATAAAAATCTTCTATTTTGCTAATAATTTGTAAATTAGCAAAAATGTCAACTGCATTGAAGAGTCAAATTTTGTAAAAATATAAAACAAAAATCTTCAGTTTTGCTAATAATTTGGAAATATCCAAAATGTCAACTGTGGCCCAAATTGAAGAATCGAATTTTCTAAAAATATACAATAAAAACCTTCAGTTTTGCTAATAATTTGTAAATATGCAAAAATATCAAATGTAGTCCAAATTGAGGAGTTAAATTTTGAAAAATATATAATACAAATCTTCCATTTTTCTAATAATTTGGAAATACACAAAAATGTCAACTGTAGTCTAAATTAAAGAATCATATTTTGTAAAAATATATAATAAAAATCTTCAATTTTGCTAATAATTTGTCCACGTCTGTATATAACATACAGAAAGAAAGAAAAAAGCATAATAAAATGTGAACAGCAGGTCGAAATAAATGAGACATACAAAGTATAAAAAATAAGACAATTATTACTAATAATAATAAATAAGAATAGTAATAATAATAATAATAACAGTAGTAATAAAATAGTGCAGTACAAAGCATACAATGAATACAATATGTTTAAGTACACACAGTAAGGAAAATTATGATTATATATAGCTCAACTTATCACATTATAGATATACCATTATCGGAAAATATGAAAACAAAAATATAAAATAAGTTAAATATACTAGAACATAAAAAAATGTGAATACGTGGAAACATGCAATACAACACTTGTCATAATAGTAAGTTAGTTTGGCAACTCGTCATAAGATAATTTTCTAACTTGGATTTGAAAGATTTCAATGTTCGGCAGCCCTTGACTTCAGGCGGCAGAGAGTTCCAGTGACGAGAGATAGCAACAGTGAAAGATGAGGAATACAGAGATGATGTGTGAAGTGGAATTTCTAGCGTGTTATCGCGTTGTGATCGAGTATTAATATTATGATAGCGAGAGAAAGTATGAAAACGAGCGAATAGATAATAGGGGGATGAAGTGTGCATAATTCGATATGAGAGAAAGTGAGTGCAGATTTCTCCTCTCATGTAACCTAAGCCATGAGGACTTCTCCAAAGTATATGAGATATGATCATGGTATCGAACATTACAAACGAAGCGGACGCACGCGTTATGAACACGCTGTAGTTTCTGAGCGGAATCGATCCTGAGATCACTGAACAAAACGTCGCAATAATCGAAGTGAGGTAGAATGAGTGACTGTACCAGCGTTTGTTTTAATTTAGATGGATAATGATACAATCTTTTTAGTGAATGGAGAATAGAGAATGCCTTCTTACATGTATATTTAATATGCGTATCCCATGCTGACAACATAACAAGAAATATGTCCGATAATACACGACTAGCAACGAAATTAGGAATATGGGAAAAATGAAACAATCATGGCAAAAAGAAACAAGCAAAAATAACATATAAACATGAAAAGAACGGTTTGACATTTAGGAAGAGGAAGATATGAATGGCATTAGAAACCACTACACGCGCGCGCACGCACCCACGCACGCACGCACACACACACACACACACCACAGGACACGGAGAAGTTACGTAATCCCCTTGAAGGGCAGAGAAGAAGACTAGCTATAAGGCGTATATGGAGATGAAAGAAGAAAAATCGCAATAGTCCTTGACATGTTTGCACAAAATCCCGTGTAGAAGCTCAGTTCTTAAAGACAATCTGACGCTGTTTGATAGACTGACTCAACAGGCATGGAAGCAATGATCTTCAGTAACACGTGCATGTATGTTTAACGATACAATAAATACAAGAGCAGTTCGGAAATATAATGATTGCACCCTGTACCTGAAAATTTCTGGAAGGCGATTCGATTATTGTTTCGAACACTTGGAACTACAGATTTTAAAATTTAGTGTATTTTTTGTTATAGATTTCATATTGATATATCATATCTTGAGGATATGTCTACACAAATTTTAAATTCCTCTTTGCTATTGTAGATCATTATTTGTACAGTTTTGTAAATTATAAATAAATTATTCGGTTTTAGAAATGGTTGTTAAAAACAAAAAAATAAATAAAACTTAGTTATGTAAAACTATTGTTTCTTTCTTTTATACAAAGAAATTATTTATAGGTAGCTGTAACCAAACGGCACCCCTTGTTATACGACAACAAACTATCCCTTTCCAAATTCTTAGTTAATACTGTAGGGTTCTTATCGTAATATCATAATGAAGAAGATTGGAATGCTCATCAAGAAGGTTGGAACCACATCATACCGACGATTATGTACAGGGAGATACGAAAGTGGCTGTGTTGTTGACATTAATGGTCGAAGAAGCGTATAAAAGTTTGAAGGATTTTTGTGATCCCGTGCTAACGAAGAACTAATGTTGCGAGAATATTAGTGAAGTGGAGGAAATGCTTCAAGGTGGACGTAATGAGGTTTGTTGAGACGTTCTAGTAGAAAAGTTAACCTCCTGAAAAATCGCGATATTATTGGAATGACTGTTGATAAATTGCGAAATTATTAAAATCATTGACGACAGATTGGGATATTATTGAAATTATTTTTGATAGGCCTAGTTTGCGATGTTATTGGAATGATTTTTGATAGATTGCGGTATTACTGAAATGATTGTTGACACATTGGGGTATTACTGAAATTAGTTTTGATAGATTGCGATGTTATTGAAATTATTTTTGATAGATTGCGATTTTATTGAAATGATTTTTGATAGATTGCGGTATTACTGAAATGATTGTTGACACATTGGGATATTATTGAAATTAGTTTTGATAGATTGTGATGTTATTGTTATTGAAATTATTTTTGATAGTTTGCGATGTTATTTAAATGATTTTTGATAGATTGCTGTATTGCTGAAATGATTGTTGACACATTGGGATATTATTGAAATTAGTTTTGATAGATTACGATGATATTCTTATTGAAATTATTTTTGATAGATTGCGATGTTATTGAAATGATTTTTGATAGATTGCGGTATTGCTGAAATGACTGTTGACACATTGGGATAATATTGAAATTAGTTTTGATAGATTACGATGTTATTCTTATTGAAATTATTTTTGATAGGTTGCGATGTTATTGAAATGATTTTTGATAGTTTGCGGTATTACTGAAATGATTGTTGGTAGACTGTAATATTATTATTATTGGCCACTGTAATTTCTTTGTGGTGAAGGAGAATGTAATGTTTATTGATGATTTAAAGTGGCTCATGTTGCCGACATTGCTGTCTGTGATTCTGTGCTGAATGTGTAATGTATTAAATGGCTGTTCATTTGCTTTCATGAACAATACAAATATGTTATTTACTAATTATTTTATAATGTGCGAAATTATACATTTTCCGCCGTAAGGTTCTCTACAAGAAGTTCAAGCAGATGAACTGCAACACGATAATCGTGTAATCGCATACGGACTGGTAAGTACTTCCCTCCAGTTCTGAGTACAGCATGACTAACGGTCTGTGGATACAGGGGAGAGTTAAAAATGTAAGAGAGGTCATTATGGTGACCTGTGAGGTCACCCGCCGGTCTATGAGCATAATGCGAGGTCGAGTAGAGTCAGTGAGATGATTCGAGGGGGTTGCGGCGTGATGGATCGACAGGCTCCACTCTACGCTGCCAAAGTAAACCAAACATCCGCGGATGACAGAATCCCTTGCTGCTGCTGCTTGTATTTCGTTTTGATGTTTGCAGTACAAATGTTTTTGTTAGGAGCGTTACCTTGACACTCTCTAGCAGTTTATCTTTTGTTTTAGTTCTGCGTCAAGTATTTTGAAGAGAAACATGATGCATGTAACCTATCAATTTCACGCAGAAAATGAGACATAGCCATCAGAAACAGAGGAGGCTTCCCTTCCTTCATGACGCTGTTAGAGTCATGGCTGGGATTCAGTTTTGTTTTTATTTGTTTTTCTTAAATTTACATCTAGCTATGAGCATTTCGTCCACAACAGTTTCACAGACACTTGCATAGTTTCCTATTCTGCCTTGATATAACTCACTCTTTCTGTTGTGATAGGAAGCTCATTTATGCTTCAGATATAAAATGCCCCATTTTGATTATTGCGATTCCTTGCTAACTAATGTAAGTTCACTCTTAGCTGAGAGACTACAACGTGTTCATAATGTGCGCATACGATTCATCTGCAATACTCGTAAATTTGACCATATAACATCTTCCCTCCAGTTACTTCATGGGTGCGTCTGAAGGAACGAAGAACAATACATTCACTGTCTCTTCTGTTTAGAATCATGCATACTTCTACTCCGAATTATCTGTTATCGCGCTTTCAATTTCTTACAACTCTTCGAAACCGACATCAAGCACTTCTTTCTATCCCTCATCATAGAACGTCTTTATACTCATCTTCCTATACTGTAGAAATACCTCGCATCTGGAATTCGTTACCTAATGACGTCAGGGACTGCCGGACTTCATCACAATTCAAAATTAAATTGGAAAATTTTGTCTTAATTAATGTTTTTTTAGGTATTGCTAGAAGTATTGATTTGTGTTTTTTTTTCTTTTCCTTTTTTAATCTAGATTAAAATTGCAAGTTTCTTGTTTATGTTAGTTAATTAGTTAGGATACAATTAATTATGATACTTAATCACTCATTTAAAGTTTGTGTGACTGCAACCTGGGTATATTTTTGTGTGGCTTTACTTTCTTTGTTGTGTTTTTTTCTCTCTCTCTCTTTATTTCTTGTGTAGCTTTACTTTGTATATAGTGTATTTTTTCTCTGTTTTTCTATATTGTTGTATTTGTATCCCTGGTGTTGTGGAAGAGAAGGCCTGATGGCCTTAACTACAGCAGAATAAATAAATAAAATAAATAAATAAAACTGGTAAGCGGAAGAAATTTAACACATTTGTACAAACCTATTGTGATGAAGCACAAAGCAAATTATATTAGTAATGAATATACCCTGTAATGTTAACAACGATTAGTATATAAGAGATTAAAACGTATTCACACAATCAACTTTATCTTTAAACTTTTCAATATATAGTTTATTTAGCTCTGATTAATTTTTCAATACTGAATTGTATAATCTTTGACCATAAATTCCTGATGTGTCTTAAACCAAGAGTGAAACAGCATTTAAGTTCAGGTGATAGAGAATTGAGACACTTCTTTTAGTATTATTCCTTGTGTATCAGTAATGAATTTCATTCCATTTTTATTAAAATGTATTAGTAAAATAAGTTCATATATTTCAGCAATTAATCTGTTATTTTTCATTCTCAGTGAATATTCTGTCCATTTCTCACGACATAACACAACTTCTTCATTTATTAGGACTATACTTATTGCAAACTCATTTTGTTTCAGTTTCCTACAGTCACTTACTTCACGTAAGAATTATATTTCAACTGTTTTTGTTAGTTAGGACTCTCAGGAGTAAATATGGTGATTTCAAAAAGTAATCGTGAAAATTTTTGACCTTCCAAAATGCCTCGAATTTACGCGTTCAGAGAATGCGAAAGTGGGACAAGTGAAGTTTATTTGAAGGCGGTTTCGAGTGCAGAAATTTTTCAACGTCTAAATTCCACGTGGGCAAGAAATAGCCGATAGATCTTGCCTGGAACCCTCTTATCAGGGACTGGGTTGTTTTACGTGTAGTAAATATAAGGCACGGGATCTAAAGCTTTATTTCCCTCCCGGAAGAAGCCATTCTGAGGATTTTATAGCAGTCGACCGGGTCTGAACCCGTGAATCTCGGGTCCAACGTCCAGCATGGTAATCACAAGATCACCCAGTTCGACTTCCTTTTTGTTGTTTAGTCAACCGTTATCTAATCATAATTCACAATCACATATTAAGAGCTCTACCTTCATGCCTCCCATGCACTTTGATGGCATGTTTCATTTCATTTATTATATTCCATAGATCTTACATGAGCAATGAAGCTTTAAGATGTGGAACAAGTCAAAAATTTTACAATATTACAAATTACAATTTTTACAAATTTTTACAATTTTTGCAATATTTTACCATTTTTATAGTTTTACAATTTTTATAGTTTTACAATTTTGTAATTTTCCACAATTTTTTTACAATTTTTAACAATATTTTGGCGAGCTGTAGTGAGATGATGTGAGGCCCGAGGATTCGCCAAAAGATTACCCGGCATTTGCCTTATGGTTGGTGAAAACCTCGGTAAAAACCCAAGCAGGTAATCAGACCAAAGGGGGTGAAATGAAAGGATAGCTTCAATCTAAGCAAGAGCTGTAGACTACATATCCAATCTCCTCCGGCAGTCTCCCTCTGGTGATCTCTGGGTAATGTTCAGTTTCAAGAGATGCTTAGAGTCAAACCTATCAATACTCCTTCAGCAATATACCGACGCTCCGGTCTAAATTGATTCTCCGTCGTCATTGATACTTCTATAACTCGTGACTTGTCCCCCCACTCCTGCGTTGTGAAACAACTAGTCTGTACAATTTTTGCTCCTATTGTTTTGAAATAAGTAACACAAACTGTGTTTTTAAAAGTTTACAAGCTGTTATTGCTTGACTCTCAATTTCCCTCAGCGGGGTGGATACGCTGTGCTCTCCCTTCAGCTCTCATATCCGAAGCGATCCGTCTTCCTTTTTTATCGTGATCGGTGATATGTGAACATTATAGGCAAGCTTGGATTGAAGTCAGACGTCCTGTGTATGGAGGGTAGCAAGACTGGTTCACAAGGGAAGCGACCATGTCTCCCGGCCTATAGTGAGACACGTTCAGAAATTAAGTTCTGATTATTTGTAATAAATTAATGAATTGGAAACTACTTCTGTACATATCTGTTATCTCCAAGGAGACATTAAGTTGTACTGACTACATAGCGAGCGTTTATTCCTGAATTGGCCGTTTACCTTACGTCGTTTAGTTATACGAGAATGAAAATCGGCACTAATTATGTTACGGAAATAAGCAAACTAAACTACACAACATTCATTCATTAATGCCCATCCATGCATCCTTCCATCTATGCCTCAATCCATCCATCCATTCATCTAATCATTTTTCCATCCATTCATCCTTACATCCACTCATCCATCCATCCCTCCATTCATCCACCCATTTTTCATCCATCCATCTATTCAACCAATTTATGTCCATCCTTCCATCTAACCCATGTCTCCCTCCATCCATCCATCCATCCATTCATACTTCCATCCCTCCATTCATCCACCCATTTTTCATCCATCCATCTATTCAACCAACCTTATATCCATCCTTCCAACTAACCCATGTTTCCCTCCCTCCATCCATCCATCCATACTTCCATCCATTTTTCATCCATTCATCCATTCAACAAACCATCCCTCCATCCATTCATCCATTCCTCCATCTATCCAATCATCCTTCCATCTATCCATCTCTCCCTCAATCAATCCATTCATCCAGTCATACTTCCATCCATTTTTCATCCATTCAACCAACCTTCCATCCATTCATCCATTCCTCCATCTATGCAATCATCCTTCCATCTATCCATCTCTCCCTCAATCAATCCATTCATCCAGTCATACTTCCATCAATTTTTCATCTATTTAACCAACCTTCCATCCATTCATCCATTCCTCCATCTATGCAATCATCCTTCCATCTATCCATCTCTCCCTCAATCAATCCATTCATCCAGTCATACTTCCATCAATTTTTCATCTATTTAACCAACCTTCCATCCATTCATCCATTCCTCCATCTATCCAATCATCCTTCCATCTATCCATCTCTCCCTCAATCAATCCATTCATCCAGTCATACTTCCATCAATTTTTCATCCATTCAACCAACCTTCCATCCATTCATCCATTCCTCCATCTATGCAATCATCCTTCCATCTATCCATCTCTCCCTCAATCAATCCATTCATCCAGTCATACTTCCATCAATTTTTCATCTATTTAACCAACCTTCCATCCATTCATCCATTCCTCCATCTATCCAATCATCCTTCCATCTATCCATCTCTCCCTCAATCAATCCATTCATCCAGTCATACTTCCATCAATTTTTCATCCATTCAACCAACCTTCCATCCATTCATCCATTCCTCCATCTATCCAATCATCCTTCCATCTATCCATCTCTCCCTCAATCAATCCATTCATCCAGTCATACTTCCACCCATTTTTCATCCTTTCATCCATTCCTCAATCCTTTCATCATCCTTTCATTCATTCATCCATTCATGCAGTCATAAATCCATTCATGTTTCATTCATCCATCCATCCATTCAATTAATCATCCTTCCATCAATCCATCTTTCCCTCCCTCCATCCATCCATTCATACTTCCATCCACTTTTTATCCTTTCATCCATTCAACCATCCTTCCATCCTTTCATCCATCCATCCATACATTCATCTATTTTGTACTTACAAAGAAATTTTAAACTGAAGACTATTATTTCTATTTTCAAGTTTATTTTCTTAATAAAAAATAAGCAGTTTCTCTGATTTTTAACAGGGAGTTATGTTACGACTTACTTCGTAAAATCATTGCATCTCTGCCCCGATGCAAGTGCAGCAAGAAAGCTAACTAATAAAACCTACAATTGCAACAAACCTCTTAGTGCTCGAAGGTGTAGGTATACACGAATCACCATTTCATTTGTGATACTCCGTTACGAAAGTATATCAGATAAAATAGTTCTGTTGCAGATGAAGTCAAGTCGTAGTTTGGGAATCAACCCGCGAGTAATTTAACAGCCATACATACAGAACCATGCGGGATTGCTGTTAAGTCAAAATATGAGTTATTTCTCACGCAGACGCTCAGCTGTGAAGTAGTTGTGTTCTGTGTCAACGATTAGGATAATTATTATTTAAGGTTTTAAAACTTCCCCATGAACAATTCGATTTCATAGCAATGCTGGTTGATTAAGCAATATATATGGGGTCGCATTATAAATTAAGAAACCTATTAAAACTTCCATCAAATGAAATACAGTAAAACAGTATCAAATGATATTAGATGTGATTGTAGTAAAAGAATAGCTGTTTTATTTCAATTCCTGCAAATCAATGGCACACATCTAACCCACTGTCTTCTTTACGTCGTCCTAACACTACAGTGCGGTGTAGGGAAGGGGACCAAGGCACGCATTGTGGTCAGCACGGCACAGAATCACCGCTGAGACAACACAGGACAGCACGAGGCAAGGAACAACGTGCAGGAGGATAAATCTCTATCTTTGCCCACAGCGGAAATCGAAATGCGGATGGCTTGGATGGGAAATGAATATTAACTGTATGGCCGGGAAGAAAAAGGTCTTAAGGCAATTTTTTGTGAAAATGAGATTTTTATATATTCTGAAAGCGGAAACAATTCTCTACAATCTGGAAAAACGGCTGAAGTCAAATAAGACTCCTGACTGGGTTTATAGAGTGTTACCAAATGTCCTAAGTACTTTTTGAATCGAGCACACACAGAATAAAGGACTTAAGAATATTTAATACTTTATTCCTTACAAACCATCACATATTTACTTTCCATGCCTCCCTATTAAAAAGGTCTAACTTTTATTTTAGCCATTTTATCATATACTGATGCCTTTTCCTTTTAAAACTTTAAGAACCAGGGTAAACAGTCCTATAATTGTTTAAGACCCATTTTGCTTTCCTAATAATTTACATTTCTCATTTATTTTGACATGAAAAAGGTCTTATGTTTAAGAGTCCCTTCTACTCAGTTTGGCTTCTAGTCTTAAAAGGGCTTAAGTGCGGCTATTTTTTGAAATAATCAAGAAAATTGTTAAACGAGCAACATTACCTATTTTAGAAGAAATATAAACAAATAATATCCAAGAAAAAACCATTCATTAAAAAAACTCTATAATTGACACCAATTTCAATCTTTCTACTGCTCTCCTGAAAAGTATAAAATTTTTACTTAAGACCTTTTTCCTCCCGGCCACAGAATTGTACCGTGCAGTTTGTAGATGAAGCCAGATAGATTTATTTGTTGTATTATAAGAAGTGCCTTGAGTAATGAAATGTGGAAAATAAGAGTTCATCTGCTTATTTGAGTGCACAGTAAATTGGTTGGAGGGAAAGGAACTGACCATCCCACCTATCTCCTGGCCTAGTAGCCTCGTAAGTGGTGCCTTTTTGGTATCACTCGTGAGGTTCAGACCTGTCTTCGGACATATGACTAAACAACGACAGTAAATTGGTTCAACACAATAAGGTACCAACAGCAACATCAATGACACTAAAAGGAACTGAATTGTTTAAAGAGCATACAAGTTTAACGAGAAATTGTATCGTCTACATGACATAGGCCCAGTTTCACCAACCTTTGTTAAATATTTAACATGTCGTTAAGGCATTTTAACAGTAAACTTAAAGGAAGAGATGTTTCATCAACTGTTGTTACTGCTATCATCATGTTAAACCCACTGTTAAATTAACATAGCATACTCCCGCAGTTAAATCCTTAACATCTTGTTACAGCCTGAATCATGGCTGCCAGGGAACATATGTTACAAGCCGCATTATTATATCGAGATATACTTGCAGTGAAAACAATTAGCTGCAATCACTTCTTCAGCATTTAATATTAACACTGCATCCAAAGTATAGACAAGATGTGCGCTTATTTACGTAAGCATTTCTGTGATTATTATTCCGTATTAATACACAGATATAATTGCAGATTTTCAAAATGATATTTCTTTACTTTTAGTCATTTAACAGTTCACATGTAGGCTAATTATGACTAATGACGTGTGAAGATAGGTATATAAGATATGAAAATAATGTTAACGCTTACCATTGTAATATTCATCATCACAATTATCTTCATTTTCTATTGGTTTCTATTTGATCCTGGATAATTGAAAGAATCTTCGCAGAAATATCAATTTTGAGAGTGAAAGTACCATCGCCAGTTTTAAAAGGTTCTACTGTATCTTGTGCATGACCCATCTTAGCATTTCTTTTAATATTTTCATAACATTGATTTGTTTCATAGTTCAAGTTTTCACATCCAAATGGCGATTGAAACTCTTGGGTTAAAGAGACCAATGCTTGTTCCTTTTCCCTAATGAAAGTTCCATCACTACGTTTGATTCAATTGCTAGATATACTAAAATAATTATATTTCTCATATGAGGTAAAATTACTGCTCCTTACACGTTTCTTTTTCTCGATTTCCGTTGTAATTTCGTTAGTCTCCAATACTTCCATAATGTTTTTCCGCTAAAACAAATGACTACACCAATTAAAGGCACATTCAGTAAACTTTCATACAATCACTGCTTCTTTGATTCCTGTTACATTACTCCTAACAACATGTTATCTAGCCAAAGTACCTCAAATGGTTGGTGAAACACTGTTACACTAACAGGTTGTTTAATTTTTAACAACACATTAGTTAACATGCTGTTAGCGTTATTTTAAAGAAGCTTAGTAAAACTGGGCCATAGATTATTATTTAACCGAGATTCAATTTTAAGTATGATTTCAATAATGTCTTTAGTTCCTTGTGCGGAATGTTTCCATGTGATGTTCAATGTCGTGCCAAACACTGAACTGTTGTATCGTTCTCTCCATCTTGTGAACCGCCCTCAAAGAGGCTCAAGAAGAGAAATCTCTCGGAACATTTTTTTTTTTTTCCCGTTGTCACAAATGGAGAAGGAAATTCTGAGCGTGAGAAATGCGATTGTCTTAGGCTGGATACATTTTCTTGTTTTGATTGACGACGCTGTAACATCAAGGCGTTGCAGCCGGAGATAAGAGGGGGAAGTCGCATTCCTTGTCACCACACTACCTAGCGCGTTTTATTTCACTGCAGTGTTGCCAGCTCCACTCGAAAATTTACTCAGCCAAACAAATAAAAAATTTCCCCAAATTTCCTCAACATGACTACGAATTTTGGATTGGTGCAATAAAGGCCGAGTTAAAAAGAGATTTACAATTCATGTTGATGTTCTGAAAAGCCAATTGCTATATTATATACAGGTCATATCAAAAGTCCGGTAACACTTTCAATATTTTATTACACAAAAACTACTAATGATAGCACTTTCAAACACACGTCAGTTTAAAGTCAAACTCTCAAAGTTCTGTTTACACCTTACTGAGATTCAATGTGTGAACCACGAGTGACTCGGCAGATGTCCAAACGATAATCAAACTCTTCCCATACCCTTTTCAACATATCCTCTGTGACCGTGGCGGCAGCTTCTCGAATTCTGGTTTTTAGTTCCTCTAAATCACGTGGCAAAGGCGGTACAAACACACGGTCCTTTAGTTACCCCCATATAAAAAAGTCACATGCAGTCATATCGGGTGACCTTGGTGGCCCTGTCATGAAACATCTGTGCCTTACTCCAGCACGTCCTATCCGACGATCAGACATCTCCGTATTCAGGTAAGCACGAACTGCATTGTGGAAATGTGGCGGAGCCCCATCTTGCTGAAAGATGAAATCGTCATCGAGATCTTGTCTAAGTTGAGGCACCAACCATTGCTCCAACATGTCCAGATATGAATGTCCAGTCACAGTAGCCTCAATGAAGAAGAAAGGTCCGTACAGTTTTCGTTGTGACAACGCGCAGAAAACATTCACCTTTGGTGAATCACGCTCATTTTCAATGATTCTGTGAGGTTTCTGTGTACCCCAGACATGACAGTTGTGCTTGTTAATTTTCCCACTCGTATGGAATGTCGCTTCATCGCTGAAAATTAAGCGGCTGAATAACTTTGAGAGTTTGACTTTAAACTGACGTGTGTTTGAAAGTGCTATCATTAGTAGTTTTTGTGTAATAAAATATTGAAAGTGTTACCGGACTTTTGATATGCCCTATACTTTATCAACAATTTGAATGGCTTAACAAGAAAATATACAAAAGAACTTACATTATAACTGTTTTAAATATTTTATACGTAACATTTTATTACAATTGTAAACGTTTTCGCCCTCTTGGGGCATCATCAGGCTGCAATAACAATATCAAATATCAAAATCAGTGTGTCACACTTTAAAAAAACAGAACCTATATTGAATGTAGGCTATACTTTTATTATCATTATCAATATTTCAAGACATAGTCCGCCAAGGACGCCACATGGCAACAAATGGTTTACACTTTACCTAATCCCAACAAACAACTTAATTTAAGTTCGTATGCAAAGAATACCAACTAGTGTCTTCTTCAAATAACGTGTTTTAACAGAGCTTGCATTCTTCTAACTGTCATGTGCCGATACACTTCACAGACCCCTAGCTGGGCGGGTATTACCCCTTCCCATTGGCTGAAACATCAGTGAACGCAGCATGTGTCTAACTTTGTGAATCGTTTATTTTGTAAATCTGTGCAGATGCTAAAATATGCTACAAATTCAGAAGCCAGATACATCCTGTATGTTTTATGTGTAGCTTTGTGTCTAATCGTCCATTTGCGGAACATAGGCACGCTGATAGAGGACAGAAACCATTACAATATCCATGGCAGGGTCCACAATAAACAATCCGGTCAAGAGTTGAGCTTTTTCAGTTTCAACATTGTGTACATGTAATACGCGATCGTGCGTGCATTAGTTACTGGATCAACTGGCTGTCCGCGGAGGGCATTGAGCGCGACTACAATTTCCATCCGATCCCAGTTCGTGTCTGATATTGCCGTAAGGACTGACAACACGACCGAACAGATTTTTCAAAACTATACTGCACAACGATGCATCGTCGTCTGGTAGGGGACCGCGTACTTTCATTTGGAAGAATCTAGATTGAAAGCAGGGACATCCCACCATCGAAAGATACCAATTAATTTTCATTCCTTACATTCGTACAACCAATTATAATTATTATTATTATTATTATTATTATTATTATTATTATTATTATTACAACTTACTTAAAAATGGCTTTAAAGGAACCCGGAGATTCATTGCCGCCCTCACATAACCCCGCCATTGGTCCCTATCCTGAGCAAGATTAATCCAGTCTCTATCATCATATCCCACCTCCCTCAAATCATTTTAATATCTTCCCATCTACGTCTTGGCCTCCCCAAAAGTATTTTTCCCTCCGCCATCACAAGTAATACTCTATATGCATTTCTGGATTTGCACATACGTGCTACATGCCCTGCCCATCCCAAACGTCTGGATTTAATGTTCCTAATTATGTCAGGTGAAGAATACAATGCGTGCAGTTCTGCGTTGTGTAACTTTCTCCATTATCCTGTAACTCCATCCCTCTTAGACCCAAATATTTTCCTGAGAACCTTATTCTCAAACACCCTTAACCTCTGTTCCTCTCTCAAAGTGAAAGTCCAAGTTTCACAAAAATAAAGAACAACCTGTAATATAACTGTTCTATAAATTCTAACTTCCAGATTTTTCGACAGCAGACTGGATGACAAAAGTTTCTCAATCGAATAATAACAGAAATTTCCCATATTTATTCCGTGTTTAATTTCCTCCTGAGTGCCATCTATATTTGTTACTGTTTCTCCAAGATATTTGAATTTTTCCACATCTTCAAAGGATAAATTTCCAATTTTTATATTTTCATTTCGTACTATGTTCCGGTCACGAGACATAATCATATACTTTGTCTTTTTGGGATTTACTTCCAAACCTATCTCTTTACTTGTTTCAAGTAAAATTCCTGTGTTTTCCCTAATCGTTTGTGGATTTTCTCCTAACATATTCACGTCATCCGCATAGACAAGCAGCTGATGTAACCCGTTCAATTCCAAACCCTCTCTGTTATCCTGGACTTTCCTAATGGAAAATTTTAGAGCAAAGTTAAAAAGTAAATGGAGTTAATCTTTCAGCTTAGTGTTAGTATTCTAAAATATTCGTGTCGTCAGTTCTGTTCACGGTGTGGTTTTGTACTTGAGTCGTTTTATACTTTTGTTTTTGCTTACATTGTGTTGTATTTTGCTATGTTCTTTGTGCTGTGTTTTGTGTTTGTTTTTGTGTAATTTGTGTTTGACACCTTTGTTCCATTTCGTATTGCACCAACTGTAGCTCTGGTATCTTCCTATTCGTAATGCAAATGTGAGTGAGTGAGTGAGTGAGTGAGTGAGTGAGTGAGTGAGTGAGTGAGTGAGTGAGTGAGTGAGTGAGTGAGTGAGTGAGTGAGTGGGGGTGGGTGGGTGAGTGGCAGAGTGGGTGGGTGGGTGGGTGAGTGGGTGGGTGAGTGGGTGGGTGATTGAGTGAGTGAGAGTGGGTGGTGGGTGAGTGGGTGAGTGAGTGGATGGGTGGGTGAGTGAGTGGGAGTGGGTGGGTGGGTGAGTGGCGGAGTGGATGGGTGAGTGGGTGGGTGATTGAGTGAGTGAGAGTGGGGGTGGGTGGGTGGGTGAGTGAGTGAGTGAGTGAGTGAGTGAGTGAGTGAGTGAGTGAGTGTGGGTGGTGAGTGAGTGAGTGAGTGAGTGAGTGAGTGAGTGAGTGAGTGAGTGAGTGAGTGAGTGAGTGAGTGAGTGAGTGAGTGAGTGAGTGAGTAGGTAAATAGATAAATGGACAAATAGATAAGTAAATAATTTATTCATTCATTGAAATTAGGATGATGAATTTTGGAATGAATAGTGACGGTGAAATAATGGAGGGAAACAGGGGAGAAACGCTTAGGAATATTGACTTCGCCTACCATAAATACGATTCCGTCATCACCTGTATTTGAACCGGGGTCCACTGTCAGTACCAAGTCACTACAGTATTTAGTTTTATTCCGGAGCTGTAAATTTTTAATGATAAAATTGTTTCAAGCTCTTGACGACAAGATTTCGATACATTAGTCCCCCATCGTATTAAAAGGCACAGACAGATGGATCTGAAGCTTGACTACACTTTTGTTCTTTCCCGACTGTCCAGTTGTAACGAACGGTGCTTACGACTGTTACTGGAGACATAGTTCAAGAGTTGCAGAGTGCAGTCAATCTGCGGCAAGGTGAAGTTGCGTCCATTCTTAATTACGGCAGGAGTAATCCGTTACCTCCCCCTCCCGCCGGTTGACCGCATCATCCCACACGAAGGACAGCGACGTGCCCGCTCGATGGATCAGCCTGCTTTGAAAACCTAATAGCGGCGTTAATTTTGGGCGCATCTGAATCGAAGTGGCGCTGTTAACCGATGCTGCATTCCTTTGCTGGGGAACTGGGTTCAAAGCATGCAATTAAACTGGAATTTGTGATGCAGAGAAATGTGCTGGGGAAGGTTTCTTGCTGCTCTGGATTCCATACAAAACATATTTTAAACTTCTTGTAGGGAATATTGTCTACATTATAATCTTCTTACTGTTTATAGAGTATGTGTGTATATATTCATTCATAATTTTCTACCCAAGAGCAGGTCTTCCATTGCAAACCCAGCACTCTCCAATCTTTACTACTAATATATATACATAGAGAGAGAGCGTTGGTACGTTTAACCAAAGGTTCCGGGTTCGATGCCCGGCCCCGAAACAATTTTTCCCTCGAAATTATTCAAATCAACTTCACAGGGAGTTATACATGAAAGCTTAATTTGGATAATATACGTCACTGTTCGTTACAGAAAACCACAATTTAAGTCACACAGAGTTAGTGTGCACTCAATGTTGGTTGCTTGACGGTTGTCAGTCCAGTTTGAGATCTGTGGATATAGAGGGAAAAATTGGATCGGTGTCTGGTAGAGTTCTCGGGTAGCTCAGTTGGTAGAGCGTTGGTACGTTTAACCAAAGGTCCCGGGTTCGATGCCCGACCCCGGAAAAATTTTTCCCTAGAAATTGTGACACCAACATGGCATCACTCGTGAGTCAACTAGGCCAGGACTAACCTCTCTGACTTTGATCGAAATAGTTATTTTCATACGATACTCGTAATAAAAAAGATTTAAGTATTCCGGTACACCACCTTATTAGTATTAGTAGAACTGAAAAGGTTTTTGTCTAAAAGTTCTATGACAGTTTACTAGCTGATGTCAAAAATACAAATAATATTAAATTTAAGAAATATATTTGAAATATGTTGGTACAACTGTGTCCCTGTAGTCTAGAGGAAGCGCGTGTGGGTCTTTCAACTCTTAAATAATGAAATAATGTCCTATTGACTTTTAAATTATGTTTGATTGACTGTTTTATTCATGTATTTTGATTACTATGTCTATGCATTTATACCTTCAACAATAAAGTTCAACAACCTATTTGCCTACAAACCAACCGACTTACCTACAAACCGACTTACCTAGAAATCAACTTACCTACAAACTAACCTACCTACCAACATATCTACCTACAAACCAATCTACCTACCTACATACAAATCAACTTCCCTACAAACTAACCTACCTACCAACATACCTACCTACAAACCAATCTACCTACCTACCCACCTATCTAACTACATAACTACTACGTAATATCTGTCTGTCTGTCCCTCTGTCCGTCGATCATGTTCGTCAGTCTGTCTCCCCGCTCCCACCGCCCGTCTGTCTGTCTGTCTGTCTGTCTGTCTGTCTGTCTGTGTCTATCCATCCATCCATCCATCCATCTAACCACCTATCCATCCCCTCCCTCCAACTCAGAGTTCACAGTACATCTTTTACTGATTTACTGGAAGGGTAATAAAATTGTCAATGAAGTAGGGGAGCGTCTTTGTCCGCTTTGCAAAGAAAAGGATTCCTATAAACATATTTTATTGCTGTGTGTCGAATTGGAACATGTACGGAGAAAATATCTACCACCCTCGATGCTAAGTCAGAATAGGAGTTCCCTTGCATGTCTTGACCTCATGGGGAATAGAGAATGGGAACAAAAGACTGGATCGTTGCTCTTGAAGGTGAGACAGATTAGAACTGCAGCTGTTGAAGTTTGTGACGTGAACTGAGGAAGGGATAATAGTATCCACCCAACTGTACACATCTATGTCTTTTAGGTTAGAATATATTATATAATGTGTTTTATTGTGCCATTTCCATTTTAATATGTGTGTTCTTTTAGAGAGTAGTTGGATGTAATCATAGGTGGGGGGGAACTACAAAGGAGGACTTGTTTCGGGTACAAAGCACGTACGGTCAGAAGACCCATGCGTTGGATTTTAGACAAAATTATGATAATATAAAATTTGCATGTATAATATTACTCAATAAATCTATCTATCTATCTATCTATCTATCTATCTATCTATCTATCTATCTATCTATCTATCTATCTATCTATCTATCTACCTATCTATCTATATCTATCTATATCTATCTACCTATCTATCTATATCTATCTATATCTATCTATATCTATCTATATCTATCTATATCTATCTATATCTATCTATATCTATCTATCTATCTATCTATCTATCTATCTATCTATCTATCTATCTATCTATCTATCTATCTATCCATCCATCCATCCATCCATTCATCCATCCACCCACCTATCTATCTACTGATTTACGGTAATGGCTCCTGAGATATTCAACATATTAGTAGATATGTGACGATTAACTAAATTTGGCAGTCCATGGAGCTTTTGTTCATCAGTTGGAACGTCATTCATAATATTTTTTTGTTTTATTTGCACATATTTGAGTATCTAAGAACCAAGAAGCAAAGTTAAAGTTGCACGTAAACCTCCGCATACATAGCATCAGAAGAAAAAAAACCACTGCTACACCATGTTTAAAATATCTGGTCCAGAATTGAATCACATCAGCATCAATGTGACAGAGGGAAAATATTTTAACGTGCTGGATGGCTTGTAACAAACTCTCATGACAGATTGGCACGTAACAAAATAACTGTCATTCGCTATTAAGAAGCCATGTCAAATGTTTACCGCAGCCGGCATTGGAATGCAAATCACTGGTTAAAATGCTGTAACCCACTTCGACAAGCACGGCCGCGTGACGTATCAATATGATAAGCATATTCAGCCAATCCGTGCGTTGCAGGATTAAATTATATCCCCATGCATGAGCTCAGTATGCATGTCTATATGCTCACGCTAATTTTACCAACTCACCCCCTGACCTCCAGGTCAGTAAACATCGCTTGCTACTCCTTGAGCTACACACAGGACGCTGCATTTCCACTATTTTTCACTTACTATAAACCATTCGCTGATAAATTATCGACACGAATCATCAATTTTCATATGTTCATTATAACATGATTTTACAGTGCATACTACCGCGTATTTTTGTATATTTATTACAAATGCATCAATTTCTAAATATATATATATAATTTTAACTGATAATGGAAATTACGGGAAAACAGCTGAACGGATTTTAATATAAATGACACTTCATTTTGAAGCTTAGAAACCGAAGTTTTTCAGAAAAATAGTAACTTTCAGTGAAGCGTTAGTTTTCCTACATAATTTTCATATTTTCCAAAATCCATCTTTCGGCAGTTTTGAGAACTAATTGCATCATTTCAGAATAAAATAAAACACACACTAGCTTACAATAAACAATAGGCTATTACACGAAGGCCATGACCTGCAGGATTGTTGACATATTTAAAGCTCAATTCAATTGGTTATTAGAAACTTTAAAGCTTACTAAAAATAATTTACAGGTCTGATTCTGTGATTTGTAATTTTCTAAGTACAACTGTGTATTGGATATTAAAATCTACAAAATTTGAGACGGTTTGATACATTATTACCATTAGAAATTAAATATTATTATAAGTAATGGCATGATGCGACTATTTTTCATTAATCATACGTATTAATACTATAGTCATGATATGAAAGTGAAACTTTTGGGGTTATGTAAGCAGACGTAGAGAATATATGAAATTTACTGAATGGCAGCTAAGTAGTATATATAACTACAAAACTTACGTAAGATAATAATATTGTTATTAAAAATGAAATATTTTTATAGTTATTAATCAAGTGGGGTTGGGTCTTTTTCATATACTTAATGGCGGTGTGGTGTAGATATTTATATGCATCATTCTCTTCACTATTGGCTCGAGAGAGCGCAAAAATTATAGTTCCTAAAGAAAAACCAAAAGGTATTAGTTACTGATAAAATAAAAGATCTAGAAAATTTTGTAGTCCCCCGATCATTTCAGCAAGATCTCTTAACAGGATGAAATGATTTTACCCTCTACATTTCAAGCTCTCCATGCAGCAGCTATACCAAGATGCTATGTTTATTGTCCGAAAGCATAGCAAACCAGACACTTTTTGTTAACTTTCGCGTACAATTCACAATGACCTGAAATAGCTATTACTTTACTCCCACATGAAAAACCCACTGATCGTCCTGACATTGTTACTTGCGTTTTCGCGTTGAAACTAAAAACTGAAGGTGGATAGGTTCAAGAAAAAGTATTTGGCATAAAAAAACATCCAGAAGGAGTATGTTTCATTATTATGGAAGAAAATAACTTTCAAAATATCTAGTATTCTTTATTGAAAATAAATCTGAAACATTTTTATTTGAACGTCTAATTTACTTAGTTTACAGCATTTGCTGTACAGGCCACTTGTATTATATACAGGACTTTCATTTCAGAACTTCCTAGTCCCAGTAGCTATTTCAATTAAATTTAATTTAAACAAAAACACGACTATTGAGAAATTGAGGGGTAAGTTCAAAACCAGTGTTAATTGCATTTTAGGTTTCACTCCTCACCCTATATCCTTTCTGAAATTTCAAATGGCATTCCTCGTAAATTATGATACTTAAATTTGAAAGAGTATTCAATTGTTTAAACATCTCATTCATTTGTTCTCACATCTTTTGTTTTCTATCATCGCCTGGTAACCTGCATTCTTGTCCTTGATTAAAGCTAATGAGAATAAAAGACTAGTTTTTCAGGTAATAACACTAACTGATATTAAGGAATATAATGGCTGTGTATTATAAACATTTCTTTAAAAATTTAAAACAAGTAGAGAGTATTTGATAGAGGATAATAAAAGGAGAAGTTTGGATTTACGTTATTTATGTAGCCCTATGGTTTTGATACTCTGGCAACGCTATGTTGAGGAGTTCAGAAATAGGCTGTATTACTGTCTAGCAAACAATGCAGCACATTTTGAATATTTAATTTAGTAAATTCAATTAGGCCTAATTAAATTTAGCAAATTACACAAAATAAAGTGTGTTTTCATCCTACAACCAACTGATTAGAACAACAATCTAGATTGCCAGGCGATGTGTTTTTGTTTCAAATAAATTTAATTGAAATAAATAGTTATTTAGACTCGGAAGTTCTAAAAATGAAATTCTGGTAATACATAGGACATGTTAAGGAGTATATTTTTCATTTCGCTTGATCCATCTTTACTCTCCTTACCATCACGCCAACACAAATAGCAGGATGCGGTGGCTCAGTCGGTTAAGGCGCTTGCCTGCCGATCTGATGTTGCGCTGGGCTGATTACCTGGTTGGGTTTTTCCCGAAGTTTTCCCCAACCGTAAGGTGAATGCCAGGTAATCTATGGCCAATCCTCGGCCTCATCTTGCCAAATACCATCTCGCTATCACCAATCTCATTGACGCTAAATAACCTCGTAGTTGATACAGCGTCGTTAAATAACCAACTAAAAAATAACGTCGAGGAATCGCAAATGTTTCCCATCGAATGGAGAAGTGGACATTGCTTTCCATCGAGTAGAAAACTAGTCATTATTTTCCAAAACACTGAGGACTCGCCATTGTCTTCCATAACGTCGAGGACTTGTCAATGTTTACCGTAATGTCGAGATTCGCCATTGTTTACCGCTACTTCGGGACTCTTCGTCGTTTACCATGTCGAGATTCGTCATCATTTACCGTAATGTCGAGATTCGCCATTGTTTACCGCTACTTCGGGACCCTTCGTCGTTTACCATGTCGAGACTCGTCATCATTTGCCATAATGTCGGGAATTCCTCACATCGTTTACCATGTCGGCTCTCATCATTTCCCACAATGTCGGGACTCGCCAACGTTTAAAAATGTCGTGAACTCGTCATCGTTTAGCGTAGTCTGGGACTGAGCACCATTTACCACGTCAGGGACTCGTTATTTACTGTAATGTCGGGACTCGTTACCGTTTACCAAATGTCAGTGACTCGTCACGGTTTACCACAATGCCGTGAACTCGTCATCGTTTAGCGTAGTCTGGGACTGAGCACCATTTACCACGTCAGAGACTCGTTATTTACTGTAATGTCGGGACTCGTTACCGTTTACCAAATGTCAGTGACTCGTCACCGTTTACCACGATGTCGTGAGCTCGTCATCGTTTAGCGTAGTCTGCGACTGAGCACCATTTCCCACGTCAGGGACTCGTTATTTACTGTAATGTCGGGACTCGTTACCCTTTACCAAATGTCAGTGACTCGTCACCGTTTACCACGATGTCGTGAACTCGTCATCGTTTAGCGTAGTCTGCGACTGAGCACCATTTACCACGTCAGGGACTCGTTATTTACTGTAATGTCGGGACTCGTTACCGTTTACCAAATGTCGTGAACTCGTCATCGTTTAGCGTAGTCTGGGACTGAGCATCATTTACCAAGTCAGGGACTCGTTATTTACTGTAATGTCGGGACTCGTCGTTTACCGAATGTCAGTGACTCGTCACCGTTTATCACAATGTCGGACTCGTCATCGTTTAACAATGTCGGGGACTCGTCATTTTTACCACAATATCGGTGACTCGTCATCATTTATCATAATGTTACTAATTCGTTTTATCTACAACAACGTTGACTCGCGACTGTTTACCAGCCTGTAGAAGACTCATTGTTTTTTATAATGTTTACGACTCGTCATTGTTTTCCATCGAGTTGTTTTCAATGTAGTAGATACTCCACGAGTCATGAATTTATCAGTTGGAAGTTCCAGGAGAAACTTCTCGGCAATTTCCCCATTCATGTAATGTATAAACCTAAAGTTACACAATAGAGACTGTCAGCATGCTGGCTTCCAGATCTGGAGGTCCTGCATTCGATTTCCGAGCTCAGCTCTCAGGGAATTTTCCTTGAAGAAGAAAGGTTCCCTAGGTATCTAGAGTCTGGAAACCTGAACACGTTTCAACGTTACATCGTTGACAAATAACGCCATCGATGAACACAACCGGAAAACACCAAGAGATAGTAAAAACTTAACAATGTATTTAAAAAACACACAATAGACCAATACCGATGTTCTAAGTGCTTTCAGGCACGTCCTAACCTTAACCCCTAGTTTACACCAGGCCATGGCATTTATTAAGAACGTTCATCCTTTGCCAATGAAACGCCTTTACCTTGCTTTGTTGTCATTCAGTATGCATAACGACGGAATTATCACAATTGTTTTTATTTTCAAAAGTTACTGCCATGATTTTAAAATCAAATATAGGAAACAGAAAACGGATGTAGGTAAATTCTCATTTTTAAATAGAACTATAAATGATTGGAATGACCTACCTGCAGTGGTCTTTGAGGGCTGGCCTTCCTTAAGGAGTTTCAAGAATAACTTAAAAAGTTGTGTATAAAGTGCAAATTAAAATTAAGGTAACATTTAACATTTAATTTTTTAAGGTGACATGTATTTATTTAGCCTGACGAGTTTACTTCCTTGGATTGAATTGTAAATTATTTACAAATAGCTTGTAAGAGGGTCTTAGACTAGAAATGTTTAGCTTAAATGTAGTTCTGTTTATAAGTATGCATAAGGGTGTAATTGTTTGTCTTATTTGAACTGTTGTATCAGTGAAGCGAGGTGAGTCAGTGAAGTTATGGTTCCGAATAGTTCCGATCAGTGATAATTTATAGCGTCAATGAAATGTGTTCTAGAGTGTCAGTGAAATGTGTTCTATAGTGTCGGTGAAATGTGTCCTAAAGTATCAGTGAAATGCGTCAGTGAGTGAGATGAGAGTAAAGTGAAAAGCTATTGAAACTTATGTAGGGTCTATACATATGTAGGTTGTATTGTAAAATTAGGTTATTTTATGTTTTATTATTAATTGTAATTTTTGTGTTAAATTCTTATAGTATTCTGTACATAATTGTATTGTGTATTGTATAATTGTATTGTGTATTGTATTGTAATTTTATTGTGTATACCACTGCCACCGGGTGCTTGCCCACTTGCAGTGTAAATAAATACTTACTTACTTACCTACTTAATTATTGGCTTTTAAGGAACTCGGAAGTTCATTGCCGCCCTCACATAAGCCCGCCATTGGTCCCTATCCTGACCAAGATTAATCCAGTCTCTACCATCATATCCCACCTCCCTCAAATCCATTTTAATATTATCTTCCCATCTACGTCTCGGCCTCCCCATATGTCTTTTTCCCTCCTGTCTCCCAACTAACACTCTATATGCATTTCTGGATTCGCCCATACGTGCTACATGCCCTGCCCATCTCACACGTCTGGATTTAATGTTCCTAATTATGTCAGGTGAAGAATACAATGCGTGCAGTTCTGCGTTGTGTAACTTTCTCCATTCTCCTGTAACTTCATTCCTCTTAGCCCCAAATATTTTCCTAAGAACCTTATTCTCAAACATCCTTAACCTATGTCCCTCTCTCAAAGTGAGACTCCAAGTTTCACAACCATAAAGAACAACCGGTAATATAACTGTTTTATAAATTCTAACTTTCAGATTCTGGTAAGGTTACTGAATAAAGTTATTATAATGATTTTTTACCAGAAGAGTATCGAATGTATCGCGGCTCACTAGCGAATCTCACGGCACAGTAGTGTGCCGCTCTCAGCAATAAAATGTAAGTTAATCTCATCTAGTTTGACCTATAATGTTATTGTATTTATTTATTATTATTTCTTAGTGATAACAAGAAATATATAATTTTATTAGTCCATATTTATTGGCATATTTTAAGGTTTTTCAAAGGCATACTTGTATAGGTCTACATATTTGGTAGGTTTTTAGGGCATGAACTTCCTGGCTCCAATAATCACCATCATTAATAGAATTAGCTTATCATCTCAACCAACATCACTGTCACTAGAACTGTCATCGCTAACATCATTGATCACCAACACCAAATCATCAATATCAATCATCATCACTATCACCGACATTACCATAAACTTCAACTCTACTAGAGCCCGGACAAGAAGTTATGGCATCGGCGCGAGGGACGCATTTTAGTTCGTTTGCTTGGACTCGCCCTCACACTCAACTGGAGGGGTGTTGGGTCAGTTGGTTACTAGCATTCCGAGTGTTCAGATCGTCCTGCTACTACCGCTATTGCTAATACTGAAAACATTGTCCTTCTGAGCGCCCTCATTATGGCATTGTCTAAGGTGTGAAAACATAGAGTAGTTCATAGTCAAGGACATGAAATAGAATACAATGTACGGAAATTCATGTCAGAAGAGGCTGTAAACGGAATACCAATTCCATTGAAAAGCGTGTGTGCAAGAGTACTGGCTGCCACTGGTATTTCAAAGCGAACCTTGACAAGAATCAGGAAAGAAGGGAAAAATATTGAGGCAGGAACAGCAGATTCTTTCTCCAGTCCGGAAAATCACAGCCGAAGAAGAAGATTGTTGCAGCTGTAGACAGTTTTGATGAGGAAGTCATAAGAAGACTCATCTATAATTTCTACGCTACGCATAAGCGGAGGACGACTCTGCAATCGCTTCTTCCAATAATGGATATCGGTTTATGATTATGTGAAGAAAGTAGAGAACAATTACATTGAAAGTGAGCACGTGATGGACAGTATTTTGGAGAACATTTCCATAAACTTAGGGACATCGGATTCCAGCACAGATCAGTCTTCTAATTCGGACGGAGAATAAGAATATAAAGATGGAATAGCGGGCGTAATTCCATTAGGTATCTTCGCACTCTTGAGTAGGAAAGTGGTGATACTAAGGTAAGACGAATGTTTTTGGAAAGAGATGAAACGGATATGCCTGCCGCTCTGACCTTGAGAACCGTAACCCAAACAACCCCCACTCCTCTACCCTGCTGGGCGGCAATTTAAAACTTCGCGCATGTTGGTGCCATAACATCTCGTCTCAGCTCTACCAACATCGGTAACATCATTATTGCTATCAGCAGGATTAGCATAACAAACACTACATCTCTAATATCACTAACACCATGACCACTACCACGTCGTCTAAAATCACCACTATTATTACTTTGTTAGTGCCACTAGTACCATCCTTAATTCATTACCACCACTTTCACCTATAATAACCCAATATCGTAATTCATACACCTTTCTATTATCAGGCAGTAGGCCTACATCTTACTTGACGATATACAGTCTGTCAGGGGAAGAAAAATCATTTGTATACATCTGCAGTCTGATTAATAGCGCAGTGTAAATAAATACATAGATATATTGGCAACAAGAACCACAAAAATAATTGTAGTCGTTGATAAGTCTTCACGACTCGCCACGTGCTTCGCTTCTGTTTCGAGGGAGACGGAGGAACACGCACGCTGGGATTAACTGCATTAGCATTTTTATTCGGTGATTGTTTGGAAGTAACGAAGGTCTCGTAAAGGGGGATGGGCAACAATATCGATTAAAACTCGTGGTCGATAGGGGCTTCAAATTTAGTGAAAATCCACGGGGAAAAACTCGACGATGGGCTATGGAAATCACATTTTGAATTGTGAATACAACATAACAAAGTACGGACGTCACATGGGAGAACCTCCGGTCCTGGCCTCCCGCTGTGACATTATGCTGTTGATTAATGTAGGCGCAGCGATCATCCCTGTGTTGAAAACATGTGTATGTATCCATTAACACACGGGAACCGGAGGGCATTCGTTAATCAGCACGGGCCCGACACATTGCGCGTTCACAAAATGTAGCTGTTAACACAAATACTGCATCAAGGTGACCTTCCTCTGTACACTTTACCAATGATGTTATTCCTCAATTATTTTAAGGGGAGAGGACGATTTTTTTTGTTAAAAAATGAGTAAATTTAAAAAAAAAATCTTTAGAATACCCTGTGATATGTGTAGAATGCATTGCATAACATTTTGTGGGTATTTGTGCCCTTAGCGGATGTTGAGACGCAATTTTTAAACTTCCTGCGCTACGGAGTTTTAAATCACACGCCTCCTTTCATTGTTGTTTCCGCCAAATTAAATTTAAAAAAAAAAATCTTTAAAATGCTCTTTGATATGTGTGGAATGCATTGCATAACATTTTATGGGTATTTGTGCCCTTATCAGATGTTGAGACGCCATTTTAAAACTTCCTGTGCTATGGATTTTTAAATCACACGTCTCCTTTCATTGTTGTTTCCGCCAAATTAAATTTTCAAAAAAAAATCTTTAAAATCCTATTTGATATGTGTGGAATGCATTGCATAACATTTTATGGGTATTTGTGTCCTTATCAGATGTTGAGACGCCATTTCAAAACTTCCTGCGCTATGGATTTTTAAGTCACACGACTCCTTTCATTGTTGTTTCCGGCAAATTAAATTTAAAAAAAATCTTTAAAATGCTCTTTGATATGTGTGGAATGCATTGCATAATATTCTATGGGTATTTGTGCCCTTATCAGATGTTGAGACGCCATTTCAAAACTTCCTGCGCTATGGATTTTTAAATCACACGACTCCTTTCATTGTTGTTTCCGGCAATGCTCTTTGATATGTGTGGAATGCATTGCATAACATTTTATGGGTATTTGTGCCCTTATCAGATGTTGAGACGCCATTTCAAAACTTCCTGCGCTATGGATTTTTAAGTCACACGACCCCTTCATCGTTGTTTCCGGTAACTTCATTTTTTTTTTTGCTACATTGCCACATAAAAATGGATATAATTTCTGAAATATTAAAGATACATGCATGAAATTTAGAACACACATTCTTTAGACTATTAGGAAACTTTTCTCTGTAACAGAATTTTGTTAATAGATTCATTTTTAAAATATGCCCGTTTGTTTGCGAAAAAGGAAATAAAAAAGTGTTATTAAATTTTAATTGTTTATTTTACAAACGTAGGGACTAATATCAAAATTCTGTTACAGACAGATTGTAGAGCATGCTTTTGCAGTACATTGCAAAAAATTGTTTGAAGCTATATTTAAAAATGGTTTAGATATATCGGTGTTAGTAAAATCTTGCATTGGGTATATATATATATATATATATATATATATATATATATATTTTTTTTTTTTTTTTCAAATCTGGGCCCCCAAATAATATTTTTCAAAATATTTATATTTGGTTGAGTTGCTACAGCTATGAGCTCTCTACATACAAAAAATTAATATTTCACACCAAATAGGAAAAAAGTTTAAAAAATACCATCCTCTCCACTTAAACAGCTCTGAAAACATGCTTACAAAGTCTGGAATGTGTTAATTCAATATGCAAATATTAACATTAAATTAATTTAAAGTTCGTATCTCCCATGCCGAAAATTTTAATTCTAATGAATTTGAAATTGCATTAACACTAACAAGAAGGGAAGAAAAGAATAGAGACAGAAACTGAGGCATAGGGCCTAGTACTCACCCACAGTTAACCCGTGCCTACTCTAAAAATATTTAAACTACATCTAAAAATCACTTCCAAACCAATTTACACTCAACTTTAATGTTTTACTGATCTCCAAACTTTTTCTCAGCAGTAGTATTTCACAGCTTGTCTTATTGCTATACATAAACAGACATCATATGTTTTAAGGGGAAGGCTCTACAGAAAATCTCTTTTCCCATATCATTTTAAGTACAGCCTCTATTTCCCTAACATAGTTTCATATCAATGTATGAAGCCTTTTAAATACAACATTTTCACTTTTACCCTTTATGGTACAGTCACAGACATAAAAAATGCAGTATATCAAACAAACTGATAGGTCTATATCTGCTCTCCAGAGTATCATAGAATCACGAATATTGTCTTAAATGAAAGCTAAAAGACTGCTAATCAATTTTGTTTGGTGATTTTTTTTATAAATTTTAATTTTATATTTTTAGGCCTATATATTTTACTTTGCATTTTTATGAACAGAAAGAAAAATTGCACGTCTATTTTAACTCATTCTTTAATTTGCAATTTGAAAATTTCCTGTTACAGAATTATTCATGTATAATGTGAGAATATGCCCTGAAGTCACACCTGTGGAGTAACGGTCAGCGCGTCTGGCCGCGAAACCAGGTGGCCTGAGTTCGAATCCCGGTCGGGACAAATTACCTGGTTGAGGTTTTTTCAGGGTTTTCCTTCAACCCAATACGAGCAAATGCTGGGTAACTTTCGGTGCTGGACCCCGGACTCATTTCACCGGCATTATCACTTCATTTCATTCAGACGCTAAATAACCTAGATGTTGATACAGCGTCGTAAAATAACCCAATGAAAAATAAAATATGCCCTGAAAATTGTATTCATTTATCTCTATTATTGCCTGAGATATTACATAATAAATGTTGAAAAACATAAAATAAATGAACTCCGGCTACTCAACGTAGAAGATTGAGCACACATATTTAAAATTGGCGTAAAAGCAATTTTCTTTCTAACGACCTTGAAATTTCGCTCAAATGAAGGCAATACTACGAAGTATTTCTAGGTAAAAAATTAAAAAATATTAATTTTGGGACATATTTGTTCATTCCTGTAGGTCCTTCCCCTTGATATCGAGAGCAACAACGGAATAGGGTCTATCGGACCTAATCCAGAATCGTTAATGATGATAATGATGATAAATGGATGATTATTTGTTTTACTGTGTTCAATCTTCTTCAAATGTTAGCTTCAATAATTTCATTTTACAACTTGATTAAATAAAACATAATTTTAAATTTCTGTCTCGGCCTCCCCAAAGGTCCTTTCCCCTCATGTCTCCCAACTAACACTCTATATGCATTTCTGGATTCGCCCATACGTGCTACATGCCCTGCCCATCTCAAACGACTGGATTTTATGTTCCTAATTATGTCAGGTGAAGAATACAATGCGTGCAGTTCTGTGTTGTGTAACTTTCTCCATTCTCTCATAACTCCATCCCTCTTAGCCCCAAATATTTTCCTAAACACCTTATTCTCAAACACCCTTAACCTCTGTTCCTCTGTCAAAGGTATTGTTATTGAATAATGAACAAATGAACTCTTGAACGAGTCTTCAATCTTATGAGCGTGTAACTGGATTGTTTCCACCCACTGAGGAGAAAAACAAAAACATTTCAAATAAAGAGTGTAGGGAATTTCTACTTTGCTACGTTGTTTAACCAGTTTTTACATCAAATGGAAACTGTTGTACATTAATCATGGTTCCATTAATTTTAATATCGAGAGAGATATTGAAACAATTTCTACGGTCGCAGTGAACGGAACTCTGATCTTTCCAATATCGTGGCTAATGAAACAAAAAAATGTATTGTACCAAAGCCCAATTGGAGCATATTCTGTTTCCACAAACAAGTTGCCTCAAAATCGAGGACTTGAACCTGTATCAACAGTCTGCTCAAAATGTTAGTGTCCTCAGAATTTTAGTGAAGATGTATGTATAAAAATCATATAAAATTCTAGAAAGTAAATGCAAAAACTTGCAGTTAGTGTCTACATCATTCAGTCGAAATTAGACAGTTGAAAACCCAATTCTGGATTATTTAATTGGATATTTTAACTGAAACTTGTAATTTCTACCTTCGACTACAGACCGTCACGGGTGCGTAGAGAAAGGCAGACAAAAAAAAACAACGTTGATACCAACCGTCCAGGACCAAACATTACAAAACAGTACACAAAAAAGAACAGTAAATTGCATTTTCCAGGAGTCCCCCTTCCCTTTGCAGCCAATAGCATCAATACCTAACAAACGCTCTACAATGAAATAAAAAAATGCTAAAAGCCATTCCGAAGCCAGTTACAGCCATGTTACCTCACAATTCCCTCTTCTCTTTATATGCAATTGGAAGGGGCAGGAGGGCTTCCCTTCGCACGATCGCCCACAAAATCGGTATATTGGAATTCACAAATTAAAGCACTGGGGTTTTTGGGTCTGCAACAGTAGGCTACGATATGGATTGGGTCAGGGCAGCTGTTGAATTGTCGCTGTGCGAAATGACGGACTGAAATTGTTACATAGAGCACTTCACGGGCTCAATAGCTCGGAAACAACAGTCTTTCATAAATTGGAGGGCCCTCCATAGCCCTGCGTTCCATTCGTCGGGTACATTCAAGAGGACGGACTGGTTTCGACTTTGGTAAACAGTGCCATCTCAGAAATTGTAATCACTAATTTATATAATGACTAGCCGTACCCGTGCGCTCCGCTGCACCCGTTAGAAATAAATATAAAGTAATTATATAATTAAAATAGGACATTTGATCCAAGGAACATTCGTGTTTGATAGAAGGATAAATCGTTTAATATGTTACTTAATTTAAATTTAATTAAATAATTAAAATGCGATTATTTTGATCCAGAGACCACTCATTTGGTCATAAAAATTAGTTTAGGAAATACAGGAAACGAATATACAGAATAGCCTATCAAGTTTTCTGTGCATAAGAAGCTATTTTAATCTTACCTGCCCTCGATTCACTCAGAAGTTACTGTAATAACATTATAGCATTATGTCCATCTAGAGAAACTACACTTTCCAATGGTGAATTAATAATTAATTATACAAATCGGTTAATTTAGCTTCCGATATTACTTCATAGAAACGCAGAAACATTATCTGTAGGCTATCTTTCATAGCTTTCGATTGTTGCTGTCAAGGCCCGTTATAGACGAAGTCATTTGTTTTTAATTCATTACACGGCCTTAGATGGCAGTTATTTTAATTTTAAAACTCATTTATCTCATTAAATATCAGTCCCATCAAAATTTTTCAAAGAATAAAACTTATCGGAAATGATTTTTAAAGAAATGTTTGTTATGTAACATTTTTCACAAAAATCAATAATAAGCGAGATATTTCGATTTATTTAATTCAGGCCCCCTTATAACCCCCTTTTAAATAATGTATTTTGAATGCCATATAGCCTATAATCTAAGTTACAACGAACTTAATTTATATTCCAATTTTCATCGAAATCCGTTCAGCCATTATCGCGTGAAAAGGTAACAAACATACAGACAGACATACAAACAAAAATTTCAAAAAGCGATTTTCGGTTTCAGGGTGGTTAATTATATATGTTAGGACCAATTATTTTTTGGAAAATCGAAAATTACCAGAAAAATTTCGGCTACAGATTTATTATTAGTATAGATGTAGGCCTAACTCTTCAGCGCTGAGTGGTCAGAAATCCGAAGCGAGAAAACATGGATCCAGGGTTTAATAATAATAATAATAATAATAATAATAATAATAATAATAATAATAATAATAATAATAATAATAATTTTATTTATTTATTTAATCTGGCAGAGCTAAGGCCAGTAGGCCTTCTCTTTCGCCCTGCCAGTATTTTAGGCCTGTTTATGTAGTTTAAATTTCACAAATATTGGATGAAAATTGTGGAAGTTTTAAAAATCATGTGTGTCCCCCTAATACAGAACGTTCATTTATCATGCCTTATTTTTCTTCATGTATCTTAATTTGCAATCAAAAACAAATGAAGTGTTCGATACGGAAATTCGACAAATCGTTGTCATGGAGATGGGCTCACTACATGTTTGGAGCGTTTCAGTCTTCATCATAATTCAACTGAATTTACTTAAATTACAAATTACATAATGTTATAAATATTTAAAATAATATATAATTTGCAATCAACAGAGCAAATGTTTTTGTCTGGGACAGATCAAGTTACATAATATAATGCTAGAAGTTAAGCGATATAATTGTAAGTCGAAACTGACAAAAAAAAAAAACACTAGCAGAAAGAAGAAAAGAAAATATCTTTACGAAAAAAGTAAAATAATGGACATTTTAAATTCATAGAAATATATTTAATTCTATTACTGAAAATGTAATTATTAAGGTAAACTTAAACGTAAATCAGACATCAGTCCCATGTGTGGTGTGGGAAGATAACGAACTTTCAATCTTAATTAAGTTTATCAAAAAACTTTCCATAACGCAAGAACTGATTCACACATCTTTCTCCCAGTATTTCCTATTCCAACTTTAACATTTGCGGGACCAATGTTCACCCACAATACCCTGTCTGCTAATTCTAACGGGTCGTGCGAAGTCCTAACACTTCTTCCCGTTGGCTAGTTTCGGAACCCTGGCAATCAGCTGTACGCTGTTCTACGCATTTCTACGACCTCTACGCTTCCCTCTGAACTCAGGAGATGTGGAATCGCTTCTTTTGTGGTTTGATCGTCATGTTTTAGACTCCTTCCTACTTAACGGTATTGAGAAAATTCTGCACCTCCCCAATTTCTGCTTCGGACATGTGAACCTCCGACGGCGCCAAATGAACTTTCGCTCTACAGAATTCGTACCTACAGGCAGAATGTGGGTTTAAAAGAAGCTTTGTTTCTCCAAGGCTGACATACAATAGCAGTAGTGTTACCCTTTTTCTGTAAATAGTAACGTCTAGAAAACATGAAAAAAAAAATAGAGGCAACTATGTATGTGTTTACCTTTGCAATTGATTCGGGGAAGAAGCATCAATCTTTTTAATACTCAAGCGTCTCTGGAGGTAAAAATTACTCTTCAGTACTGCCAACCGTAGCGAGGGGTTTCCCTTCAGTGTACAGTACACCTGTCCCTCAAAAGAAATAAAACTTTTCCCTATTTGTTAGCACAAATTCAGGCATTATATATACTTGAGAATCAATTATCACAGTGAAATGAAATCTCTTAGAGAAACTGGAACACAAGAGTGTATAAAACTTCAGAGATACAGTCGATCTATCTCATAGCGGTAGCAGCCACTAAAAACTCCATAGCGTACTCCTAACTACGAACTCTGTATGAACTGCACATTACGACACACGTAGAATCACAAGGAGAAAAGGAAAAGATACATTATAAGACACACCCTAACTATAAAAATATTAAAAATATGCTAAGCCACAAAAAAAGGTCAACGGAAGTTGCGTTTCGATCAATTAAATGATCGATATATATTGTTTTCATTATGTTGCCAACCAATCAATATTGTTGTAAATTAGTTTGATCATAATCATGGCGGCAATTTCGAATGCTATAGTTAAATATAAAAAAGAAGTGGATCAAATTCCCTCTCTTGATTTAAAATGTAGGCCTCGAAATGGAAATTATGGAATTATAAATAAGTTGTAAACTTTTTAGTAGCTTTATGCATGAGTAAAGACATGTAGGCTATGTTTATGGTTTTTTTTATACGAATGTAGTTTACTTAGGAGTGAAATGTTTTGCGAAACATGCAATCCTGGGATGAGACTGAAGAAATTTAAAAGTAAACGAGATGAACTCCTGTGGAGATGTCATTGGAAATTACAAGGTATTAAATGATAGACACAGGAACGCTGTATCGTAGCACTTTGTGAAATCACTCGGATAACGGAGAAGATGAAACGGAACATCTCCAGTGAGGTTCATGGTAAAATGCTAATTTTACACCAATTTTGTCTTAATTCTTTGGTCCAAGGAAAATACTAGTAAAAATGTGTTTTTGTGAAAGACTAGTATTTTCCCTGGACCAAAAATGCAGTATAAATTGAGTAGAATTAGTATTTTATAATATAGTGTAAAGATGACTAATATGAACTTAATTTTATTGTTGTATTAATACCAATGTTGTATTGTTTGAAAGTTTAGCTTTGGTTTGTTTCTTCAACTTTATTTTGAATAAAATTTAATATATTGTATAACAAAGGTGACTAATATGAGCTTAATATCATTGTTGTTGGTTTTATTAAATTATACATGTTTATAGTACTATGTATTTATTATTGTTAAGATGGCATACTTGATATAATAATCGAAAATATACAATATATATAATCGATACTGTGGAATACTCGGGGTGAGTCCTATAATGCATCTGTTCCGGAGAAAATATATGTCACCTTCCTCGTGACTGACTTATCAATGTTCTCTTTCCCTTCCCTGATAGTAACGACTTAACAGCCACACAACGATATCTACAGAAACTACATCCTACTGAAAACTGGCCACATTTGAACTCACCAAGTCACAGGTCCAAATCCTGATGACTGCCAGGAATGGAGCTGCCAAAGGCGACCAAATGGCAACATGGATCTGTAACAGAAGAAATTGGTATTACTGAATCAGTCGTCGAGTTATTTTGGAGACCATTTAGCTTATGTACCAATGGAGTGTAAGAATCGATTTGGTTTCAACTATCAACTGCAATCTTGTCGCACTTGATGCGCATTTGTTTAATATATTGTCGCATCTGATGTTCAGATGTTAAGTATTTTCATTATTTCCTTAACAATACAGTGGGCCGTGATATTGCGTGATGGCCGTGCTAGCGAATGTGAATATTAAATATCTTAATTTATAGGCCTAATATAATCTGATTGTATATGGAATAAATTCCTTATTAATACATTCGCCTAATAGTCTTATGATGAAAGAGTGATGGAACGGAGAAAAATTCTCTCCGGCGCCAGGATTTGAACCCGGGTTTTCAGCTCTACGTGCTGATGCTTTATCCACTAAGCCACGCCGGATACAACCCCGACGCCGGTCAGAATCGTCTCAGATTAAGCTCCATCTCTTGGGTTCCCTCTAGTGGCCGCCCTCTGCACTACGTCATAGATGTCTATGAACGCAGGACCGAAGTCCATACATGTGTTGAGGTGCACTCGAATGAGTGACTGGTTGGCCGGGATCCGACGGTATAGGCGCCGTCTTGAATCACAAAGTGATTTATTACGCATATCATATATATTTTGATGTACCGAAGTACATATGATATTTCCATGCATATGATGACGCAGAATATCTGCATGGAAATATCATATGCACTTCGGTACATCAAAATATATCTAATAGTCTTATTCAAATATCACAATATCTTGTCCATAATTCATTAAATGAAAGTGCCTAGTTCAAAATAAAATGTTAAAATCTCAAATATTTGTTTGATTTTGCTGTGTCACTGATTATAACTTCTACAGCTACTGTCAAATGTTTATCCCTGAATTTCATATTACAGGAGGCCAAGGTCATGCCGGCCAATGAAATATTATAGACCTATTAACTGATTAACTAGTAAGTTACTTAAATTAAATAATTAACGACTTTACTGTGTTAATATTTAAATTATGGTTTTATTTTACCTATTTGACCAGTTTCAATGTAATTTCCATTATCCTCTTAATTCTAGTCAATTCCCACGCTATCTTCTGGCTTCATGGTGGGTGTGTTCATGACTGGTTATGCTGTATCGAAAAGGATGTGTTCTGAAATTCAATTTAGTGTTGAGGATGTGTTTTTGTGTGTCTAAGTTAGCAATTTAAATATCTTACTTAATAGTAATATAATTATGTTATCTTCTATTTATTATTTGTTATTATTATTCCAGTAGTTTTATAAAAATATTACTGGAGATCTCGTTTTTTCAGATCGCTCACTCGCGCTACGCGGGAACCTGTAAAATTATTTTTTTTTCGAAAGACCTTAAATAGTAATATGCGTTACAAGAGCGGTATGTTGACGTTTTCATGTTCGAGGCAAAGTTTGAAAAAGCGAAACGTAGTTGAGCTTCTTTAATTTCCGAGAATTGAAAGAAAGCATACCGCTCGTGTATCGTACATTATTTTGTGCGAAGATCGTTTATTACATACCTGAAAGAGGAATTTCTAATTAGTTGCAATGAAATCTCCATCTTGGTTTCTGTTCAATGACGGCAACTTTCGAAAACAAATATATCTATCTTCAACATTGTTCCTATAAAATGTTTTCTGTGTTTACTATACTGCAGCAGGCCTTGATATACGTCTGTCTTTTTTTTTCCCCCCAGTCTATGATGAGTCTGGAATCTTGTTGATTTTTTCACGGCTTACTTAATGTTACTTGCATCACGAATGAAGTAACTTTAAGGGAGTTGTAGAGTTTACTTAATTTTTGAAAATATTTAAAAACAACAATTAACAGTGCAATTTAGATGAAATTGCAGTGGTAAGTTTCCAATTTATAATTGTTACTATATTGCACGTCTTTAAAAATAATATATTAAAAGCCTAAAGCAGTAAAATGAATATGACGCTTAAACGGTAAGAATAGGGAAATTGTTAAGTGTGTTACGTTGGGAATACTGAATGTGGTATTTCACACTTACCGCGTATTGGTTTTGTGCGGAAAGCAAGCAAATACGCACGATCTCGCACAATAGTAATATGCGTTACAATAGCGGTATGTTGAAGATTTCATGTTCGAGGAAAAGTTTGAAAAAGCGATACGTAGTTGAGCTTTTTTAATTTCCGAGAATTGAAAGAAAACATACCGCTCGTGTATCGTACATTATTTTGTGCGAAGATCGTTTATTACATACCTGAAAGAGGAATTTCTAATTAGTTGCAATGAAATCTCCATCTTGGTTTCTGTTCAATGACGGCAAATTTGCAGAACAGAAATACCTATCTTCAACATTATTGCTTTAAAATGTTTTCTGTGTTTACTATACTCCAGCAGGCCGTGATATACGTCTGTCTTTTTTTTCCCCCAGTCTATGATGAGTCTGGAATCTTGTTGATTTTTTCACGGCTTCCTTAATGTTACTTGCATCACGAATGCAGTAACTTTAGTGGAGTTGTAGAGTTTACTTAATTTTTGCAGATATTTAAAAACAATAATTAACAGTGCAATTTAGGTGAAATTGCAGTGGTAAGTTTCCAAATTATAATTATTACTATATTGAACGTCTTTAAAAATAATATGTTAAAAGCCTAAAGCAGTAAAATCAATATGTCACTTAAGCGGTAAGAAGAGGGAAATTGTTGTGTGTGTTAGGTTGGGAATACTGAATGTGGAATTTTAGATTTTCCGCGGATTGGTTTTGTGCGGAAACCAAGCAAATACGCATGATCTCGCACAAAAATATATTTCATGACTTCTGGAAGAGAATTTGAGATCCATCTCTACATTTACTTCAGGAGATAGTGATGTCGGGCTCACTTTGAAGGAAAAAATTAATGGAGGAGTAAAATAGGCCATGAACTGGAAATGAGTCTTAAGCAGCCTATAAGCGTGTTAGACCAAGACGTACACGAAGAAATGTCATGGAACTTAGGGGATGAAAAGAGAATAAAGATATTGGAATGAGATCAAGAAGATGGTGGATAGCAACACGTGATACTCCAACTCTTCAAGGAAAGAAAGCTCTGGAATTTTTTCCGTACAGATGTATTACTTAAAGAAGAGAAAGGAAACCAGGGACTAGCCATGTCATTAGAGCCTGCCTGGAGAGAAATAATAAATAGGTTGCAGCCGACAAATTACTCTTCAAGGAACGACCACTCATATAAATTGAGGGAAAGAAGACAGAGGACGGCCACTGGAAAGTTTTCTTTTCTCAATCGTACTATCAGGGACTGGAATGCTTTACCTGCAAACTTACTAAAGACTTTACCAACAACCAAAAATGTATCCAAAAATGTATTTAAAAATAGGCTTAAGGACTTTACTAATAGACGGTCATTATACACAGTATTTAAAGGGTGTAAATGATATGTTGTTATTGAAGTGTTGTATCAGTGAAGAATTATGTTGTGTCAGTGAAGCGTGTTGTGTAAGTGAAACGTGTTCCTGTCAGTGAAGCTTTATAGTTTATAATGGCAGTGCAAAGTATTTGAACAGTGAAATGTTTTTGAAGTGTTAGTGAAATCAGGATAGAATCGGTGAAATGTGTCGTAGTTCCAGTGCAGTGAGTGAGTTGACAGCGAAATGAGTGTAATGTTGAAAGGTACTTGTGCAGATATGAACATATCGTACTCGTGGTTTTAGTTCGAACTTAGGTTTAAGATACAAATTAGATTTACTTTAAATGTTATTTTAAGTGATCGTGCTTCATTCAATTTAGGATATTCCCTGTTATTATTATTATTATTATTATTATTATTATTATTATTATTATTATTATAAATTATTGTTAGTATTAATTATTAGTATTATTATTAATTGTATTTTTAATTAACAAGTTTATTATTGTCATTATTGAGTGTAATTAGTTACCACTGCCACCGGGTATATACCCATTGCAGTGTGAATAAATACATACATACATATATAAATCAATGCTTAAAACAACAGGCAAGGTTTCTCACCTACACAGACTCGTAAATTGCACGTTCTGTCAATTCGTCGGGCGATCCTTGTTTCCTTCAAGAGGAGAGTTCGCTTCAGTTTTGTTTCTTTCAGAAGTTGTAACGCAAAGGAGGGAAGGAGAAACCGTCCATGCGACGAAGAATGAATCATGCTTGAATCACTCTGCACTCTGGTTGAAATGATTCTGTTTCATTAAGAGCTAAGTGGGTGGGGTTGAAGGGATGCATGTCTTGTTTCAAAGAGCACAAGGGGAGCCTGAAAGGAGCGAAGAGAGGGAAACTTCAACTGAACTAGTTTCGGGATGAAATACCCAGTGGAAATTAAACGACGAAGGGGCGAGGACAGATACAATAATAATAATAATAATAATAATAATAATAATAATAATAATAATAATAATAGTAATAATAATAATAATAATAATAAAATGATTTTTGAATATATGCTTTACAGTTCTAATATACATGCCATTAATCATATGAAATAGTTTAAAGAAATTATTATTATTATTATTATTATTATTATTATTATTACTACTATTATTATTATTATTATTATTATTATTATTATTATTATTATTTACTTACTGGCTTTTAAGGAACCCGGAGATTCATTGCCGCCCTCACATAAGCCAGCCATTGGTCCCTATCCTGAGCAAGATTAATCCATTCTCTATCATCATATCCCACCTCCCTCAAATCCATTTTAATATTATCTTCCCATCTACGTCTCTGCCTCCCCAAAGATCTATTTCCCTCCGGTCTCCCAACTAACACTCTATATGCATTTCTGGATTCGCCCATACGTGATACATGCTCTGCCCATCTCAAACGTCTGGATTTAATGTTCCTAATTATGTCAGGTGAAGAATACAATGCGTGCAGTTCTGTGTTGTGTAACTTCCTCCATTCTCCTGTAACTTCATTCCTCTTAGCCCCAAATATTTTCCTAAGCACCTTATTCTCAAACACCCCTTAATCTCTGTTCCTCTCTCGAAGTGAGAGTCCAAGTTTCACAACTATACATAACAACCGGTAATATAACTGTTTTATTAATTCTAACTTTCAGATTTTTTGACAGACTAGATGACAAAAGCTTCTCAACCGAATAATAACAGGCATTTCCCATATTTATTCTGCGTTTAATTTCCTCCCGAGTGTCATCTATATTTGTTACTGTTGCTCCAAGATATTTGAATTTTTTCCACCTCTTCGAAGGATAAATCTCCAATTTTTATAGTTCCATTTCGTACAATATTCTGGTCACGAGACAATCATATACTTCGTCTTTTCGGGATTTACTTCCAATCCTATCGTTTTACTTGCTTCAAGTAGAATTTCCGCTTTTTCCCTAATCGGTTATTATTATTATTATTATTATTATTATTATTATTATTATTATTATTATTATTAATGTTGTGGGATTTAAACGATTAATCGATCAATTTCTGTTGTAACATTACAGTACAGTACGGTAGTTACAGGTAGTATATTTGTTTTGTATTCAAACACTTATTACGTTCGTGTAAGGAAAACTACCCTTATAGAGGGTGAATTTAGACAAAATTAAATTAATTCAGACATAATTTGTAACTTTTCTCCTATCTAATAGAACGCATTCAGCAATACATCTAACAATCGATCAATGTTACATTTGTCTGGATCAAATTTCTGCACATTTAAACGATAAAACTAAAATTGTTTCAAACATTTATTATCATAACACACTGTTCTCTTAAATTGACTAAACATATTGGAAATGGAGTCAATGGCTTTCCCAAAACACAGTATGAAACGTTTCATATAAAACAATTCTTATCTCGAAAAGGAAGCAAAAATCGAGCAAAATTTTACTCAACTTTCCTGTTTCAAATATCTCAAAGAATAACCCCCTGAAATTAATGACATTACTCGTTCACTCGTATAATGCATGTTATACGTTACAAGATAGTTCCTGTTCTTGCAGTGATATCAGACCTCTGAATAAACAAGTAACCGATAATTTGATAGAGTTGACAACAGTTAAGTTGAACGTGTTTGGGAATTTCAATCACAGGGCTGCATCCCATTACCTTGTTCGTCACGTGTTACGAACAGGATTCCCCCCTTTGATTCAGACGTGCTTCAATCTCGTGGAAAGAGGAAGAATATGCGGTTTTAAAAAGGAAACGCCATAAAAACAGCAGCCTGTAACATCGTTATGGGTCACGTTTGCAACAGTCAAATTAGTGGCTCGGGAACTGAGGCGGTTCAACAAATTGCTGGGCTTGTAGGAAAAGGGCCAAGGGTTTAATATAAGGGGGAGGGAAGGAATTGAATTAAAACCTTGTTTATATCCCTTCTCACTTTTTTCAGGCCTCACATTAACTCCATCATATGAGGTTCGAATGAGTCCAAGATTGGGGTTAAATCGGGCGCAGGAAGGGGGAGGAACTACGTCAGCAGTACGGAGGGAAATTTGGGTATAGTGAATGAAATGTAACATTTTTGTTGAAGTATCAGATAGACTACAACTGCATTCTTGAGCAGCATATTTTAACGTGAGACGTTTATGATCGACAGTCAACTGAATAAAATGTTACGAAAATGTCAACATTTGACATCAGTTGCTTAGCAACTGCAATGAGCTAAGTCAAGTCACAAAATTCTGACTTCACATTTTTGTTGAAGTATTAGATAGACTACAACTGCATTCTTGAGCAGCATATTTTAACGTGAGACGTTTATGATCGACAGTCAACTGAATAAAATGTTACGAAAATGTCAACATTTGACATCAGTTGCTTAGCAACTGCAATGAGCTAAGTCAAGTCACAAAATTCTGACTTCACTTGTTTAGCAAATGATCAGATTCTTACATTGATATGAAGCTACTTCCCTGTATTAATTCTTGTATGTATACTTATTTCTCTTGTCATAGCCCTATACGGTACTCCAACAAACCAATTCACGTGAGAAACAGTCAATTCCCTTGTAGGCCTAAATACTTCTACAGATACAGTATACGGTATATATTCAGTAAATAAATAAACGAAAAATAATCATTTATAATATAAGCACATAAATTTCATTAAATTTATTTCACTTTCTATCACATTGGGTAGTTTGTTGTTCAATTTGTTTCGATGCTCAGTAAGACAATCATATCTCGTAAACAGTCGGGAATATCCTACCGCCTGTTCTCGAGGGTTGATAAAATGTGTTTTCCTTCACTGACTTAATACAATTTGCCTTTCAGTTCTTCAGAGTTTACCGAAATCACAGATCTGTAGCAACTGTTTTCGACATGGCTCCCCTTGTTTATAAAGACTTATATTTTTACTACGTCATACTAATTTTGATCAATAAAACGGTACAGACCGACGTGTTTCGACCCATCATGGCTGCTTATCCTACAATTTTATCACCTTCCTAACATTTGTTTTTATCACCTCCCTAGCATTTGTTTATTTTATCACCTCCCTAGCATTTGTTTCTTTGTTTGCCAACATTGCGCTTTCAATAATTGTACCTTTGCACCTCTCTGGGCTAGCAACCCACTGAGCATCATTTTCACATTGCTTTCAAGTCTTAAATGAGGACATAATGCAAGAACTTCAAATAGAACCCATTATACAGTTCATCAGCAAATATCAACTTCAGTGGAAGGGTCATCTCGTACGAATGAATCGATGCTGAATTCCAAAAGCACTGTTTCATTACCATCCATATGGCAAAAGATCTCTAGGCCGTCCAAAGAAGAGACGGACTGAAAATTCTAGTTTGAGACCGTAACAGGCCACTTGGCCTAATACTTGTTAGGATGATGATGATGATGATGATTGTACCTTTTAAAATAATTCATGTTTATTTCATCACCCTTAATTAAAACTTTTCTATCATTTATCTTGTTTATATTATTTAGGTTATGTTACAGCTTCTGCTGTATAAGATTATGGATAGTCACGTATCAGAGATTGTTTAATATACATTGATAATTGAAGTGGAATGCAATTGTTTTAATAAAAATTAAACTAAATCAACAAAGCCTTCTTGACTAGCAATCGTCCATAGAGTTCAATCAAGATTGTATAGTTGACACAACTGGTAACAAGAGAACAGGTAATCATAACACACCACTGCCATCTGAAGAAATATTTGTAATGATGAAATGTCACAATTATACATTTTCAAAACAGTTTAGAATTTTAGTAAGTCAATTAATATTTTATTGTATTAGAGTACTTCGTTTCTTCTAATCTTTATATAATTTCTTCTCATCATATAATAGTCAATTAAATCCCACTCGAGTCTTGATTTTCTCTGGATAAATCAAAACCTCTAGTGAGATTATTGTTGATAAAAATCGGAGAAATAAACAAGCATTCAAATAGGTCGGTCGGTCTGTTATTTTATCTGATTAATATTATTACCTTATTGTCTGTCTGTATAAATATTGCAGTTTTTGTCACAAGAATACTTAATTCATTAATTGTGTACTTTTAATCTTAATTTATTATTGTTATGTTTTCATGTTATACCTTAACTTGTATGTAGCTACTGTAATTGTAGCATTTCTCTGTTGTAACAAATAAATAAATGCAATAAAAATATAGATATAATTCATAACAATAATAATTCATAACATAACAATAATAAATTAAGATTAAAAGTACACAATTAATGAATTAAGTATTCTTGTGACAAAAACTGCAATATTTATACAGACAGACAATAAGGTAATAATATTAATCAGATAAAATAACAGACCGACCGACCTATTTGGATGCTTGTTTATTTCTCTGATTTTTATAAGGGTACAGTACATCAGTTATTCATAGGTTTCAAAAAGGCATATGACTCGGTTAAGAGGGAAGTATTATATGATATTCTTATTGAATTTGGTATTCCCAAGAAACTAGTTCGATTAATTAAAATGTGTCTCAGTGAAACATACAGCAGAGTCCGTATAGGTCAGTTTCTATCTGATGCTTTCCCAATTCACTGCGGGCTAAAGCAGGGAGATGCACTATCACCTTTACTTTTTAACTTCGCTTTAGAATATGCCATTAGGAAAGTTCAGGATAACAGGCAGGGTTTGGAATTGAACGGGTTACATCAGCTTCTTGTCTATGCTGATGACGTGAATATGTTAGGAGAAAATACACAAACGATTAGGGAAAACACGGAAATTTTACTTGAAGCAAGTAAAGCGATCGGTTTGAAAGTAAATCCTGAAAAGACAAAGTATATGATTACGTCTCGTGACCAGAATATTGTACGAAATGGAAATATAAAAATTGGAGATTTATCCTTCGAAGAGGTGGAAAAATTCAAATATCTTGGAGCAACAGTAACAAATATAAATGACACTCGGGAGGAAATTAAACGCAGAATAAATATGGGAAATGCCTGTTATTATTCGGTTGAGAAGCTCTTATCATCCAGTCTGCTGTCCAAAAATCTGAAAGTTAGAATTTATAAAACAGTTATATTACCGGCTCTTGTGTATGGATGTGAAACTTGGACTCTCACTCTGAGAGAGGAACATAGGTTCAGGGTGTTTGAGAATAGGGTGCTTAGGGAGATATTTGGGGCTAAGCGGGATGAAGTTACAGGAGAATGGAGAAAGTTACACAACACAGAACTGCACGCATTGTATTCTTCACTTGACATAATTAGGAACATTAAATCCAGACGTTTGAGATGGGCAGGGCATGTAGCACGTATGGGCGAATCCAGAAATGCATATAGAGTGTTAGTTGGGAGACCGGAGGGAAAAAGACCTTTAGGGAGGCCGAGACGTAGATGGGAGGATAATATTAAAATGGATTTGAGGGAGGTGGGGTATGATGATAGAGACTGGATTAATCTTGCACAGGAGAGGGACCGCTGGCGGGCTTATGTGAGGGCGGCAATGAACCTTCGGGTTCCTTAAAAGCCATTTGTAAGTAAGTAAGTAATATATATATATACAGTAATATACTAGAGTAAGAGTGGTAACCAATGATTCCAAGGAATAAGAAAAGATAAACGAGATGGGATAGCAGAAGAAATAATACAGAATAGAAAGAGGTTTAGAAGGTTAATTCAAAGCTTTAAAGCTTTAAAGCTCTCCACGTGAAGGAAAGGAAGAAAACAACATCTGGACAGAAGAGTGGAAAAAAACTGAGTGTCAGATGGAGAAAAGGAAGTGGAAAAGAAGAAACAGAAATAAATATAGTGACTTGCTTCACATGGTCCCTAGATGGGCTGAAAAGCCAATAAGAAGAAGAATATAAATAAATAAATCTATACTAATAATAAATCTGTAGCCGAAATTTTTCTGGTAATTTTCGATTTTCCAAAAATAATTGGCCCTAACATATATAATTAACCACCCTGAAATCGAAAATCGCTTTTTTGAAATTTTTGTTTGTATGTTTGTTACCTTTTCACGCGATAATGGATGAACCGATTTCGATGAAAATTGGAATATAAATTAAGTTCGTTGTAACTTAGATTTTAGGCTATATGACATTCAAAATACATTATTTAAAAGAGGGGTTATAAGGGGGGCTGAATTAAATAAATCGAAATATCTCGCTTATTATTGATTTTTGTGAAAAATGTTACGTAACAAATACTTCTTTAAAAATCATTTTCGATAAGTTTTATTCTATGAAAAATTTTGATAGGACTGATATTTAATGAGATAAATGAGTTTCAAAATTGAAATAATTGCCATCCAAGGCGGTGTAATGAAATAAACAAATGAATTCGTCTATAAGGGGCCTTGGTCAACAACAATCGAAAGCTATGAATCATAGCCTACAGAGAATGTTTCTGTGTTTGTATGAAGTAAATTAACCGATTTGTGTAATTAATTATTATTTCACCATTGGAAAGTGTAGTTTCTCCAGATGGACATAATGCTATAATGTTATTACAGTAACTTCTGAGTGAATTGAGGACAGGTAAGATTAAAATAGCTTCTTATGCACAGAAAACTTGATAGGCTATTCTGTGTATTCGTTTCCCATCGGTGTACATCCGTTATCAACTCATTTTTATATAATATAATATAATATAATATAATATAATATAATATAATATAATATAATATAATATAATATAATATAATATAATTTAAGTTATTTAAGTTATTTGAAGGGTTCATAACCATAGTGGCCCAAGCGCCATTTACTGAATACGTAGAAAACAAGGGTTAAAATTAAGTTATTATCATAATTCAATGGAAACATATAGCAAATAAAATAAAGTATACACATTAAATCTAAATGATAATATGTCAGTCTTCATTAAAGTATGGATGCATGTAATAAAAATTAAGAAACATGTTAAAGGAATTGTCTTTGCACCAAATGAGTGTCTCTGGACCAAAATAATCGCATTTTAATTATTTAAATACAATTTAAATTAAGTAACATATTAAACGATTTATCCTTCTATCAAACACGAATCTTCCCTGGATCAATTGTCCTATTTTAATTATGTAATTACTTTATATTTATTTCTAACGGGTGCAGCGGAGCGCACGGGTACGGCTAGTAAATAAATAAGTAAGTAAATGAATAAATAAAACCTGCCACCAAGAATAATTTTGTTCATCACAAATAATTGTACTTTGACCAATCGAGATTCAAACCTGAGTCAGCAGCGTGGAAAGCCGACGCTTCAGGGTTGGGCTAACGGTGTACCAAAGAATAGACGCATAGTTTGAGCAAATAATAATCAACTTTCACATTTTTAAGTCTTCTGCAATGATGGAAAAGGTAAACAAAAGGCCTATGGGGTTGTCCATTGTAAACCTGAGCTGAATCAGATCAGAGCTTCACGGTGCTAAACGAATGGGAAGCGGGGAGTTATATTGAGGAAGCGACGTGGAAATTGACTCGGAAATAAGTTCCAACAGAGTCGCCTGTTGTGTGAAGTGGCACTAACGACTGACAACTCATTCTTTCAATGGCAGCCAGGCTTTTAACCTCTGTTCATGTGTGAAAGAATTTACCTCTGTGTTGCATAGTGGACGCAATTTCCCTTTCGATATCACCGTGAAAATCCCGACCACCTTTCAATCGAATAAGGTCGGCTACTGATTTACATTTAAGTACCGTACTATGGATTTGTTGTATCAATTGCAAAATTCTCTTCTGCCAGCTAAAATATCGCCCTTTAAATTTCATACAATCAGGCACAGATAACTAATACAAAGGATCATTGTCTACTTCCATATTTACATTACTGAACCTGTCCCTACTTCAGAATCGTTTCTACCTAGCTCTGTATTGCAATTTCTTTTATCACAATTAATGTCTGTTTATTCAGTACTAGTATACCTATATGTGATGACGTGTTATTGATTTATGAAGACTATAATAATAATAATAATAATAATAATAATAATAATAATAATAATAATAATACTTACTTACAAATGGCTTTTAAGGAACCCGAAGGTTCATTGCCGCCCTCACATAAGCCCGCCATCGGTCCCTATCCTGTGCAAGATTAAGCCAGTAATAATAATAATAATAATAATTTAGATTATTGCACACGACAGAGTCAAGGCCTTAAGACCTTCTCTTTCACTTAACCAGGTCTGTAACTAATACATATTCATAAGTAATAATAATAATAATAATAATAACAATAATAATTTATCCTTTGAAAAGATGGAAAAGTTTAAATATCTTGGAGCAACAGTAACAAATATAAATGACACTCGAGAGAAAATTAAACGCAGAATAAATATGGGAAATTCCTGTTATTATTCGGTTGAGAAGCTTTTGTCAGCCAGTCTGCTGTCAAAAAATCTGAAAGTTAGAATTTATAAAACAGTTATATTACCGGTTGTTCTGTATGGTTTGTGAAACTTGGACTCTCACTTTGAGAGAGGAACAGAGATTAAGAGTGTTAGTTAAATCCAGACTTTGAGATGGGCAGAGCATTTAGCACTAATGGGCGAATCCAGAATGCATAAAGAGTGTTAGTTGGGAAGTTGAAGGGAAAAATACCTTTATGGAGGCCGAGATGTAGACGGGAGGATAATATTAAAATAGATTTGAGGGAAGTGGAATATGATGGTAGAGACTGAATTAATCTTGCTCGGGGTAGGGACCAATGGCGGGCTTATGTGAGGACGGCAATGAACCTCCAGGTTACTTGAAAGCCATAAGTAAGTAAGTAATACCATATTGGTGGAAAGCTCATAGTTTTCTCAGAAAAAAAAATGTTTTTTCTCTAAATGTTTAAATGGGTAAATTTAATTTAAAAACCACTTATTTCAAGCCACTGACCACTACAACCAGGTGGCAACGTTGTAGTCAGAAAGGAAGATGAAAGGTAGTTTACTAAGGCAGACAGACCTGAGTTCGTTTACCACTTACATTTGTATTACGAGAGGAAAAGGAGGTGATGTTGCCAGACTGCTGTAACTTCCAACTCAATGTTCTAATTAACAGTGCATATAATCACAAAACGTAATAGCCTATGTGTTTTATATTCATATCGTCCCTTTCAATTTGCAGGATTATTTCATTTCCACCCTGTATAGAATGATGGAAGCATGCATACACACATCATGTTGTTTTGTTGTTGGCATAACATCTTCTCCATGTAATACTTGTGCTGTTAAGAAGCCTTAATATACAGTAGAATGAGGCTAATTCGAAGGTGGTATTAACCCTCCTTTTATTTACTTACAAATGGCTTTTAAAGAACCCGGAGGTTCATTGCCGCCATCGGTCACTATCCTAAGCAAGATTAATTCAGAACCTACCGTCATAACTCACCTCCCTCAAATCCATTTTAATATTATCCTCCCATCTATGTATCACACTCCGCAAAGATTTTTTTCCCTCCGTCCTCCCAACAAATATTCTATATGCATTTTTGGATTGAGCCATACGTACTACATGCCCTGTCCATCTCAATTAATCCTTCTTCATTAAGATTAACTGAAATATGTATCTAGAAAGCTGGAATTAATATTGGCACCAACTTATTTCATCGGCATAAAAGTATTTGTGTGTTTCTAGTAACAGTATCTATGCATGTTAAAAATATTCTGAAAACTTTGGCGTGTTGCAAGCGCATTACTTCTTCCACGCAGTGCTAGATCTGGTATTACAGCGAAGAGCAGGAATCCCGCGAAACAATAAATATAATCCTCACATCCCTGATGTCCCTGGCTTTTGCTTACTGCACACAAAGCACGTGTGTATATTTCTACTTCCCACCCCGGCATCTGTAAAACCCTGCGAGAGAAAATATGTGTGGTACATTAATTAAAAATTGAACCAGCTCTGCGTGGATACTCTATTTCTCTCCACCCGTTGGAAGAACAATGGCACTAATACCGCCTGGTGTTTATTTCAACAATGGGAGATAATTATTTTAATTTGATACCAAAAAGTAAAGGTTTAAAATAAAACCCACGGCGCCTCTAACACGGTCAGCGGGGAATTAGAACAGAGACGGCAGGCTGCGGCGAAAATGTAATTCACTGGCGTTGCTTGCGACTTGCAGACGCGCGCTGACAATTCATATTGTACGACTGATATCTTCCTCCTGACACCGATTTTCTTCTTCTTTCTTCTCCTCTTCATCTTCCTGGTTCTTTCAATATTCCTCACCTCCCGACTCACACATTTCACGTAGGACTAAGTTACATCTGTGAAGTCGGGTCAGTATAGGGCAGCGGTTACGAACTTATATCATAAATAACTATTAAGACATTCATTTCTCCTGAAACCTGCATAAACAGTTAATCATGGGCCAAATACCATCACTATTATCAAAATTATACATATTTATGAATTTACAATATAAAACTAATTTTAAATTGGGGAAAAAGAAGTGATAGTTTTTCACTAAACGATTTTTTCGACTCTAAAGGCTGATCAGCGTTGAACTTCAGTTGGAAAGAGAAAAGGCATCACATTTTGTCTGGAACTGTCTATTAGACAGACGATTGTCTTACGTGCCCTAAATGTACGACACGGCACTCAAATGTGTACTTCATGCTAAGGATTTTTATTTTCCTTTAAAATTCATCGTTATTATTATTATTATTATTATTATTATTATTATTTATTTTTATTTATTATTATATTATTAATCATTTTTTTCAATTAGTTTTTTTTCTTATATATTTTGCTATAAATATTTAAATTAACAGTTGATAGAAATAAATTAGGATAATAATCTAAAATAGATTCCGATAAATGCGTTGTATAAAATTTATAAACTGCTTGTAACAACTATGTTTAACGGAAAACTGTGTAACGTCTTCACAGATTTCAACCCACAGTAATTTAAACTACATTCTAGTGAATATTAGGATTAGTTATTTGCTTAGGTTATAATGTAGTATACATTTAATGAAACTTGTTAATTGAAATATAAGATTGTATTTTAGTATTTAATTTCATCTCATTGCATTTCATTCATTCATGTGTATAAATTATAAAACTTTGTAGAGATTTGCTGAATTTATAGATTAGTAATTCCATAATTGAAACATAAGATTAATTCAATAGGAGAATTCGTTAATCAATATATTATTAGTATTATTAGTATTATTATTATTATTATTATTATTATTATTATTATTATTATTATTATTATTATCACAGTCCAGTATATACAGTCACGAAGCTCAATACGTTGTAAATATGCAAACATTAGATAGTTGCTCACCACTAGGATCGCTAATATCGCCTCATTACAGGCAATGCAAAATAGAACCGTCACAGTCTATTGTTTCTAGCACCCTCAAAACTCAAGCTTCGTGACTGTATATAGTAGACTGTGATTATTATTATTATTATTATTATTATTATTATTATTATTATTATTATTATTATTATTATTCCATGTATGGTGGGTCCCTATCACCACGGCATGGCGCGTCCTCAGGTTGCGGATAGAGGAGACGGCCTCCAGATATGGAGGGTAGCTGTGAATATATTGAATAAGCAGTCGTGGACAGCCGATAAGGGGTGGTCCTCCAGCTTGGGGGTTGGGCGAAGGGCTAACAACCCATCACCGTAAAAAAACAGCTTGTTACGAATCCCTACAATAAGCATAGGTTAAGGGTGTTTGAGAATAAGGTGCTTAGGAAAATATTTGGGGCTAAGAGGGATGAAGTTACAGGAGAATGGAGAAAGTTACACAACACAGAACTGCACGCATTGTATTCTTCACCTGACATAATTAGGAACATTAAATCCAGACGTTTGAGATGGGCAGGACATGTAGCACATATGGGCGAATCCAGAAATGCATATAGAGTGTTAGTTGGGAGACCGGAGGGAAAAAGACCTTTGGGGAGGCCGAGACGTAGATGGGAGGATAATATTAAAATGGATTTGAGGGAAGTGGGATATGATGATAGAGAGTGGATTAAACTTGCACAGGATAGGGACCGATGGCGGGCTTATGTGAGGGCGGCAATGAACCTTCGGGTTCCTTAAAAGCCATTTGTAAGTAAGTATTATTATTATTATTATTATTATTATTATTATTATTATTGTCATTATGTATTTATAACCCTAACATACCTATCTCAGGTAAAATAGGGTTCTCTGTAAAATAGGAGTATAATAAATAAAAATTCATCGTTCTCGGCGGGACTTGAACCTGCGATCCTCGAGTCCGGAGGATAGACGGCGATAGAAATTAATGACAAGATTTTTAGCGTCGATCAGTGCTGCATTCTCCTCCTCTTTTGTAAGATGAAACATGTCCGTTAATAAAACAAACATAAAACTTTGTAAAATTAGCAACAGTTCAACTAAACGGCCCGGCATAGACATCTCCATCATCCGTATCGAGGGCTGGCCGTTGTCAGCGACACGAGGAGGCCGGTGATTTATACAGGTGGCGTCGCACTGTCACCAGATAATGCCCCATGCCGTGACTGCCAGTAAATCTCACCACCCCGCGACCGGAGGAAGGGGGTGCGATGCAGGGGGTGTGGTACATTTCGATTGTGGGGCAAAGTGGATAGGGGTGGTGCTCGTTATAATAGGCTACCATGTCCCCGCCGATTACAAACAAAATGAGATGCCGCCGCGCTCGATAATTCGGACGGCTGCGTTGGCAAGCGTGAACACATCTGAGCACGCAATAACAATAATAATAATAATAGTAATAATAATAATAATAATAATAATAATAATAATAATAATAATAATAATAATAATAATTTCATACATACCTACATGTTGTTTTGTAATCTAATTTTGTATTTCATGTATATTATTGAAACCTGATTGAGTGGAAGAGAAGGCCTCATGGCCTTAACTCTGCCAGGCAAAATAAACCTACTACTATTACATCTACAGGGTTAGTTAAAAGACCCGCACCACCTAAATAACTTTTGAAGCATACGGTTCTGTGATATGAAACTTGGTATGCAAGGATAACCATATGCTAAGAACTCAATAATGGTATTACCGAGTTTTTTATACTTCCGGTTTAACCGGAAGTAACTCCAACTCTCTTATTTTAAATGGAACACCAAATATATATTTTTTTATTTTTGAATAAAGCTCATTAAGAGGTTTTCAAAAAGTACCCACACTCGATACTTCTGTACAAATTCAGTGTTGTTAAATAAAAATGGAAGTGGTGCAAGATATTCCTAAAGCCTGGTTAAATAATTCCTTAAATGGTTTCTATGATCGAGTGACACATTGTAAAGCAGCTGAGGGCTACCAATTTGAACATATAATTTAGAAGGTGAGCTAGCTTTGTTTTGTTTTTGTTAAGGAAGGAGTATTTTATTATTTTAATATTCGATACACTTTTCTGTTTTCTTGAATTAGCAACACTGAATTTGTACAGAAGTATCAAGTGTGGGTACTTTTTGAAAAGATCTTAATGAGCACTATTCAAAAATGAAAATATATATTGGGTGTTCCATTTAAAATATGAGAGTTGGAGTTACTTCCGGTTAAACCGGAAGTAGAAAAAACTCGGTAATACTATTATTGAGTTCTTAGTATATGGTTATCCTCACATACCAAGTTTCAAGTCACTGAACCGTATACTTCAAAAGTTATTTAGGTGGTGCGGGACTTTTAACTAATCCTGTATAAGTATTTGTACGAAACTTATATTAGTACACATAAAATTAAGACACATGCATGCATACAATGATCCCGCTACATCTGATCCAACAATCACCATGGCAACCGATGTACTACCGAAGTATACAACTTTTCACACCTGTTCCTATGCAGGGATATTTTAATTCAAGTCAATTGCATTGAAAGTCATTAACCAAGCCACCACTGGGAACCAAAAGGGAGTGCCCGACTCATCCTGCATGTAATCAATATGGGGATTCAAATGATGCCTTTATATTTGTTTTCACGTAACGGTAAGAAGGCTTACTACAACAAGTACTATAAAATGAGTAAAAATAATAATTAAATGTCTGAATATACCGTGTAGACTTTAATGTATAGGCCTAATGCATTAATAGTACATTATGCAACGAGCATATAATGATATAAATTAAGACGCGAGGATGTTTGTTTATGAAACGAGCGCAAGCGACTTTCATAATTTTCACACGAGCGTCTTAATTACCATTATAGGCAAGTTTCATACGACTTTTTATGCGCGACCATATTTCTTACTTGAAATTATTCAGAAGTATTCATTTTATTTGTATCTGACTGAAGATCGGAAGTGACCTTGTGTAATACCTCGTAAATTGTGAGATGTGCGCAGACGCGAAAGTATTGATTTTTTCCGAGGAACAATAATGTCATTGACCTTGATGTAATGTAATATGAACTAATTTTGATATAACCTGGAAATTGATTTAGAATTGAAAAACGAGATGACAAATTGAATTTATTTGAATATTATTTACAATTAACGCTAATTATTATAGTAACAGAACATAACCTTCTGCGACAGTATTGGATTTCCAGCCTCCGTGACGTTTCCCTCGTTATCTTTCGATTGCATATCCGAGAATAATCGAAAACCTGAACTTTAATGAATAGGTGTACTTTAATGACATGCATTAAAGGACTGCTACCAGGTGTATAAATAGCCTACTACATTTCGGCATGGTCGAGCATAAAAATAAATGTGAAATTACGCAGTTAATTGCAACAAACGACCAAAATAATACAGATAATTCTTATAGATTATTTCGCTCACGTATCAAAGCACCAATAATAATGTAAGGATCTATTGAGTTTCAGCCTATCAGAGGTAACTATAAACTGCAATCCTGTCGAAACAATCTTGTCAAACCTGATGCGCATTTGTTTAATATCTTGTCGCACGTGATGTTCGGAAGTTAAATATTTTCTTTGCTTTTTCAACAATATAGTGAGCTGAGGTTTCCCCAGCCCGTAGGACTGAAGCCGGATGGTCTATGGCGAGTCCTCGGCATCACTTCATTTCACACTTTTGATCTGATTACCTGGTTGGGTTTTTCCGAGGTTTTCTCCAACCAAAAGGCAAATGCCGGGTAATCCTTTGGCGAATCCTCGGACCTCACCTCATCTCACTACATCTTGCCAAAATATTGTAAAAAATTGCATAAAATTGTAAAAATTGTAGAAAATTACTAAATTGTAAAACTGTAAAAATTGTAAAATATTGTAAAAATTGTAATTGTAATATCGTAAAATTTTGACTTGTTCTACATCTTAAAGCTTCATTGGTCATGTAAGATCTATTCCACATTTATCCTTTTTAGCACATGGATAATAGGGTTATATATCCGATCTCAAAATTTGTCGGTCTAATTTAGAAACACTCTGTATATTCAAATGCATATAGTTCAGAGCCCTAACAATAAAAAAATCTGTGCCATTTTTATGCGTCTGCGGATCTGATAATCGACGACAGAGCAACTCAAGCAAGAGTGGAGGTGACGTCACATTTAATAGCTGTCTTTGTGCGGCCCGTTATTAAACGTCGCTCTGCCAGACTGACGGCCACATGCCGAGGCGAGACCCGATATTGACAAAACGTCACTTCTCGCTGCAAGATTTGTTCTCCCTATTTCTCGATCTTCACTTTAATAACAATAAACTTCTGTTTCAACTTGGCAATATTTACAGCAGGGATCTCCAAGTGATGATACTCCACCCCTTCCCAATCTCCAGCATCTTTCATCTTTGTATCCCGTTGTAAAACATTCTTCACTGACGGCCACTGTATTCTTCCAGACAGTTTGTATCGTATGCACAATTCCTTTCAATGGAAATAATCTCCCAAAATAAACAGAACTTATAAAAGACTGGTGGTGTGATACTTATTGCCATTACAGGAACTGATATTGGAGGAAGTGCAGTACTGGGAGGTCTAACTGCTACGTCATTGCCGGCAGATTCGTTGGGTCGTTATGTCTGGCTACTCCAAACTATACTGTTTTCGCTGTAAGAAAAATCCTAATGTAAACATAAGCTCATTGCTGTCATACCCGTGATTGGCTCCCAGTCGAAACACTCACATGATGCAGGAAAATATAGTTCGTATTTGGAAACCACAATCTTGTATTATTTGAAAATAAAAAATTGAATTCTAGTTGTTAAATACGATGAAACATTTAACTTCACTCATATGTAAAACGCTATGTGAAAGAAAAACCTACTTTTATATTTTCTTATGTACTATGAACGCGGATGAATACCAACAGTAACACCTAGGTAGTCTGTTCTTGTAACAAGATGGTGTCACTTGAGCTCGTAGTTGTTCACGTAAGCACGTGGTACTGAAGTATGGCTTTTGCATCCTCAACTGTCCATCGTGAAGACATAAGACTTAAAAAAATTTAATCACAGTAATTATAAAATAAATGTTTCCTAAGCAAACGAATGCATAGTAGTGAGGTTAGGCCTACTTGACGAGTAACGGGAAATGTTTAACATGAAACAGAATGTACAACAGTGGGCGGGAACACGTACTGAGAATCTATGGCGCCAAACAGCGGCCAATGAAGCCTCACTTCAGTCACGTGCTATTGTTTACACTAGGATTTTTCTTACAGCGAAAAGATTATAGAGTCGTCCACAACCGGTTACGAAAAATAGAAATTATATATTGCTATTGAACGCCTGGCTCTTTAGTCAGTATGCAAAGCTCTTCGTCTCTCGGAGTGTCACTGGTTCGGTTTAACGAATATTCGAGTTGTTTCTCACGCTTTGTGTTGGACGGCAAGGGCAGACCACATTGAGCCATGCAGGAGTTACAAGAGCACTTGCAAGGAAGCGTTTATCATCGTGTAGGCCTACAAATTAATTGATAATAATTTATTCTTCTTCTCTCACTACAATCAATCAAACATTCATCTATCCATCCATCTATCCATCGACTCATTGATTCATTCATCATGGATTCATTGATTGATTCAGTGATTGACTGATTGGTTCATTCATTCATTACTTGATTGAGTGATTCATTCATTCATGTATTACATTTGGTATCGTTGAGAGCAAAACGTACTGTATCTTCTTAAAAGGATCCGGTACGTCCTATCTCGTCTGTAACTTACTATAAAATACTGAGAACATAACGAAATTTGCTACTGATATTGCTGATACTAAACGCAACTACAACAATGGCAATTATATATATATATATATATATTGAAAGACACTCTTTCAGCTTTCCCAATGACGGGACTGTCTCATTGGACAAAGCATAACAAACATATTGAGTGAAAACAAAAAAAGACCACAAAAGAGAAATGAGGGGAACGAACGAAAGGGAAAATTGAATACAGGAAAGATGATAGCATGCATATAACAGGCCTAAACATAGTAAACAAACGGATTAGACATTCGAGGAAAAGTATCCCTTTTTAGGAAACAAAGTACAGATGGTATTTTAAAATGGCAATTGATCCTCTGATAGCGGCAAGGAAAATATCACGAATAGTGCTGAATAAAAAATCATTTCAACAAATTCTGAGAAAATGCCACACTAATATGAAATTGTTTTTTTTTTTCGATTTTCGTTTTTAATATTAGAAAACTATACATTGCTCAGAAAACCTCTACACAAATTTTCATACAAACAGTCCTCATCAATCAGCTGTTTCGGTTGACATTTATTTAAAACGTTGCATGCTCTGGGTGGCCTTTTTAATTCTTTTACTCAATTTTCTCCATTTGCATTTTTCTTGCATACTGCGTTACTAAAAATGCTACTCCTACAAATGTTCTAACATATGCATGATATTTTTGTAAGTCTTCTTAAGGGTGTGCTTAAGGGAACTTGCTAGGATTCCTTAAACCACAAGATTTTTAAAGAATGTTGTTTCTTCTAGATATCACAATGTTTTTCCTACTTTTATATTTAACCATAAAAAACAATTTCTTATTAACCTCTGAAAAAGTAAATGTCAAGTTATGTTGCAAAGAATTTGAAAGGTAGGCTACGTGGAGCAAATTTCAGACAAACATTTTCAAATTTGTAGGACGAGTAGTGATTTTTCAAATTTCAATTTAAAATTACAAAAATGTTAATAATTCATGTAATTATGGGCCAAGTGAGATGTAATCCTATACAGAGGCTATTTTATATACAGCATGACATGTGTCAAATCTTTAAAGATGCATTAACACTCGTTAGAAGAAAATCTAGAATTTTTTTCTTTTTCCGCAAGACAATTCCTTCCCACAGGACTCCGCAAGGTTTCCGCTGGAAGGCAGTTCTACAACCAGTTTTGACTGTTACTGTGTTAAGAGATCTCTAGCACCAAAAACCCTCCCTTTCATATCGAACGGAATTTAACATAACCATAGACCCTATGAAATTGAGTGTACTGCAGAAGTGCTTGTAAAGGGCTGTTAACAGCCCTACCATCATCATGCTTCTTTGAATCAAGTGAAATAAATGAACCGTGTATATGATGGCAGCCTGTTGAACATTACATTTTTATCCGCTTTTAAATTGGCATGCTATTTTTAAAATCAAAGTAAAGTGAGTAAGATATTTTAACATTTACAGTTCCCTACAAATTGTGAGAATTTGATTATAATATATCTATTACAACAGAATTAAATTATCATTTTCTAGATACTGCATGATGTATTGTAGTTAATGTTTGAAAAATATTACTTTTGAAGTTTTTAGCCGATATTCATCGTTTGCTAATGATTTTGATCCATTAAAGGGGATAGTATTCCGCAGTATTTGAAATAACTTTCCTGTCATTTCTGGAAAACATTTTTTTCTTCCAATTTGTAATTATCTTAATAGGAAATATTTATTTATTTATTTTATTTTGTTATTTTACGACGCTGTATCAACATCTAGGTTATTTAGCGTCTGAATGATATCAAGGTGATAATGCTGGTGAAATGAGTCCGGGGTCCATCACCGAAAGTTACCCAACATTTGCTTGTATTGGGTTGAGGGAAAACCCCGGAAAATATCTCAACCAGATAACTTGCCCCGACCAGGATTTGAACCCGGGCCACCTGGTTTCGCGGCCAGACGCGCTGACCGTTACTCCACAGGTGTGGACCATATAGGAAATATTAACTCCCATATAAAATGAAACATAAAAGTGTAGTACCGGTATCCAATAATAATAATAATAATAATAATGATAATAATAATAATAATAAATTTATTGACCTCTTGTACAAATATTTGAAATTATAATGTATAATTTATAAATGGCTCATTCCCGAAAAAGCCAAAGCTTGTGCTAGGGAGTGTTCTTGGAAAGACAAAAGCATTATTTGGTAAGTTCTTAATTATCATTTTAACTTCCTTAGAGCCAACATGAGGCATGATCTTGTGTAGACGGAGGTTAAAGCTAACAGCAGCACAGATGAGATTCCTAAGATCCTTGCTAGGTGTCAATCGCAGAGACGGGTTACGATATGTAGATATACAAGAAAAACTGCATTTACAGAATACAGCTGAAGAAACCAGGAAGTATCAACAGTATTGGCTACAGCATCTGTGAAGAAGTCCAGACAACAGATTGCCCAGATTTGCTTTCAATTGCAAGTGGTCAACGACACGTAGGAAGGCCTAGACAACTTTGGATCCAAGAGGATCGTGTAGAATTTCATGGGAATAGCTTAAAATAACCCTAAATCCAGAATTTCGATAAGAAGAAGAATAATCTATGTTTCCCAATGTAAGTCTTTGTGCATTATCATCCATAAATACTTACTTTTAACGCTGTGGAGGGTACACAGCAAAGGTCTGCAGCGGATGTTTTCGCTCGAGCGCCAAGTAGTTCATAGCATAATCCGATAGGTAGCGCACATGCATGATGGGTAAAATTCTTGCGAGCGATAAATCCTCGAACGGTATAAGCCGAGCGTTAGACATTCGTTCTTGTTACAGTGATGAACTGTGTAATAACATCATAGATGTCTATCATTTCAAAACTATGCAGTGTTTAACTAACCTCTCCATAGTACAACTACAAAACTTGCTTTATAATGTAATATAAATGTTGTGGGTAAAGGTTTTTTTTTTTCCACACAGGGGTGATTTTGTTTTTGCGACATCTGATAGATGTTACTGGATGTAAATGTAATTATTATAAACGGAGAACACAATCACGATAATGCAAGAACTGTATGAAGTTTTCTAATAATAATAATAATCTCTAATAAATAATTAGTGTATCAATCTTTGCGTCTGTAACAGTTGTGCAGCATGATTATTCGTTTTATTATATTTTCTGTGACGTTATCTCTGAACTAATATTGATATTAATCTACTTCTATAACAATAATATTTTGTAAAACGTTTCTACATTGTCGCAGTATATAGGCGGAACACTATGTATGGACCTATCATATTATATATGTGGTAAATCAAATATTGAATAATTATTAATTAGCAATAATAACTGTATATCGAAGTTTTTCATACTATTTTATTTATAACTTCATGTTCCTGTTTTGATACGTTCCATTGACTGTTCCATTAAACGTTTGTCATAAACGCAGAAAATAAAGCCTTATTTTTACCGTGTGAGCAAAACATATGTGTATCTTATCTGTCGCCTTCCATACAAAATAAGACATGTCGGTGAGATGACCTTGTACGTGCTTCTATTTATTACGAGCGTATCACGACCGATCTTACATCACACTCGAGGGTACGACATTCGACCGAGTTCAAGCGAGCGATTTAACTCCAATGCAGCACTCTGCTACATAGTAAAAACAAAGATCGCTTTGGCCTGCGGGTTGCATATTGCCCACCTCGGCAGTGAGAAAAAAAAAATCAGTATTATTTTGAAAGACATAACAAGAAGAAAACGCTGGAAATGACTTTGAGAAGCGCAGTACACGTTTAGCGCTGTGAACAAAGTAGTTTATAAAAGACGGCTGAACTGCTCTCTCCCGGCGGTTCCGGAAAACATGCTGAATATTTTATTCGTTCGTTACCGGCCGAGTTCATGCAGAATTCGTTGGAGCGAAAGAGAAGACGTGAGAAGTCTCGTCTTTCCGTTGTGTGGGCGAAGAAAACAACTCGGAAATTGAAAAACGTTTCGGATTTCCAAGTTTGATAGCCTAGTGTCAAGTCTTGCTTCCGCTGCAGAGATGGAAACGACTGCAACTGCTTAAATATCTTCTCATCCTGCTGAATTTTACATTGGCCTCGCTTGAACAACACCGCGTGGTCGGCACACCGCAGTTGTCAGATCTGCAGTGTTGTTACGAATTAAACCGCAGGCTATAGGCTTAAGAAAGTGACTGAGAAAATTTAAATCGGGTTAATGGCAAATAGGATCGTGGTAAACGGAAGTTATACAAGGTTAGTAAAAAGGAGACATTTTCAATGTCGTATAAAACAAAAATTATGTGTGATGTCGACATGCATTTTGCGCTGTTAGATTGAAGAACTGTAGAAGTTTCGACAAGATACACTGTTGGTATTACTGCGCTGATTGTTACGCTGGCGACAATTTTGCATTGAACTGTAGCTTTCGAGATGGCTATCTTTGATATCGACAGGCATTTTGCCCTGTTAGATTGAACTGTAGAAGTTTCGACAAGACACACTGTTGGTATTACTGCGCTGATTGTTACGCTGGCGCAAGCATAATAGCTGAGATGGCTATCTTTGATATCGACAGGCATTTTGACCTGTTAGATTGAACTGTAGAAGTTTCGACAAGACACACTGTTGGTATTACTGCGCTGATTGTTACGCTGGCGCAAGCATAATAGCTGAGATGGCTATCTTTGATATCGACAGGCATTTTGCCCTGTTAGATTGAACTGTAGAAGTTTCGACAAGACACACTGTTGGTATTACTGCGCTGATTGTTACGCTGGCGCAAGCATAATAGCTGAGATGGCTATCTTTGATATCGACAGGCATTTTGCCCTGTTAGATTGAACTGTAGAAGTTTCGACAAGACACACTGTTGGTATTACTGCGCTGATTGTTACGCTGGCGCAAGCATAATAGCTGAGATGGCTATCTTTGATATCGACAGGCATTTTGCCCTGTTAGATTGAACTGTAGAAGTTTCGACAAGACACACTGTTGGTATTACTGATTGTTACAAGCATAATAGCTGAGATGGCTATCTTTGATATCGACAGGCATTTTGCCCTGTTAGATTGAAGAACTGTAGAAGTTTCGACAAGACACACTGTTGGTATTACTGCGCTGATTGTTACGCTGGCGCAAGCATAATAGCTGAGATGGCTATCTTTGATATCGACAGGCATTTTGCCCTGTTAGATTGAACTGTAGAAGTTTCGACAAGACACACTGTTGGTATTACTGCGCTGATTGTTACGCTGGCGCAAGCATAATAGCTGAGATGGCTATCTGTGATATCGACATGCATTTTGCGCTGTTAGATTGAAGAACTGTAGAAGTTTCGACAAGACACACTGTTGGTATTACTGCGCTGATTGTTACGCTGGCGCAAGCATAATAGCTGAGATGGCTATCTTTCATATCGACAGGCATTTTGACCTGTTAGATTGAACTGTAGAAGTTTCGACAAGACACACTGTTGGTATTACTGCGCTGATTGTTACGCTGGCGCAAGCATAATAGCTGAGATGGCTATCTTTGATATCGACAGGCATTTTGACCTGTTAGATTGAACTGTAGAAGTTTCGACAAGACACACTGTTGGTATTACTGCGCTGATTGTTACGCTGGCGCAAGCATAATAGCTGAGATGGCTATCTTTCATATCGACAGGCATTTTGACCTGTTAGATTGAACTGTAGAAGTTTCGACAAGACACACTGTTGGTACTACTGCGCTGATTGTTGCGCTGGCGCAAGCATTATAGCTAAGATGGCTATCTCTGATATCGACAAGAATTTTGCGCTGTTAGTTTGAGGAACTGCCTTCACTGCATAGGGAAGGGGGAACTCCATCTTCCAACAGGATGACTGGCACCAGAGTGTTGTAAATTATCTGGACGAAACACTTCCATAACGCTGGATTGGCCGTGCAATAGACAACCCCACAGTTGCCACCAAGGAGCCCCGATCTCACACCGTGCGACTTTTTTCTTTGGGGATTTGTGAAGCACGATGTTTACTTCCCCTAATGATTTAGACGAGTTGAAACAGCGCATCACGATTGCTCTGGCTAGTGTCGATGCAGATATGTTACACCGGGTTTGGAATGAACTAGACTATCGCCTTGATGTGTGCCGTGTGACACAAGGAGCATATATTGAACATTTGTGAGTTCCCAAAGTAAACTTGAATTACTTCATAAAACAGTGTAAATTGACTCTCGATAACTTTAATAGTTTTGTATTTATAAGATTTTAATTGTGTCTGTTTCTTTTGTACTAACCCTGCATTTTGTCATTTCAGATGTACTATACAGAGAATTTAAAAATTCCGTTTTGGGTTGTTAGGAAAATAGACATGATTTTTCTATCTTTGCAGGAAGAAGGTGTGGATTCTGTCACACCGTCTGCTTGATATTGTACTGCAATGTCTCCTGAATTTCATTTGTCATTTTTATTTAACGAAACTCTCTCAACTGCGCATTCATATAGCATCGGCTGCATTAATAACAACGGGATTAGTCCGATGACTGCCATTGTACAATGCTCGGCACGTACAACTTGCCGGCATTGTGACCGCTCGTAGCACGCGTGTTTACTGGGAAGATCCGACCGTTCTCCCGGACGGAAAGAAAACGAATCTGCGGTGAATGGCGGTGATTTTGTCCTGCAGTCCCGTTCAAATAATACGAAAGTAAGACGTAATATGAAAACATTATGTCGATCTTACCTTTCATCAAAGCATACGTTTAAAATGATGTCCACCTTTCAGGATGGAAGAATCACGTCGGAGAATCTGACAGAATAATTTCGTTAGGAGGATGTTTAACTGATAGCAGTGATGCATCAGATGACTTGTCAATCAGTGCGACAACGGTTCAGATTAATGGAGGGAAACTCCGACTGCCTCCAGCGCAGCGGTAAGGTTTAGTAACCTCCTACAGCGGAGTTTTGGCAGTTGTTAACCTACAGTAGATATGCCTTGTTTTTACACGTCGTTATTTTTCCTGTAATTGCTAACGGATTAAACTCATTTCAAGTCAATAAAAGACATTCATTATTTTATCATCAACTATACTGTCTCGTAAACTACGGGCCTGTTACATCTTCGCATAATATCATTATTATTATTATTATTATTATTATTATTATTATTATTATTATTATTATTATTATTATTATTATTATTAAAAGGTAAAGGTATCCCCGTAACATGCCATGAAGGCACTTGGGGGCATAGAGGTAGAGCCCTATGCTTTCCATGACCTCGGCACTAGAATGAGGTGGTGTGGTCGGCACCACGCTCTGACCGCCTTTTACCCCGGGAAAGACCCGGTACTCAATTTTATAGGAGGCTGAGTGAACCTCGGGGTCGTTCTGAAAGTTTGGGAATGAGAAAAATCCTGTGACCACCTAGGATCGAACCCCGGACCTTCCAGTCCGTAGCCAGCTGCTCTACCAACTATTATTATTATTATTATTATTATTATTATTATTATTATTATTATTATTATTAAACATTAAATCCAGAGGTTTGCGATGGGCAGGGCATGTAGCACGTATGGGCGAATCCAGGAATGCATATAGAGACAGGAGGAAAAAGACCTTTGGGGAGGCCGAGACGTAGATGGGAGGATAATATTAAAATGGATTTGAGGGAATTGGGATATGATGATAGGGACTGGATTAATCTTGCACAGGATAGGGACCGATGGCGGGCTTATGTGAGGGCGGCAATGAACCTTCGGGTTCCTTAAAAGCCATTTGTAAGTAAGTATTATTATTATTATTATTATTATTATTACTATTATTATTATTATTATTATTATTAAAAATAGGCCTAATAAGCTGCAGCGTGTGCACAATATGTGTGTCAGATTCATCAGCAATGCTCACAAATTTGACCACATTACACCCTCGTTCAAATCTTTATCCTGGCTGCAACTTAGTAACCGTAGAACACTTCATTCGCTGTCTCTTCTGTTTCGAGTTCTCCACACTTCTACTCCAAATTATCTTCGTTCCCGGTTTAACTACTTATCCTCCAATCACAATCTAAACACCAGGTCACAGGAGAGCCAAACCCTAGCATACGATGAAAGAGTAATGGAACGGAGAAAAATTCTAACCGGCGTCGGAGTTGTATCCGGTGTGGCTTAGTGGATAAAAAACCAGCACGTAGAGCTGAAAACCCGGGTTCAAATCCCGGCGCCGGAGAGAATTTTTCTCCGTTCCATTACTCTTTCATCGTATGATGACGCAGAATATCTGCATGGAAATATCATATGTACTGCGGTACATTAAAACAATATATATGATATGCGTAAATCACTTCGTGATTTAAGACGGCGCTTATTCCGTCGGATCCCGGCCAACTAGTCACTCATATCGAGTGCACCTCAGCACATGTGTGGATTTTGGTCCTGCGTTCATAGACATCTATGACGTAGTGCAGAGGGCGGCCACTAGAGGGAACCCAAGAGTTGGAGCTTAATCTGAGACGATTCTAACCGGCGTCGGGGTTGTATCCGGTGTGGCTTAGTGGATAAAGCATCAGCACGTAGAGCTGAAAACCCGGGTTCAAATCCCGGCGTCGGAGAGAATTTTTCTCCGTTCCATTACTCTTTCATCGTATGATGACGCAGAATATCTGCATGGAAATATCATATGTACTTCGGTACATTAAAACAATATATACAAATCCTAGCAATTCCTGCCCATAGAACATCCCACTATTCATCCCCTTTTACTGTCTCAGTCCCCCGTGAATGGAATTCTCTACCTCAGAAGATTAGGGGCTGCCAGACAATAACCACTTTCAAGAAAAGGCTAAACGATTTCTTACGGGCGCAGCCAAATTGAAGTTATAATTGTGATCGAGTTTAATAATTTAATTTAATTTAGGTATGACTATCATTACTATTACTGTTATTATTATCCTTATTATTATTATTATTATTATTATTATTATTATTATTATTATTATTATTACATAAGTTAATTATTTTATTGGTGTTGTGAAGATGAAAAGAATTGTCATTGTATTATATTAATGATGTATTATATTGTCTTGTATTGTAGTATTGTATTGCTTTGAATTGTATTGTATTGATTATGTTATATTCATAGCATTGTAGTAATTTTCTATCATACTGGTTGAGTGGAAGAGAAGGCCGAATGGCCTTAACTCTGCCAGTTAAAATAAACCATCATTATTATTATTATACCAAAATATAAAAAGGGGGGATATGGAAACTACTAGAAATAAATTAAAGTTCAGCGCATATGTATATATATGTGCATGACAGGTTTATCGGTGTGCAATTTGTCGCTGTTTTCAGGGTAATATTAATTCTGCAGAAAAGCTAACCGAAACCACAAAACAATAATTGTAACATTTTTTTCATTGCGTTTGCAACATTATGCAGCGTGTCTTCATTCACAGCCAGCAAGCCCGGCTAGTGTATCAGTATTCTAGGACAGCAATCAGTTTGATGGATGAGCTTGTTCACTGGAAGATGGATAACCTTTTAACACTGAGCTATATGACAGCATTAACATGGCTAACAAGTGATATCGAATTCTTCCTTCAGTCTGATACAAACTCTAAACTTGACGGTCATGTTTCAATCAGCACGGGCGTCTCCTAGGCTACTGTAATATACTACAATGCCAATGTTTGCTACAGTATTAACTTGCATAACATGCGCAATTTCCTCGCCCCTAATTGTTTTAATAAAAATCGAGGAAGCGTACTTTATGCGAGGAGAAAATTTGGGGAGAAAAGTCAGACCTACCAGACATTATACACCATAATCTCAGCTAGTTTCGAAATTCGAGTAATGTTTAAGATGATCGATAGTGAGACTTCCAAACCTCCGTTTATATATACAGGATGGTTCAGCAGGAATAGTAAATATTTTCGGGTGGTAATATGGACTATTCTGAATAAAAATGTCCATATAAACATGTGTCTAATTTTCAATGGGTGTGACCATACAGCTGTTTGAATGTTACGTGTAACAAGCCTTAAGGCCTATTCACAATGAAAATTAAACATAACCGTAACATAAACACAGAAATTTGCGCCCAGGCTACCAAATGGGATCATTCACAATGATTCACATAAGCATTGACATAAACACTACCGTAAGACGTTAACATGAAAGTTTGCAAACTCCAAACTTTCATGCTTATGCTTACGTGATTTGCAAACAGAACACAATCGTGGAGCGCTGAAGTATAAGACAGAATATGAGGAAATGGCGTCGTTGTTATGTTTCCATGGTTACCAAGTATGTTTGCTGTTATATATATGTCCCCATCGTGAATGATGGTATAACTTCTTGATTTTACCGTAACGTTTACATTCTTAAGTTAACGCTTACGTTATATTTAATTTTCATTGTGAATGAGCCTTTACAAATAGTATGAAGGAAAGACGAATTACTGCCTGCTATTGACTATACACAAAGGAATAGTCTTCTGAGATCGTCTGAAGCCAGTACTGTTCACAGTGGGTGTAGAGAAACCCTGTTTGTAGTTTCCTTAACCACAAGGATGGGACAATTTGTAAAACAAGAGAACGGGCTTTGACATAGCGCAACCATATGCTCTCTTCTTTTATAAATTGCCAAAGCCTGCTAATTTCTAAACATGGTTCACTTATTAAGAGGAGATGTAAGGTGAAAATGGTGAAAAAAAAATGTTTAATTTAATTTTTATTTTTCTCTCTTATTACTTAAATATTTAGGTTGTTAAAATTTTATTTCGAAATTCCATCAGGAAGTTCTCCACTTAATTTTATTGGATGTAAGGTGAGTAAGATGAAAATGGTGAAAAAATTTAATTTAATTTTTTTATTTTGTGTTTAAATATTTACGTTGTTAAAATTTCATTTCTAAATTCCATCAGGAGTGCTCCAGATAATTTTATTAAATACCATGGTACCACACCACTTTTCTTTACAGTCCAATCCTAAACTTTACGCCCCATTTTCCGAAAGTTACAATTGTCAGCAAATTAAGGATCACTTCCTCGAAAATTTGAGATAAAGTAATGAAATATTGTACACCTATTATTGAATGATATAAATTGACATTGTTTTTCATTTGACAATTTAAAATACTTTACTTAAATTAAGTAGTGATATTTTAAACATTTTTAATAATAACATTTTTAAATGTATATAAAAACATAAATTTTAAAATTCTATTTACAGGGATTTATTGGATATAACATAGGGCAAGTTAGTGCAAAATTTTAGATCCATATCTCTAACAGTACCTCTGATTGAGGTTCTGGCTGATATGTACATCTATTACCAGGCAGTACATCTCACTTGACGATATGTGTCAGAGGAAGAACAATTGTTTGTATGCATCTGAAGTCTGACTAGTGTAATATGTAGCTAATCGGCGATGCGTGCAAAGGAGGGGGGAGGAAGGAACTGGTCACCCTACCCCATTATCTCCTGGCCTAGTTGCCTCATAAGTGGTGCCTTGTTGGTATTTTCGGACAGTTGACTAAACAACAACAACCTCTAACATGTTATGAGAAATGATTCTTATCTTCAGTGATGTACAGCACACTTAGGTTCGGACGGTTTAACTGCACTACCTGTAATGCTACGATGTCATAGCCTAATTAAGACTGAAATGTATAATTTCACTACAAATAACCATACCAAATTTCAAATCGTTAGCTCAAACAGTGGGATCTGTGAATAATTAAATATAACCGTGCATTTTAACAGACTTCTTCCCTTAAGTTATTTCTTCATTGTTTTAACCCATTTATGCTCAAGACTTTTTTTTGTTGAATATTTTCATAATTTTTGCACCGCCACATGAAACTGAAATGGAAGTTAATTATTGTACTGCAGGCTCCTTTGATTCTTCTAGTATACACAGCAATGAAATAAAAGTTAATATTGTAATTCATTCCTTTGCATTTTTGCAGAAAAATAGTTAATGCAGAATGTTGCAAAAACGCAACACTAGACAGATATGGGTTAATACATAGGTTTCTTATAAGAATATTAAATGTCTATATCCTATAACCAGAAAAACACACGATATAAAACGTACAGTCTTAGAAAAAAGGTTTTCTCGCACAGATACTTTATAAATCCCAGAAAGGAGACAGTGCTCATGATCAGACATACAACGAAACAAAACTAATTTTATTACCTCCACTAGTTCTCTTGTGAACCATGTCGCTCGTCCTCTGATCATACGCACTGCCTTCTTTCTGGAACTTGTAAAGTATCTGCATGGATAAATATATAATAGGATGCGAAACTGCGGTCAGCACCATCTGGCGGCGGGGGGCTGAAATATGATCAGCGCCCAACGTCGTAGGTGGTGAACATTAGAACTACGTGTTGGGTACATTACTCAGAATTCTCTATTTATCCGTTCGAGATACTCCTCGAAGAGACAAGATGGCAGACAGAAACTTGATAATAAGTGAACATAAAGTGATACTACGCGTGTATAAACAGTGATGTTTATGGACGTTGTAAAAATAGTGTTGTTGAATGTATTGTAAAGTAATAGTAATATAATAAATTGAACTATCTAAGTAGTTCTTGCAGACTTTTCCATTGCGCTGTACAATAAATACCCAAAGAATACAATCCCAATTATCTAACATTTTGCTTTAATTTTTGTCTCTGTCCGGTTATATTTTAATTGGGTAGTGTAAAATAGATCGTCTCTTTTATCTTCCTGTGGCTCCGATAAGAATTTTGAGTAGAATATGCTGTGAGGAATGAAACTGTAAATGTTTTATTTTAAATTGGGTTAGTTTTGAATATCGATGAGGGTGGGAGGGAATACTTTCTGCACAGTTTAACATTTTCGTCACCAGGTGCGCTGCTAAATGCATCGAGTAATTAGTTACTCTTTTCGCTACTTGGTGCGCTGCTAGATGTAATAACGCCCCTCCCCCCAACAGGTGGCAGCAAGATCAATTTCTACAACAGCGCCTCTAATATGTGTTACGGGAAACTCAGTAAGTTTCGCATCCTATTATATATTCATCCATTGTATCTGTGTGACAAAACTTTTTTCTAAGACTGTACGTTGCTAAAGAAGGTGTCACCTGCGCCTCATTACTTTTTTATTATTATTTAATTTGATGAACATTGTCAGCTGCCACGTCTGTAACACACAAAGTAAGTGTGGAAATATGTCAGTGTTAGCTTAAGAAGGGGGATTGAAACTAGAAGCTGGGCTTGGCCAACAGAATATGACTGAGTCGCATAGAGCAGAGGCATTCTTATGTGCTTACTAGTACGTCACAGGAATGACGTGAGGGAAATTGGTGTGATGAGAGACAGGGAGGCCCACCGGTGCCATTAAGGGCCGTAGGGCTGCAGTGAGGTGTGATAGAGGCTATCATAGAAGATCCTCTTACCACAGTAGCTTTACACCAGCCTGCACCTTCTGAATTACACTCCAGAGGTGTGTACAGGCGTGAGTGGTTTCTTCTTTGTGTCCTTATTGCAGGAAATGGAGGCCACATTGAACGTTTAGCATTTCAGCCCGCTGTGCCATTCAGCTGCCGGATTTTAAAAGCGATCTTAGGGCTCCGCTTTGCATTTGTAAGTTCACGGGTTAATCCCACGATACCTAACCAACTATGCTCTGCACCAAAACTGAGCATACCTTCGTTAATTAATCTTGGAAGTGCACTTCAGACTATGACAGCTTGGGGAGGATATTTCATAAATGATAAGTGAGTATAAACAGAAAGTATGGGTACCGGTACCAACCGTAGGCTGAAAAAATGTATTTACAGTAGAACCTCTATTATCCGTGGTAATGAAGGGGATGGACTGAACGGTTAATCGAAAAAATCAGATAATCCATACCGTGAAAGATTTTGTAATTTCCTCCATTGTCTTGTATTTAACTCGCTATGTAGTGGATCAAAAATTCACTAATTTAAATCTGGTTATAAACGACGGGTTTTTAAAGGACAAGGAAGCCCTTTGCAATGACTGCCTCAGGAAAGACAGGAATAAAGGAGATCTCATGTTGCAGATTTACATACTTTTTTACTCTTTATCCTTTTTTTTATTATTAAACCGCGCAGTTGTAACTCCAATCTCATATTCTGATGCGTGATGGGCCACAGTTTTTCTTTCTCAAACCGTTCAATTATCTTCATTTTTTCGATACTTAGCACAACACGTTTTCTGTTAGCACCCGTGGAAGACATTTTATATACAATTTATATTAAATAATGGCAATTCGAACAGTAGACAATGCTGTGTGACGACAAAGGCTTGTAATAAAACATAATAGGCCTATGTAGAACCTACTAACACAGTCTAGTATATACAGTCACGAAGCTCGAGTTGTGAGGGTACTAGGAACAATAGACTGTGTCGGTGCTATTTCACATTGTCTGTAATTAAACGGTAGTTGCGATAGTAGCGACCCTAGTGGTTAGCAACTATATATGGATGCGTATTCCCTACGTATTGAGCTTCGTGACTGTGTATACTAGACTGTGCTACTAATATGATATACAAAACAGTACTTTATATAAGTTATTTATTTCTGAAGAAAAAAATCCGCAGATATAGACAGTAGGATAATCCGCCAATCGGTTAATACGGTGACGGATAATCGGGGTTCTACTGTATAGATTATCAGAAGGGTTCTCATTTTATCGATAATTTTAGAACGCGAATGAATAGATAAGAAGTCTCGTAATATTTCAATAAGACTGTTTCGAGAATGACAAATTAATAATAATAATAATAATAATAATAATAATAATAATAATAATAATAATAATAATAATAATAAGATAGCATAACTATGTTACTATTAAATACGACATGTAAGTTGCTATCGTAACATATTTTATTGTCTGGCATGATAAGTATGGACACTTCGCGTTGGTACCTTTGATGTAGCCGGACTGATTTCAATGACCTTCAAGCCAGCTACAGCGTGAGATTCTGCTTTCTCCCTAGAGTTGGCGCTGACATCACACCAGCTAGCAGTCGACACAGCGGAAATATAACACATATAATTAATACATCTAGGTACATTATGTACTCAAGTAAAATAAATTGAATCCATAAAATAATAAATCCGTCATTAACTGTAATGTCTAGACTCTAGAGTTCCTTTATAATGAGAGTTGAGACGTTGGGCCCAACAACAATTAAAATATGTAATGATTTGATAGCGCTGAAAATGGAAAAACAAAACTCTTACGAGAAGTAAAACCATATACCTATATTATATTATATACAAATATTAAACGAATCTGATACATAATTTTATAATGTATTATATTATTTTATAATATAATTTATTATATCTGAAATATAAAAAAATTATTATTACAACTAGTTTGTCACTGAGAAATAAGGAAAAGCTGTTAACTTGAATTTATTTGAAGCAAAGCGTTACTGGATTATGCAATAAGGTAGGCGATGTTTGGATCCTGTGTCTCAACTCTATACTCAATTATCATCTTAGCGTATGCTCGATTACACTAACCTCTAGCGCTTGAAAGTGGAACTAAACGCCGGCGCACAGAGATACAAAACACAGGAAAATTCGCTCAGTGTCCATTCTTTATAATCCCTATTCGCTATTATGATTAGTGAAACAGCAAAATTAAACAAATATTTGAGGTTATAACATTTTATTTAACACTAGGTACTTTCATCCAGTGAATTATCGCCAAGATGAGAGCTTGCGTGATATTATAGCTTATATGAATAAGACTATTTCGTGAATAGGAATAAAAAATTAAACAAAAGCAGCAATAATAATTATATTACTATTAAGTTATTTAAGTTTCTATCGTAATATATTTAATTGGCCGGCATGGCCTTGGCCTCCTGCAATATGAAATCCATGAGTAAACATTTGACAATAGCTGTAGAAATTGTGATGAGTTAAACAGCAAAACTAAACAAATATTTGAGGTTATAACATTTTATTTTGAACTAGTGAATCATCAACAAAATGAGACTTTCTGTGATATTTAAATATGACTATTTCGCGAAAATATTAATAATAATAATTTATCACATACGGGAACAGATTATATTGTAAATAAAAATATTTAATAATTAACAGTACATTAACTAGCACGGCCATCACGCAATATCACGGCCCCTGCATTGTTAAGGAAAGAATGAAAATATTAACAAATGAAAATCAGATGCGTGGGATCACAAACGCAATGAAGATGAAGGCCTAATGGAAGAATTACAACTAGAACCTGTACTTAATCACGTAAAACATTATCAGAACAACTGGATAAATCATCTGCATGGCATGCGTAGAGATATAATCCCAAATGTCATGTTCCACTATCGTCCAAACGGGAAGAGATCTCTCGGTCGTTCAAAGAAGCGCTGGACTGAAAATTCAACTGTAAGATCGTAACAGGTCATATGGCCTAATACTTCAAGGAAGAAGAAGAAGAAGAAGGAAACCAGATGCGATAAAATTATTTGGACAAGAGTACAGTTGATAGTTGGTCTTGTTCTGTTGAAATTCAATAGATTCTTACATTCTGTAGCTGTATTGGTCGGTGAGCGAAATAATTATGCATATCCCCGAAAGCAGTAAAGTGATTCTATCACCTGTCGGTATACGACAATTTCTCCAAAACTATCGGCAGATTTTGTCCACATTCTATATCCCCGGATAAATTCATGTGGGAATGATGCACGTGAAACATAATAGCCTTCGCTGAAAACTACGGGACTGTCGATTGATAAAAATAATAACTGAATGACAATTTGCTCAAAATCGACTCAGAAATTGAGAAAATATACAGTATAGGATATTGTTTCCAAGGTACGTAATGTGACAAATGAAACAGATTAGTAGCATTTCATTTAACAATGCTTTCGCTACATAAAAAATAAATGTGGGCAAAAATGGCCGACAAATTTCACTCGGAGTCTTCTTCAGGGATCCGAATGAATAATAACGTATTGTATATAACGATACAGGGGTCACATAACTGTAGTTTCGTTAATTACGACGTGTTATACTGCAGTTAGTGTTCATAGCTATGTATATAATTTCGAATCACTTAACTGAAATTGTGTTAATAACTAAGGTATGCCATTAGAAACGTCCAGGATAACAGAGAGGGTTTGGAATTGAACGGGTTATATCAGCTGCTTGTCTATGCGGATGACGTGAGTATGTTAGGAGAAAATCCACAAACGATTAGGGAAAACACGGGAATTTTACTTGAAGCAAGTACAGAGATAAGTTTGGAAGTAAACCTCGAAGAGACAAAATTTTTTACTATGTCTCGTGACGAGAATATTGTACGGAATGGAAATATAAAAATTGGAAATTTATCTTTTGAAGAGGTGAAGAAATTCAAATATCTTGGAGCAACAGTAACAAATACAAATGATACTCGGGAGGAAATTAAACGCAGAATAAATATGGGAAATGCCTGTTATTATTCGGTTGAGAAGCTTTTATCATCCAGTCTGTTGTCAAAAAATCTGAAAGAATTTATAAAACAGTTATATTACCGGTTGTTCTGTATGGTTGTGAAACTTGGACTCTCACTTTGAGAGAGGAATAGAGATTAAAGGTATTTGAGAATAAGGTGATTATGAAAATATTTGGGGCTAAGAGGGATGAAGTTACAGGAGAATGGAGAAAGTTACACAACACAGAACTGCACGCATTATATTCTTCACCTGACATAATTAGAAACATTAAATCCAGACGTTTGAGATGGGCAGGGCATGTAGCACGTATGGGCAAATCCAGAAATGCATATAGAGTATTAGTTGGGAGGCCGGAGGGAAAAAGACCTTTAGGGAGGCCGAGACGTAGATGGGAAGATAATATTAAAATGGATTTGAGGGAGGTGGGATATGACGATAGAGAATGGATTAATCTTGCTCAGGATAGGGACCAATGGCGGGCTTATGTGAGGGCGGCAATGAACCTCCGGATTCCTTAAAAGCCAGTAAGTATTGAGGTAATGTACTGTAGTTAGTGTTTACAATGGTGAGAAATCTGTAGCATTTTCAGGTACTTCCTAAAGTTGTATTAATAACAATAATTATATCGTAATATACTGTAGTTCCGAGTTTCATAAGCTCAGCATTTTATCTGCCCGTTTCACAAATTGATCGGAACTCTCTAAGAACTTCGATCACACAATTTCGCGGTTTTTTCGTGAAATGAGTGTACGGCAATCGGGAAGCTATCGACATTACGTCGGCCGGTTAGCGGCGGCTACGACCCTCCTGAGTGCTGTATACAAGACAATCTATGGCGAGTGTACAGCAGAATATCAAATTTTCTAGCGGTATTCCAACATGTGTAACTCTGTGATAGTGAGGGAGTTGAATTTATACTGTACCGAGGATAATTGACTAGAAGGAGTGGAACGGATGCACCCGGGGAATGAGGTCACGACCTCCAATAGCAACCCCCTCCCCCGCACCAGGTCACCAATTTTAAAGTTTCCGAATACCACCGCTGGGAGGGGTGAGTGAGATGCGTGCAGCGTAATAAAGGTTCCTTCTGTTTTTATTTCCTTCTGACGTATGCCCTTATCTTTATCCCTTGCTTAAGTACAGCCTGTTTAAAAGACAAGTTCTTATTGATATCTCTCCTTACAACGTCACACATCAAGACTCAGGCGCTGGATCGGCTCAGGCGTTCTATGGTTACGTGCTCGTGGAATGCTCGTCGTCAACAAGATATTCTCTTTCATGACGGTGTCAATGCACAGTTCTGATTGTTTTTCACAACACTGCACAGAGATACAGGAACATCACTTTATTTTTACCAACATTTTTAACATTAATCTGGCTATACTAAGAAACACTGTTGCCCCCTTCCATTACAGGAGTTTGATGTTACTAGTGCAATATGTGAACAAATCATTTTACTAGGTATAGGAGGAGAGAAAAGTAGTGTATCCATTTATGTTGTAGGGAAATGCGATATTACGATTTTCAGTTTGATCATCACTTTTACGGAATTTATCAAAATACAGTAGAGTAGTAACATTCTTTTTTCAAAAACTCAACTTTTCAGGCGGCTATGTTCGTTATGTAATGTCTAGTTTATTTAGCATATTAATTATTGGTGTTAACATACAATATAGAGAGTGCATTTAAATTGAGGGGTCATAAGTAAAGGGGTGTAAGTGCACTTAAGTTACTTTTCAGAAAATGAGGTTTAAATATTTAAGCTTTCGTAAAATCGGTGAAATTTTTTATTTAAATTTTAATGTGTGATGCGATTAAAATATCCTCTTGCCACTAAAATTTTAGATACTTTAGCTTACACTAGATGCACTTAACTCATGTTATTACAAATGTCACTAGCATTCCTTTGCTTCTAGCCACCTCAATTCAAAATAAGCTAATCTGAATTTTTAAACAAGTTGCTGAAAATGGTTGCCGTTCATTACAATGCAGGCTTGAATTCAGTACGCATATTATTAAAAACATTTTGAAGCATATTCTCTGAAATTGAATTTATCGTTTCTTGAATATAATTTTTTAGCACGATATTATTATTATTATAGGTTCTTTCTTCTATAGAAAACGCAATCATATTTATGAAACACACTATACACTGCAGTGTTTACTTCACTGCTTGAAGACTTCGAATGCAACAGCGGCCGTAAGTTTGTGTGTCTGACGGGAACAAGGACGTTAGTGAAGGGGTGAGAGTGAAGTACATTCAGAAATGCAGGTACAATAAAAATGCAAGTAAAAATAAAATGATGTCCCTGTACAAGGGAACCTCCTAAAACCCCATATAACACAAAGTAGATATTGTAGTAACCAACAAGTGATTATCAACAGTAATCTCACTAGAGGTTTTGATTTATATAGAGAAAATCAAAACTCGAGTGCGATTTAATTGACTATTACACGATTAGAAGAAAGTATATAAAGATTAGAAGTAACGAAGTACTCCAATACAATAAAATATTAATTTGCTTACGAAAATACAACTGTTTTCAAATGTATTATTGTACCATCTCAACATTACGCTAGATGGCAGTAGTGTTTTATGATTATGTTTTCTTGTTATCAGTTGTGCCAACTATGGAATCTTCATTGAACTCTGTCGACGGTTACTAGTCAAGAAGGTTTAGCTGATTCAGTTTCATTGCTATTAAAACATTTGCATTCCACTTCAATCATCCGGATCCCAGTAATCAACGTCACTTTACAGATGATTTTCAATAAATCTTAGTATTAAACAATCTCTGATACGTGACTATCCATAATATCATATAGCAGAAGCTATAACATACCTAAATAATATAAACAAGTGTTACAAAGTTTTAATTAGGGATGATGAAATAAACAAGAAACGTTTTAATTAACGATGATGAAATAAAAAATAAACATGAATAATTTAAAAAGAAACAATTATTGAAAGTACAATTTTCAAATTTGAATGTTTTAGTGGTTGGTGGTTCAGTTAATGTTATATTGGAAGTGTCCGTAAAAGAAGTGAACTCGTTGATGTACATGGTGTATCCCTCAACTTATTCAGGATTTCCGAATGGTGCTCTTCATATATGACCAGTGATCTTTATTAATTCTTGTTCTTGAATGCCAATGCGAGTCATATTTGAAAGTGCTGTGCATCGACTAGAGTGGTTTGTGATTTTCTGTTTTTTGACGTCCAGACCAGTGCAGTTTGAAATGTTGGCAAACAAAGAAACAAATGCTAGGGTAGTGATAAAAATAAACAAATGCTAGGGACGCGATAAAATTAAACAAATGCTAGGGACGCGATAAAATTGTGCGATTAGCAGCCATGATTGGTTGAAATACGTCCTTTCGTACCGATTTATTGGTCAAAAGTAGTGTGACGGAGTTAAAGTGTAATAGTCAGTATAATACAAGCTGTGTGCAGAAGAAGTAGGTTTGAAATGTAAATAAAAATGTTCAGTTATGTTATTTTCATTAGAAACCTTCCTACTTGTTAACGAAGACATAACAAATGTGTCGCATATCTTCCGCTACAGTAGAGGAAAATTAGTTACATATTTTAAGGCAACAAAAATAAGGAAGGTAAATGTGCGAATTCTAAATGAAGCTGTAGAAAAAATGGACAGCTTCAAATACTTGGGATGTACTATAAGCAGTAACATGGATAAATGTATAATAGGATGCGAAACTGCGGTCAGCACCATCTGGCGGCGGGGGGCTGAAATAAGATGATCAGCGCCCAACGTCGTAGGTGGTGAACATTAGAACTACGTGTTGGGTACATTACCCAGAGTTCTCTGTTTATCCGTTCGAGATATTGCTCGAGGAGACGAGATGGCAGACGGAAACTTGCTAATAAGTGAACATAAAGTGATACTACGTGTGTATAAGCAGTGTATGTTAAACAGTGATGTTTATGGACGTTGTAAAAATAGTGTTGTTGAATGTATTGTAAAGTAATAGTAATATAATAAATTGAACTATCTAAGTAGTTCTTGCAGACTTTTCCATTGCGCTGTACAATAAAGAATACAATCCCAATTATTTAATCGTTTGCTTTATTTTTTGTCTCTGGTTATATCTTAATTGGGTAGTGTAAAATAGATCGTCTCTTTTATCTTCCTGTTGGCTCCGGTAAGAATTTTCAGTAGAAGATGCTGTGAGGAATAAAAATGTTAATGTTTTATTTTCAATTGGGTTAGTTTTGAATATCTATGAGGGTGGGAGGGAATACTTTCTGCACAGTTTAACATTTCCGTCACCAGGTGCGCTGCTAAATGCATGGAGTAATTAGTTACTCTTTTCGCTACTTGGTGCGCTGCTAGATGTAATAACGCCCCTCCTCCCAACAGGTGGCAGCAAGATCAATTTCTACAACAGCGCCTCTAGTACGTGTTACGGGAAACTCAGTAAGTTTCGCATCCTATTATATATTCATCCATGGCAGTAAAATGAGCTGTTGCCAGGAAGTCAAAAGTAGGATAGCAATGGCAAAGGAAGCTTTTAATAGAAAAAGGAGCATCTTCTGCGGACCTCTGGAAATAGAACTAAGATTGGATTGTGTCATTGTATGGAGAAAAACATGGACATTACGACGAAGTGAAGAGAAGCGAATAGAAGCATTTTAAATGTGGATATGGAGAAGAATGGAGCGTGTGAAACGGACGGACAAAAATAGAAATGAAACTATGGTGGAAAGAGTAGGTGAAGAAAGATAGAATAATACTGAAACTGATCAGGAAGGAAAAAAAATTAACTGCCTACTGAATGATAGACTAGAAGGAATGGTGAACGGGGAAAAAGTCAGGGAAGAAGAAGGCATCAGATGATACACGACATTAAGAAAATGATATGGATAATATATTATGTGGAGATGAAGAGGAAGGCGGAAAAGAGGGGAGACTGGATAATGCTGGATTTGCAGTGAAGGACTAGTCCCTGTGAAGAAGACTATGGATGAATGAATGGTATTTATTTGTGATTGTCTTGTAGTTATGCTGTTCATTTTGTGGTGATGGTGATATTGTGAACAGGACGGTGGTGATGGTGATGATAATGGTCGGTGAATAGTGCTCTCGACCCACAATCTTGATTAGTAGTCGTTAAATAATTCACCGTCCGTTATAAGTGAGGCAATTTATTTCACAATAAGCACACAGTGCAATGTTTGCTTTAACTCTTGTACACTCACTGCAGCAGAGAGGAATGGCTTCTGGGGTAGAACGGGGGAACTCAGCTAACGAAGCGTAATCTCTGTGATCAAAAAGAGGCTGGGAAATCCCGAACAAACCAACTGTAACAAAACCTTCGGCTGAGCCGCATGGTTGGTTGCTAGGAATTTCCTAAGTCGGTCGACCATCATCGTCTCTTTCCCGAGTTTCCTTGGTAACAAGCTACAACAGAAAACACAGCCAAAATGTAGTTTCCTGACTTGCTATGTTGTTACAACCTCAACCCAATTTTCGTTGCCCTCTCGTTTCTTTTTTCACTTCACTTTCCGCTAGTAGGTCAATTATCAAGCTTCTTCTAGAGAGTCTTGGAGCTTCTCTATCTATCGTGGCGCAGCACTGAATCTGACCTTTTACTTGGTCTCTCCGAAGCAGTACACAGTACATAAGTCACTGATAGTCCGTCGGTCGCTTTCAAGTTTCTTCCAAACATGGACAATTACCATTTGCAGGGCATGACCAATAAGGGTCGATTTCACTGATATGTTACTATTCTAATCCACAATAAACTAATTGTAACTTAACTTAAATACGGAATCCCGTAAATACTCAGTTGCTTAAAATTCCCATGAGTGGGATGGAGAACTGAAGTTGAATCTATATATAGCCTATATATATATATATAATTTGAATTGGTAATGGAAATTACGAGAAAACGGCTAAACGGATTTTAATTAATGACTCGTCATTTTGAAGCTTGGCATCAAAGGATTTTCAGAAAAATAGTAACTTTCAATGAAGCGTTAGTTTTCCTACATAATTTTCCTATTTTCCAAAATCCATCTTTCGTTAGTTTTGAGAACTAATTGCATTTTAAAATAAAACAAAACACAGTCTACAATAAACAATAGTCTATTACACGAAGGACATGACATGTAGGATTGCTGACATATAGAGAGTTGAAATTCATTGGTTATTAAAAACTTCAAGACTTACTAAAAATAATTTACAGGTCTGATTCTGTTGTGTGTAATTTTCTGAGTACAGCTGTGTATTGGATATTAAAATCGACAAAACTTGAGGTGGTTTGATATTATTAGTCTACCATTAGAAATGAAATATTATCATAGTCAATGCCATGATGTTTATAACTACAAAACTTATGTAAGATAATAATTTTGTTATTAAAAATAAAATATGTTTATAGTTATTAATCAAGTGGGGTTGGGTCTTTTTCATTTACTTAATAGCGGTGTGGTGTAGATATTTATATGCGTCACTCTCTTCAGTATTGGCTCGAGAGAGCGCAAAATTGCAATATCTAAGGAAAGACGGTATTATTTACTGATAAAATAAGAGGCCTATAAAACTTTGTAGTCTCCCGATCATTTCAGTAAGATCTTTTAGCAGGATAAAATGATTTTAACCTCTACATTTCAAGCTCTACATGCAACAGCTATACCAAGATGCTATGTCTATTGTTCGAAAGCATAGTAAACCTGACTCTTTTTTAACTTTCACCTACAATCCACAATGACCTGAAATAGCTATTGCTTTACTCCCACATGAAAAACCCACTGATCGTCCTGACATTGTTACTTGCGTTCTCGCGTTGAAACTCAAAAACTGAAGGTGGATAGTTTCAAGAAAAAGTATTTGGCATAAAAAAACATCCAGAGGGTGTATGTTTCATTATGGAATTTATTTATTTATTTATTTATTTATTTATTTATTTATTTATTTATTTATTTATTTATTTATTTATTTATTTATTTATTTATTTATTTATTTATTTATTTATTTATTTATTTATTTATTTAAATATACAGAATAAAGAATATAATTACAAAACAAACAAGAGAAGTAGAAACAAAATAATACAAGCAATATAAAAAGAATTAACAAAATTTGAGACCGAATGAGCAGCGCTCGTGCTCGGTCGCATTTCAGATATAATATTAAAATAAAAAATAATAATATAAATAAATAAGTAAAATAAAATAGGAACTAAAATATAATTACAGCGGCAATGGAATTATATACTATAATATTAACACTAGAGAAGAATAATATCGCACGTGAAAAGTAGGACTAATATATATTTCAAAATTATAGAATACAAATATAATATACAGTAGGTTGATTAATTCATACACATAGGCTATAAATTTATTTAATCAAATTGAAGATATTAACAAGTTTCTAATTTTCTTGTTATATGTTAGTGGTTTACATATTAGAAGTTCTGGGTGTAATTTAGTTAAAGCATTGTACAACCGAGGGCCAAAATTTATGCTATGCTTTAGACCAGCAGATGTGAGACATTTAGGTTCTACTAATGTTGAATTAATATTTTGTCTTGTGTCATAATTGTGTGTCTGTAATACAAACTTATTACGATTTTTATGATAAAAGTTTAACAGCGTATACTTATAAATTTGTTCAGTATTATATTTAATTCAGAATAAATTAATTTAGTTGGATAATCGAAACGTTTCTTCAAACAAATTTTAATTATTCGTTTTTGTAGTAAATTTAACGGGCTAGGATTAATTTTCGTACTTCCACCCCAAACAATTATACCATATTGAATGATAGACTGAATAATGGCCAAATAAACATTTCGTAGAACTCTAATGGGTAAGTAGCATCGAAGATTAACGAATTTATAAATTGTTTTACGAACCTCTTACAAAGATAAGTAATGTGATGAGGCCATTTTAAATTCTGATCAATAATGATACCCAGATATTTGACATACGTGGCTTCTTTCAAAGGTGGACATTTACAACTTTTGGGATCTAAACAATTTTCACTGTTTATTATTAGTCTATATTTATCGCTAAATTTTAAATTTTGAACATTGGCAGCTGTTAACAAGAAAGGGACTGAAGTTTATTTAGATATATTTAAAGAAAGGAAGTTGGAATTAAGCCATTTTTTAACAATGTTAGCACCTAATAACTTTCAAAATGTCTGGTATTTTTCATTGAAAATAAATCTGACAAATTTTTATTTGAAAGTCTAATAAACTTAGTTCGCAGCATTTCCTGCACAAACCAATAGTCAAATTTAATTCGTTTGCATTTCACCAAAATAATAAGCATTTAAAATAAAACCAAGTAATTTAATTCCCAATTAAATCATCACGGCCTTCGGAATCAATTGATGAGGTAAAAACTAAAATTATTTTTTTTATTCTAATTCTTCTTTTGTTTGTTCCCCATCTCACCCATGGAAATATTAAGCAACGTGTTTGCGGACTAAGCGCTTAACATCAGTAGTGCGGAGTAGTGAAGTCCGTATTTCCATATAAAATCTATCCTCACCAATTTATTTCACCTTATCGGATCAACATGACCACCGAATGGCGGTCGGTTCCTTACTTACGTACTTACATACTTACAAATGGTTTTTAGAGAACGCGGAGATTCATTGCCGTCCTAACACAAGCCCGCCATTGGTCCCTATCCTGAGCAAGATTAATCCATTCTCTATCATCATATCCCACCTCCCTCAAATCCATTTTATATTATCCTCCAATCTACGTCTCGGCCTCCCCAAAGGTCTTTTTCCCTCAGATCTCCCAACTAACACTCCATACGAATTTCTGGATTCGCCCATACGTGCTACATGCCCTGTCCATCTCAAACGTCTGGATTTAATGTTCCTAATTATATTCAGTAAAGAATAAAATGCGTGCAGAGCTGCGTTGTGCAACTTTCTCCATTTTCCTGTAACTTTATCGCTCTTAGCCCCAAATATCCTAAGCACATTATTCTCAAACACCCTTAACCTATGTTCCTCTCTCAAAGTGAGAGTTCAAGTTTCACAACCATACAGAACCGGTAACATAACTGTTTTATAAATTCAAACTTTCAGTTTTTTTTTTTTTTTTTGAGAGCAGATTAGATGACAAAAGCTTCTCAACTGAATAATAAAGTTAAAAGTAAAATAATGACTTTTCATCAACAACCGCCCTCTATTTATAACTTTTCTCTTAACGAACTGACTCGTTACTGTGAAAACTTCAAAACAGCTAAAATAATTCCTAACGAGTATGCACTTAAATGCTGTTTAGAGATACGTAACAACTCCCATTACGATTTCTTACGCAAATACGTTTCTAATGAAACTCATAAGGACTTTTAAAATGAAGGAATAACATAACCCACATAACAGCAATCTACTCGGAAAAGTATACTTACATATCTGAGTATGCTTACGTATCTGTCAAAGAACTTACACACTGCACATAATTCCAGGATAAATTTATTTGAAGGCATTAAGAAAACGATTCAGAATTTTAAAAGAAGGGTAGGCCTATGCATAAGAAATGGGACAATGCTCCATCAAAGAGGACTTTTCTGTTTTCAGAATGAGTATAATTCTGCATTTTAATAGCAAAATTCAATATTTGCAGCACCACGAAATTTTCTGAATAGTTGGTAGAAACATAATACAAAGTGAATGAACAATACAGTTGGATACAAAGGCGAGTGGTGATAAAAAGAGAAACCAAGATTAAGGAAATGACAGGGAAGAAAGTAGCGAAAAGAATAAGGGTGCGAGTGTAAGTGGAAATCTAGGATGTGAAAGTGAAAGCGTGGGGGAAAAATAATAAGAGGAATAGAAGAAGAAACAAAGAGAAAGAAAGACAAAGACAGAAATAAGGCAGAGATGAACAGTAAAGAAAGGTCAAAACATGCGACAGCTAAGGATACAGCAGAGATATTTGATACGTTTAAAAAAATGTGGATGTGATCAAAAAGTGCAAATAAAATGAAACTGGAAAAGATCGAGAAGTATAGGGGAGAGAGGAAGTGTATAAGCAGATGTGTAGAATATAGTAATATGCGTTACAAGAGCGGTGTGTTGAAGCTTTCATGTTCGAGGAAAAGATTGAAAAAGCGAAACGTAGTTGACCTTTTTTAATTTCCGAGAATTGAAAGAAAACATACCGCTCGTGTATCGTACATTATTTTGTGCGAAGATCGTTTATTACATAAATGAAAGAGGAATTTCTAATTAGCTGCAATGAAATCTCCATCTTGGTTTCTGTTCAATGACGGCAAAACAAAAATATCTATCTTCAACATTGTTGCTTTAAAATGTTTTCTGTGTTTACTATACTCCAGCAGGCCGTGATATACGTCTGTCCTTTCCCCCAGTCTATGGAATCTTGTTTATTTTTTCACGGCTTCCTTAATGTTACTTGCATCACGAATGCAGTAACTTTAGTGGAGTTGTAGAGTTTACTTAAGTTTTCCAAATATTTAAAAACAATAATTAACAGTGCAATTTAGGTGAAATTGCAGCGGTAAGTTTCCAATTTATAATTATTACTATATTGAACGTTTCTAAAAATAATATGTTAAAAACCTAATGCAGTAAAATCAATATGTCACTTAAGCGGTAAGAAGAGGGAAATTGTTATGTGTGTTAGGTTGGGAATACTGAATGTGGAATTTTAGACTTTCCGCGGATTGGTTTTGTGCGGAAACCAAGCAAATACGCACGATCTCGCACAAAAATATAAGTAGGCTATTTATAGGAAGTGAGAATAGTGACAATGGATTAAATGTAAGCAGAATAGTGAGAAAGTGAAAGTGAGCGCAAATAGGAATGAGAGAAAATAGTGAGAAAGGGTTAAGAGAAGTGAACAAGTGACAGCATGAAATTAGTACTAACATTTGAACGTTGGAACAGTAAATGAATATAAGAGAAAGATATGAGAAAAGATCAAAGAAAAAATAGGATAAATAATTCAATGTGATAATTTATAGAGATAAATAGAAATTGAGATTTTAGTGAATAGTAGTTAGAGGATAAAGGGAGTGTGAAAGTAGTATAGAATATTAGATATATTAGGATTAAGGAACAAATAGAGAATAGCAAATGAAATGTAGGAGAAATACTGAAGGGGAGTTTGACCAAATAACAAAAAATGTACATAGTGTAATTGGGAGTATTTGTGTAGACGTGTACTGCAAATAATGTGTTATTGTAATAATATGTTAATGGTGGCACCGGATACGGAAATGTGAGGTACACCATTACATGTAAAGAAGTGCTGTGACGAAATATATCATATCATATCATATCATATATCATATCACTAGCCGTACCCGTGCGCTCCGCTGCACCCGTTAGAAATAAATATAAAGTAATTACATAATTAAAATAGGACATCTGGTCCAGGGAACATTCGTGTTTGATATAAGGATAAATCGTTTAATATGTCACTTAATTTAAATTGCATCCAAATAATTAAAATGCGATCATTTTGGTCCAGAGACACTCATTTGGTGCAATGACAATTCCTTTAACATGTTTCTTAATTTTTATTACATGCATCCATAGCTTAATGAAGATTGACATCATTTAGATTTAATGTGTATATTTTATATGTTACTTGTTATAGGTTTCCATTGAATTATGGTAATAACTTAATTTTAACCCTTCTTTTCTATGTATTCAGTGAATGGCGCTTGGCCCACTATGGTTCTGAACCCTTCAAATAACTTAAATTATATTATATTATATTATATTATATTATATTATATTATATTATATTATATTATATTATATTATATTATATTATATTATATTATATTATATTATATTATATCAGAAGTTACTGTAATAACATTATAGCATTATGTCCATCTAGAGAAACTACACTTTCCAATGGTGAAATAATAATTAATTATACAAATCGGTTAATTTAGCTTCCGATATTACTTCATACAAACACAGAAACATTCTCTGTAGGCTATCTTTCATAGCTTTCGATTGTTGCTGTCCATGGCCCCTTATAGACGAAGTCATTTGTTTTTTAATTCATTACACGGTCTTAGATGGCAGTTATTTTAATTTTAAAACTCATTTATCTCATTAAATATCAGTCCTATCAAACTTTTCAAGGAATAAAACTTATCGCAAATTATTTTTGAAGAAATTTTTGTTATGTAACATTTTTCACAAAAATCAATAATAAGCGAGATATTTCGATTTATTTAATTCAGGCCCCCTTATAACGCCCCTTTTAAATAATGTATTATGAATTCCATATAGCCTAAAATCTAAGTTACAACGAACTTAATTTATATTCCAATTTTCATCGAAATCCGTTCAGCCATTATCGCGTGAAAAGGTAACAAACATACAGACAGACAGACATACAAACAAAAATTTCAAAAAAGCGATTTTCGGTTTCGGGGTGGTTAATTATATATGTTAGGGCCAATTATTTTTGGAAAATCGAAAATTACCAGAAAAATTTCGGCTACAGATTTATTATTAGTATAGATATCATATCATATCATATAATATATCATATCATATCATATCAAATACAGTTGGATAAATCATTAAATGCGATATTGAAACGCTATCTTGTTCCGCAAGTATCAATTGCACATAACGAGGCCAACAGAGACGAAAAACTTGGCCTTTCTTCTCTCCCTTCGTAGTACAAGAAAATAAATAATCGAATCAGCTGGAATTTCCTGCTTATGTATCCCCAGTAAGCTGGAAGAGCGCAGGGAGCCATTTCCTCCGAGCTCTTCTCTTCACAACGATTCTTCATTCCCATCATGACCGCCCCCCCCCCGATAACCCACAGATACTGGGTTCGGTTTGATGAAAAACACGGCTCTGCTGCAGATAATCAGTTTAGTTTGTTTGATTGTGGGGTTGCCTGCAGCGCAGGGGAAGCATGAAACTATGTACGAAGTTCCGAAGAGTTTCTGAAGATCAACTGTATGCTATCAGAGTTGCGCGTTTTATAAATTGTATGCAAAATCGAAGATGGAATAATACATGATCTCTTCTGTTTCAAATTCTGCGCACCTCAACCAAAGTTACCTGTCGTCTAGTCTCGTATATTTATATTTCACCCATGATCTAAATACTCGATCTCAGATCAATGGCACATTGAATATACCTCATCACAACTCTTCCCGACACCCTTTAATATCCACTGTTTAACAGGAACTTTCCACCCACACCTTAAGGGACTGTCAGTCATTGACTACTTCAAAAGCAGATTGTCAAACAGAGTGTTTTTCGTCTGTAGAATATGATCTTTCTTAAAATATCATTTCTACAGAATATTATTACTCTTTAAATAAATAAATATGTATACATTTTATATATACTTTTAATATATCAATTTTCCTTCAATATTTTAATCGTTTCTTTGAATCAAAACGCCATTCTTTCTAGCTATCATAACTTAAATACTCGGTTACAACACGATAACACGCTAGAAATTCCACTCCACACATCATCTCTGTATTCCTCATCCTTCATTGTCCTCGCCACAGGAATTCTATACCGCTTGAAGTCAAGGACTGTCGAACTTTGATTTCTTTTAAATATAAATTAGAATAATATCTTATCATGAGTTGCCAGACGTAACGCTTTGAAAAAATTTAATGTAATATATCGCTTTGTGTGTGCTTTTTTTTTTTTTTTGGTTCTTAATTTTATTTTGTATAGTTAATTTAATTGTCTTTATAATTTTATGCTCGACTATGCCGAAATGTAGTAATTATACATCTGGTAGCAGCCCCTTAATGGACCTCATTAAAGTACACCTATTCATTATAGTTCAGGTGTTCGGCCAATGAGAAATCACCATTGTACCATTATAAAACCGCAAGTATCGATTATTCTCGGATATGCAATCGAAAGATAACTAGCGAAAAGTCACGGAGGCTAGAAATCCAATACTGTCGCAGAAGGTTATGTTCTGTTACTATAATAATTAGCGTTAATTGTAAATAATATTCAAATAAATTCAATTTCTCATCTCGTTTTTCAATTCTAAATCAATTTCCAGGTTATATCAAGCCTAATGTTCATGTTATTCTCTAGATTATATCAAGGTCAATGACATTCGTTCCTCAGAAAAAAAAATCAATACTTTCGCGTCTGCGCACATCTCACAATTTAGGTCAGTTCCGCTCTTCACTTAGATAACCATAACATGAATACTTATGAATAATTTCAAGTTAGAAATATGGTCGAGCATAAAAAGTCGTATGAAACTTGCCTATAATGGTAATTAAGACGCTCGTATGAAAATTATGAAGCTCGCTTGCGCTCGTTTCATAAACAAACATACTCGCGTCTTAATTACTACCGTTATAGGCTCGTTGCATAATGTACTATTATGTAAATAGTATTTTTTTAATTTAACGCTGATATTATTATGATATACCGAATTACATATCATATTTCCGCACAAGAATTCTGCGTTATCATATGATAAAGGATGGATAGAGCAGAAAAAAATTCTCTCTAGCACCGGGACTCAAACCCGGGTTTTCAGCTCACGCTTAATTCACTAAGCCACACCGGATTCCAGTTCCGATGCCGGATCGAACTCCTCAGTTTAAATTCCACTCTCTGTTCCCCTTTGGTGGTCTCATGTATTGTTATAGCAAGTTATCTTGAACCTTCTGAGCGGGGACAGAGGGGCAGAAGGAAGGAAGCGCTTAACGCGGGTGGAGCCAACTGAGTTATTTGCGCATGCTCCGCATCATAATCTCTTGTCAAGAAACATAGTACTATTTCCTTCACTGCGTACCAGTAGTGTTACCATGAAGCAGCAACCACAGGGTAGTTATTATGGTGAAATCACACCACTGCGGAGAAAAAGTAACGCTGTTATCCACAGCGGAAAAAGAGAAATTATCGCAAATATAAAAAAATTAAGCGTTGCGAGGATGAAAAATTAAACGTATATTTGCTGGAACCTCTTGCTAAGGAATATGAGAGAGCGGCTAAATACTCTGGCAAAAGTATTAGTTCCGTGAAGAGAATTAAAAATAATACTGAATTACAACCGAATGAACCTCACACTACTCCGAGAAAGAATAGGTATGTAATGTTTAGAAATTATTGCTATAATAGTTATGTACAATAGTGTGTGTATTGAGACCGACATAATGAATTATTGTTGCAAGTTATTATTTTCTTATAGTTCTACTAAACATATTATTTCATTCCAGAATTAGACTTGTGTAAAGTTGAAGTGGACGACTTCAACCAACATGTTATTCGGGATACAATCGAAGAATTCTATCGTGTTCAGAAAGTAGTACCTACGATTAAGAAGATAATTCCGAATGGATGATGCCATTGGCGAAATAATTAATTTTGAAACAAGCGATGATGGCAGCAATGATAGGGATATGGATTATGTATAATTGTAAATTAATGTAAATTCAAATAATAGGCCTGTAAAATATTGTTATAAGAATATTTACATATTAGCTGAAGGTGTAAGTCATGCAGGCCTATATAATGTACAGAAGTAGCTGTAGTAACTCCTCCATTCCCGGTCCCCAGCCCGGATGAGAGAGGAGTGTACACACGATTATATTTAAATACTTACTCATTACAGGTTAATTAAAGCTTACTACGAAACTATGTTCTCCTCTCAAAACCGGAGTATCGAGAGAAGATGATGTCTGTATTGAACCAAGTTCTATTACAGTAGAGAGACGTAAAGTGTAAGAACCAACGTTTTCTGAAAAGAGTCACGTTACCCGAGGGAGAGGCATCCTTGCCGTGCCGTTACGTTGAAGAGTACACGCCGTACCGAGCAGTTCCAAAGACAGACTTAGGGGATGTAAGGTTCAAGATAACTTGCAATGACAGTATTGTGTCACAGAAATGTGACAGTGGCATAATATCCAACGCACTATGTAAAGAGGTGCACTCATTACGAGTGACTAAGTGGCCGAGATCCGACGGTATGAGCGCCGTCTTGAATCACTAAGTGATTACTTTCGCATATCATCACAGTCTACTATATACAGTCACGAAGCTTGAGTATTGAGGGTGCTAGAAACAATAGACTGTGACGGTACTATTTTGCATTGCCTGTAATGAGGCGATATTAGCGATCCTAGTGGTGAGCAACTATCTAATGTTTGCATATTTACTACATATTGAGCTTCGCGACTGTATATACTAGACTGTGATATCATGTCATTATAACATGCAAGGCGACATAAGACTGATTCCGTACGACGGAACTTCTCGACGACAGCTAACACTGTTGTGTTATTTGGTGCCGAATTGTTAAATCGCTCCTGGTACTGCTCTTTAACGTGGCGCAAGCTGGGCCCATTCTTTTATTTATTTATTTATTTAT